>OY540846.1:20002500-20602500 GCA_961205895.1 Mythimna pallens
ATCACTTACCATCAGGTGAGATAGCGGATGACCGCGAGCCTATCAAAAAAATAAAATTAAAAAGGTAGAATCTGCCAAATAAAAAATTACCAAGCAATGTTGATCTAGATGCTTTGTTTTTTTTTACCTGAACAGTGCCTAAGCGTTTCTGACAGAATACCTTTATCTGCACAAGAATTGGGAAACAACCTTAACGTTCACTTGATATCACTTTTAAAACAAATACCGATTCTAAAAACCATTTTTATCTTAAAAATTCAAAACCAAAACCATTGCATATTAAACACCTGACCAACCTTGACACTATTATATATTATCTGTCTTTCTGTCAAAACCCTTTATCTCGGGAACCCGTGGAGGTATCGAGTTGAAATTAAAACCATATACTCAGGTCTGCGGTCCCTTGAAGCTGTGAAAAAATCAAACTTCAAAGTTTACGAAAAACAAAAGATACGGCCGTTTATGTCAAGGAAATCTAAATTCATAGGTTACTTCCCGTTGACCCCAAAACCTGAAATTTTGCTTAAAGCAAGGTCTTATAGCACAGGTATAGCAATAAATCTGAAAACTGTAAATTTTGTAAATTTGTTGTTACATCACAAGAAAAAAAAATTGCGAATCGGAAAAATATTCGAGACTCCATTCGGGAATTGAAGTTTGTACGAAAACCTCAGTGCGCGAGTCCGACTCGCACTTGTCCAGATTTTCAAACTTTATTTTTTAAATTTGGCTTTGAAGTTTGAAACCTTTTACTCGATTCTGAAACCTGCACTAAGCCCCTAACCACTAACTAATAAATGTATCAGACGTATTTCGTTCTAGGACTACGATATTATTCAAAAGATTTGAAATTGAATTCATTGCCCTGAAATGCAAAGAACAACTGCAAGAATAAGGCTAGATTATAGTCAAGAAAAGTAGACGGTCCCTCTCGCTCAACCTAGAGCAGAGAGAGGTACTTGACGATTTCTCACCTCAAAAAAAGACGTATTATATTAACATACTCCTAAAAGTGAGTAATCATTCAACTTTATTAGTCAACTCTAATGAGTAGCAGTTAAAGAACCCATAGTCATAATTTACAACCTTATCAAGCACCTACTTAAGGAGCAGTAGAAAGCGTAGATATAGGTCACTATCAACATAAAGAAAAGGGCCTATCAATGTTCCCATAACACCATGGGAACCTTATCATCCCGTATTGCCTCATATAAATTCCTCACCTGTATCGTTCTCATTATGCATATGACGGTATGTCTAGTGCCGTAACTAGGGCAGAGCCAGCGGTGCTCAGGCATAGCATAGCATAGCATAAGTGCTTAATTTAGTTTTACTTTTTTTTGAGTGACCGACATTTTGACAATTCAAAAGTGCTTGTCTATTCGAAATAAACTTTTCTGATTTCTGATTTGCACAGGCACAGTGCGCAGACCCTGGAGGGGTGCAAAAATTACGAAACCAGGGCCAAGTTTTGTATTATACTTGGAAGTTAGTAGCATACATACGATATTTGTCATGTACCTAATAAGGGTGCAGACGCGCCCTACCACGACTGCCAACTACGTGAGTACTCGAGAGCACCAGCAAAGCATGTATGCACCATTCGGGCGAGTTATTCAAACATGAGTATGGAGCAATGTTTTTTTTTTGCAATACCATGGTTGGTTCCATTGTAAAAGTTGCATATAATAATTAAAGCTCACGTATATTTTTTAATCTAGTTATTTTTATTGGTCCGAGCTGAAACAGTTTTTTTTTCACGGGGCGCAGTTAGAAGCTTGCACCGGGCGTATAAAAGGCTGGTTACGGCACTGTGTATGTCACTATAAAATTGTGGGATTCCTTCCGTGTTACTGCATGGGATTTGGGAGGTCGGTGAACTTATCCTATGGTTTTATTACGTTATCTAATAAGGTGATAGAGATATTGTTAGGACGAGATAGCTACTATAGCAAGTATTTAGGTGCAGTTATAATAAGCACGTGTTCTATAATCGAATACACGTGCCTATTATATTATTTATTTGATACTTTATGCACACAAAAAGTACGGTGGACTTAATGCCTTAGACACCTTTGGGTGTTGCAAAAATAAACAGTGGTAGGTGCAATATTAAAAGAAAAAAAAGCGCATACAAAAATAGAAAAATAAACATAAAACATGATACCAACTCAAATGATTAACTAAAAATTGGAAAGAAAGGAAGAAAGGAAGGAAAATTGGAAGGTTATGAATTGTAAGAAAACAACGTGTTGCGCCAATCCCAAATAAAATGGGACAAAGGCAGGAAGATGATGATGATGATGAATAACTAAAAATTAATAATATGTTTAAAAATTAGTACAAATGGACTATTGACAATATATTGTAGTAAAATGATCCTGAGAGACTTGGAACTATACTTAGGTATTATGTTTATTTGTTTGCTTACTAAAAAGCCATTTGCAAACTTGATTGCGATTAAGAGGATTCATACTCGCGTTGATAGCGACCTATCGAAATAATATCTTAATTGGAAAATAGTTAAAACCCAGTATCCAGTAGACACAATTAACTATACAGAGCTAAGTGTAGCTCTGTGTAGTTAATTGTATCTCCTGTTTATCATGATAAATATCTATCACAACTTCACGAGAGATAACGTTATGAATGTCACCGGTAAATTGTAGAATTCATTAGTTAAACAACAGATCTTGTAAAATTTTAAACTCTTAAGAGGCACTTATAGATTAATAGCTTCTGCTCTTTTTCTGGCTTCGCCCACGTAAAAGTAGGTCTCCACACAAACTTTGAAACCTCGTTATAACCCTTTAGGGCTAGGGGTTACCTTGGGGAAATCTTGTATAAAATTTCACCTCCTAATACCAGTAGTTTTGGCTGTGCGTTGATATGTCAGTCAGTCAGTTTCCTTTATCGTCCTCCTTGCGTCGGTTATCCTCAATGCTAAGGGTCGTGACCTCGACGAATCACTTTCTTGTGGACTATATTTCGCCATGTTGCCCTATCTTCGGTGATGTGGTCCTTTTATAAATATAGACAAAGTAATATTAATAAATCTACATATTGCAAAAATTACAATCTTACGGATTTCACTATAATTGAGTAACGTAAACAAACCACATAATATCTTTATATTTGTATTTGTTTTTCAAAGCACGTTATGTCCACATGTGAGGCTAAGTGGCTCTTCAATGGTGACAATAAGATTTAGTCATGGCAATTGGCGATAACTATGTGCACTTAAATGCACTTATCCCTCTTGAGTGCGTTAAACTGCACACAGCAGAGATTTGGAATTGAGGGTTTTACCCAGCATTTTGTCTCTGGTGCTGAATTGGCAAGTCAAGAACCAGTTTGATCTTAGAGTGATATAGTTTGGCAGCCTAGTGCAGATAACGATATATTTTTGGGGCCTTAAAAGTTGGCAAATACTATTTACATATTAGAAAAACACTTAACTAATTATAAATACAAGAGAAAAAAATTAAAGCTGACTAAAAACTCCTCCGCAATACTTTCGACTGGTAGGTAGGTAATATGTCCCAAAGACTGGCAGCATTATCACGCTGTATAGCAATGCTTATCATTTGTCTAAGGAAAAAGCCAGCCCTTGTGGTTCATGAAGTGTCAACAAAGCATTCAGATGTTATACAATTTGCCAGATATTATAATGATCAGCTCTTTACGCACGATACTACTGAAGTAATTTTGTAAAGAATACCATTTAGGTTTGATATACTCAAAAATTTTGCTAATGCAAATCACTTTATGCATAATTAAAGCTACTCGAATAATTCTCGAAACACAAAGTTTAAAATCATCAATTGCAAAATCGTACGCAGAAAGTAATCTCTTCAATAATATTAATAGAGAGTGCGCTTCCATTGTCATGACCACTTTCTACTTCAATGCAAATGTTCATGCACTTAAAATCTTAAAATTCTACTGGCATATCTTCAAAATAATCCAAATTACGCTCAAGAAGACCCATTACTCAACTACAAACACGATAATTTAAGTATTTGCACACGATATGCAAAATTTAAAGTGATGCAGCCTTCAAATGACTGACTATAAGGTCGGACCGGGGTTCCGCGTTCTAACCTCAAATTGTGTTAAATATATTTGACAAATATGTACTCAGTGGTGTAGGTTTATTAGTACAGAGTGAGCTTCCGGTAATTTTGGGACAAATATGATATGTGTGTTAACCTCAGTTTCTTGACAGGTGCGACCAAAATCTGCACTATTGATTCGCAAATATCACAGCGTACTCTAATATTTTATTATATTACATATTTGTTACTCTTACACACTTAACGGATTAAAACTGAAATTTGGTACACGGGGGATTTTTGGTTTCGGTGGGAAAATCAACCAAAGACTTCCCCCGCTCTTTGGCCCACGGCTAGACCACGCTCTGAAATAGGACAAAGGTTTTTTCTTTATCCCTGGTGTATGTTTACTTATAATAATTTTCTACTTTCTGGCAAGTGAAACCTCAGGTAAAAACTAGTGTACACTATCTACAAAAGGAGCCTGCTAACAGGAATATTGATAATAATACAACCGAAATAGAGAGTTTAGTATTTGTACCTTTTTTTTTCGGTGGGAAAATCATTTTATGACATCCCCAGCTTTTGGGCGGAGCGGAAGATAGTGTCAGACTTTTACTGACTAAAAACCCACTCCTGTTCCTTCGTTGCCTTTCGTACCAGGGCCGAGTCTTCCTTTCAGAAGCAGACCCTTGGCCCCAGTATGCTTCGACCTTGATGAGCCCCTACACTTGCTGACATCTCCTTGAGGCGCGCGTAAAATAGTACGCGCCATCGACGACTTGGGCTTTGGTCCGGACGGTTACCGGACAGTCGGATGGCGAGCTACAGTATTTGTACCTACATCACTAAATCTACCCGATTTAAAAACCAATCCCAAGACAAGCATAGCTCTACCGAGTGCAACTCCATACAGTTGTGATGCACGTGTACTCATGAAGATAGTTGACTGCAATATTAGCATCCAGTCACGCGACCTTATCTTGTAGATAATACTGTTTAATAACGAACGACTTAACTCCTGATTTCAGAGATATGGTGGCGCTATGACACATGTAGAATTAACCATCGTTTAGCGTCAATGTGATGATGACTAAGTATCCTCGCATTTTATAAATAAATAAATTAAACAAACCTCAGATTTGACGAGAGTGTACCGAACCAAACCGAAAGCGTCGAGCGAATCGAATTTTAGAATTCTTTATTCTGAAGTCCTTCCAGATTCAGAAAATTCCAGAAGTTAGTTCTTGACATATATCACACCAATATATAAAGAGAGAGTGTGAGTATATTTGTTATTTCTTCACGATGGAAAGGCTGATTGGATTTTAATAATATAATAAAAATTTATTATATTATTAAAATCCTATTTTATCCTAGTTTATTTCTCCCACAAGATACATAGGTACAACAAAATTTCTTTAAACAATATTTTTGGTAGGGAGACAGGATTCGATAATACATTCGTAGACCGTATCTTGGAATAGCACTTCACATAGGGATACTTTTCAGCCCAGGAGTAGGTGCGCGGGCTGCTAGCAGCTGCTAGTATATGAATAAAAATCTAGTTTTGACTCATCCTAGCTAGACCATCCTTCAAATCCTTGAAAAAGCGTCAGGCGTCAGTCCCCTTTGTAAGCGCCATTTATAAATAACCAAACTAGCAACCGTGACCATCTGTACCAGAACCTGATTAATGGTCACAGAACCATACGAAAAAGATCACTACAACCATCCCTATCCCCAAAAGGACATACTTCGAACATTCATAGTCGCATATCATTAATCATTGAACAAGTGCGCATGACCGAATCAACCGTGAAAGAGACACGCTGCAGAAGATCCACATGCCAGATGATGCTGATAAAACGAATTTGGAAGCGTTCAACTAAATTGTAAGTCTGATTTTATTGGAATTTCATCATCCTCATTTCAGCCGATAGACGTCCACTGTTGGACATAGGCCAAGTGTCGCTACAGTGAACGGTCCTGTGCGTCTCGCATCCATCGGATTCCCGCAACCTTTACCAGGTCATCGGTCCACCTTGTAGGAGGCCTTCCAATGCTGCGTCTTCCCGTACGCGGACGACACTTTCGGCCCCAACGGCCATCTGTTCTGCGAGCAATGTGCTCTGCCCATTGCCACTTAAGTTTGGCGATTCTTCGTGCTATGTCGGTAACCTTGGTTCTCCTGCGAATATCCTCATTCGTGATTCGATCACGCAAGGAAACTCCGAGCATAGCCCTTTCCATTGCCCTTTGGGTGATTTTCAAACGGTCAGATATACTAGTAAGTAGTTAGTACACTACTTAACGTAGTTTGACGGCAAGGTGGCGCTGAGGTTGAGCGATTAGCTGCAGCGCTGCGTGTCGCAGGTTCGATTGCCGCATGGGACAAATATTTATATGGCCTACAGGTAGATGTTCCGAGTCTTGGCGTCTTGTTTATGTGACTTTACATATTTGTGAATGCGTCCATGATACAGGAGTCATTTCTAATGTGGGGCAAAGTAAAAAAAAAATTGCAATAATATATGTAGGTATATTCGTACATCAATATAATGTTCGGTTTACATACACATATATACGTTAGGAAGTATGCTCTGTCTCTAGTCAAAAAAGTGTAACTCATTAATTTAAAATTTGCACATTGAGAAAAAGACTGATCCATTTCCATAGTTATACTAAATATCACACACATTTAACTACTGTAATGTCCAATTTTCTACTTATTTGAAGCGGGTCTTCTGTCTTAGTTCCACAGTTCTATCACCAACTAAACACATGTTAGCAAGTGGGTCAAAACCTTGCCTCAGGGCCACGAAGACAATCGCTCACAGTGATGTATGGCGCTGGCGCTGGCGCTAAAGATACGACGATGCCACTTGTTTAATGTTCAATTTACATGCTAACAAAATAAAAAAGATAACGTGTAAAAATAATCAAGTAACAACTAGCTGTAAGAACAGAACCTTCTTTTTGAAGTACATAATAAAGTCAGGAACTTCACACAAGAGTTGGAGTTAAAAGGCGATGATCACACTGCAATAGTTGCGATTGATGAATCACTACTGGATCTGATGACCATTTTCAGTCAAGTGGAAGTGAAAACCCTTATTTATACACAGAGAACGTCTCTTTACTTTAAACGTCAAGAAATGAATGGTTATCAACACTAGGCTCAACAGAAAGCACTATTTGTCAAACATGCTGACATTATAAAGGCGAAATTTTGTATGTTCGTATAATTTGTTACTCCTTCACGCTCAAACGACTAAACGGATCTTGATGGAATTTGGTATACGAGTAGACCATGTCCTGGAAAAGCAGAAAGGATATAGAATACTTTTTTCCCGGCAGTAAGATGATTTTCTGCTTTCACGTGGGTAAAGCCATGGTGGATGGATGGAGAGGGAGAGGGAGACCAAAGAAAAGATGGATGGATTGTGTGAGAAGTGATATGAAAGAAAAGGGAGTTAGTGATAGCGTGACGAGTGACAGGACAGAATGGAAGAAAAAAACGCGTTGTGCCGACCCCAAATTAAACGGGTCAAGGGCAGGAAGATGATGATGACGTGGGTAAAGCCACCGACATAAACAAGTTAACCATAGAGGTATCATAGTGGTGCCAGATATCACAGCATATATGAAGGAAGAAAAAAAAATATAATTCCGTAATAAATTGATCAACAAATTCTCCTGACAACACATCTTTATCTCCGAAATCATCCAGTCTATAAACACGTCGTTTACCTAGATGATCAGAAAAGGTGGATGTTATGCATCAGGTTTAGATTAATGTATCAGGTGGCTAGTAAAAGAAATCTCAAATAAGTCACGGCAAACGACCCGTGGAAAGTGTTCCCATGTCGTGTACTATGAGACTTGTTTATACAATACGATCTGTCGTGAATATAAACAACTATCTTCTTTTCTTGATAGGCTCGTGCTTCACCACAATCTCACCTGCCTTAGGGAGGCAGGTGAGATTGTGACCACGTGACTGAGCGTTGAGATGACGTCAGAACAAAGGAATCGGAGGCGTGGCCTACTCGAAGCGTTCGACTCAGGAGAATTGAAACGAAACGGTCGTAACTTGGCTAGGGGGGCTGATGCCAAGTAATGATGTGGTCGACGATGGAGTACGCTTGCCTAGAAGTAACCTAATCACTACCTTAAAGACTGCAGTCTTTAAGTCAAAAGTGATGACAGTGGTGACAGTTTTACGATAGTCCCAGACTCAGTCCATTTTTTTTTAGTTTACTGAAACAAAACTGATAGATAGATACTCTATTGTACACCAATTTTAAAACAATAGAGCGTAACCGTTTTAATAATTAAACTTTTCTTGAATCGTCAAACTTATGCCAACTCATCATAAAGTGATGTTGTTTTATGAACTAGAAATTTCACCAAAAATATCGACAAGCATAAAAAAAAAATATCTACGTTAACTGTTTACCGTTATCTATAAAAGTACCCATTCTATTTTCGTATAATTTGCATAATATGCAAAATTTTTCGCGTCTCCATTGTTGATTTAAAAAAAAAGAACGCTAATTTGCATTTCTTGGAGATCATTATCTAGGAATTTACAATATTTTGGGTGCATTCAGTGTCGCATTCATTCTATTATGATTTCATTGATAGTTTATTTTGTTATTGTAAACGTTATCATTCGGCAAATGATATTATAAACGATACGATAAACGCGGGCATTGTCGTATTACCGGTTTCAACACACATATCAGGAAATATATCTATGCTAATATTATAAAGAAAATAGATTTGTATTTTTGTCTGTAATGAATAAACTTAAAAACTACTGGATTGATTTAAAAAAAAAAACTTTTTTACCAGTAGATTGCTACGCGTATGTACTATGACTGGGTGCAATTCCCTGCCGGAGTTTGTTTCCTGATAGCTATAACTTGGAGATCATTAAGTCAAGAGTGAATAGGCTACTTGTAGTCAAGCGTGCTCCATCGTCGACCACGTCGTTCCTTTAAATCAGGTGAGATAGTGGTTAAGCGTGAGCTGTATAAATAAAATATAAAAAAATAGGCATAATAAAAAATACATTTTCTAATTTCACTCGGGCGAACCTACTGACAGAAGCTAGTACTAGATATTTTGATTTACAATATATTTAATTTTATTTTATTCAAATACCGCACTATGATTGTAAAAGAGAAAGTTGGTACATAAATATGTTTGTTACCTATCACGCACAAAGTGGATTTGGACGAAATTTGGTACACGGGTATACCATATCTTGAATAGCACATGGGATAAAATTTATCCCGACGGGCCTGTTGGTCCAGTGGTTAGTGGCCCTGACTGCTATGCTGGAGGTCGTGGGTTCGATTCCCACCCAAGACATGTTTGGTCATTTGTTCTGTGTAATATATGTATTTAGAAATATATAAGTATAATTATCAGTCGTCTAGTAGGTACTCATAACACAAGCTCTGCTTAGTTTAGGACTAGATGGCGTTGTGTGATATTACATTACATTATATCCCGGAAATATCCTTGGGAAAATTTTCGCTGTCACACAGACAAATAAAACAGTATATAATTCTAAAATGTAGTATTCCATACGGTTAAATACAAATACTTGATTAATTATAAGGCTCACCTTTATTAAAATTAATTCTTAATATTCTAAACTAATCGTGTAGTGTAAATGGAACCTACTTGAACATAACTTTTTCTAAGATAGTGTAATTGAGAATGAATTATCAGCTGTTGATAAAGCTTGTGGGCCAGTGAGAGCTCTTTCGTGACATAATAATAAACCGGCCAAGTGCGAGTCAGACTTGCGCACGTAGGTTTCCATACCGTCCGTAGTATCGCCGCCGGGATTCCGATCCCGATTTCCGGCCACTGTAGGCACGGGCTTGCGGCGAGCAATGAGTGGTTCGCTGTCCGATCGTCCGGTAACCGTCCGGACCGACCCCAAGTCGTCGACGGCGCGTACTGTTCCACGCGCGCTTCAGGGAGATATCAGCAAATCGTAGGGGCCCAGCAGGTTCGAAACCTACTGGGGCCATGGGTAGTGTGAAAACAAAACCCGGGGCCTTGGGACGAAGGCAACGAAGGAACTGGATTGGATTTTTTGTCAGTAAAAGTCTGACACTATCTTCCGATCCGCCCAAGAGCGGGATTTGTCATTAGATGATTTTCCCACTAAAAAAAAAACCGTCCGTAGCAATAAACGGCAAAAATATCACATTTGTTTATTGGGAGCCCCACTTATTCTGTTTTTAGTATCTCTTGGTATAGCGGCAACAGAAATACATCATCTGTGAAACTTTCAACTGCTTAGTTTGATAGTTAGGCGGTACGATACGTCTTAGCAAATGGGTCCCGTTTTTACCCGTTGTGCACGAAACCTTAATTATACCAAAACAAATTTATTGAGGCCTTCAGAACAACCTCAACACAAGTATTATTGCAACTACTGGGGCTACCTCAATTTATTTATGTACACAATGGTTTAGAGGAAAATTGCTTTTTTTGCTTGCTTTAGAGGAAAGCTGACCCACCGGAATAATCTCATTGTTGTCTTTTTTTTTTAAACATTTAGGATTTTAAACACAAAGTTACAAGCTTATCTATCAAAACAAAGTTGTAAAATTTCTTTGATAAAAATGTACTAGAGTATCTTTATTTATTATAGATCAAATTATACTATTTATCAATAAAAACGTGTAACTAGCGTCCATCAGTGTCTTCACCCACGTGAAATTAGAAAAGGAAAATACTCCAGCCCCCTTAGCCAAGTTACAACCGTTTCGTTTTAATTCTCTTTTCGCCGATCGCCTCGAGAATACCACGCCTCCAGTCACGTGGTCATAACAAAGAAGGAAAAGGCGTAGCCGAATCCAGGTGATCAACGAAAAGAGAATCGAAACGAAACGGTTGTAACTTGGCTAGGGGGGCAGGGCCGAAGCCTACTGGCGCCATGAATTCGCTTATCGAAAGAAAAATCTGGGTTTCTGGAACGCAAAAGGCAACTGAAGGAACATAAACGTGGTTTTATTCAGTAACGTCTTACACGCCCTCTCGCTCCACCCTAGAGCGAGAGAAGTCATTAGATGATTTCCTACCAAAAAAAAAAGAAGGGATAAAATGTATCTTATATCCAATTCCAAGGCATGATCTATCCGTTTATTAAATTTAGTTCAAATTTATTCAGCAATTTGAGCGTGATGAAGATACAAACAAATATGTATACAAACTTTCGTCTTATATAGTATTAGTGTGATTAATAAATAATAAATAAATAATTTACAACAACGCGATACTGACTCGTGGTGCTGGCTGCTCACAAGAAGTCAATGGAGTTGTTTCTAATTGATAATATTTATAATCGTTGTCACATCCGGCCATTCATCAAAGATAAATGAATATTAAAACATTTAATAAAATGTGTCCTCAGGTAATAAAATATCTATTTATTTTTTGTACTACTAGTGCAGGAAAGGCGAAACTATGGCACGTGTGCCACTACTGGCACGCGATAATTCGAGCACAGCAGTGTATGATGTACAATATACACCAATTATTTTTAATTAGTACAAATACTTAAAGGGCTTATTAGAAAAGGTCTTGTTATTATTTAAGTAAAATCTCAATAAATAATATTCATAGACAGCAAAGTTATTAGAGTTTGTTTATATCCCAAAATGTCACTCAATTTATGAAAATATTGTACAGGCTTATGAATGAAAAACAATGGAAAAACACTGCGCGTAGTATTTTCTAGTACCATTTTTTTGTGAATAATTGATTCAATATGAATTTACCAATTATGACAATTTTTTTTGTGGTCAATTTTGGGATTTTGTTTTTTTTTTACTTTTGACTACACTGTATTGTAGCTCAAACTTACTAACAGCGGAATGAAATGTCAATACTATATTTATTTATTTATTTATTATTAAACATACATACAGCTATCATTACAGACTAATCCAATGCGATACTGTAGTCAAAAATGTAAATTACCATAAACAATTTCATCATGATTCCGTCACGAAAAAGAAATAGTACTGTCCCTTTTTTATAGCTCCATCTCTTTCTTACTCTGCATTCATGTTGGGCCCCAGAACTTAATGTTAAACTCAAAAGGATTAGTTTCTTAGTCTTTATACGCAACCCGTACATAGACATCCCACGCATGCGCACATAACGTTTTGAGAACACATTCATTGTGCGTACAGCTAAAGAGTGGAGTTTCCTGCCGGAGTCTGTGTTTCTTCTACAACCCGGCAGTTTTTATGTCAAGAGTTAATAGGTCACTTCTAGACAAGCGTGCTCCATCTTCGACCATATGGTCGTCGCTATCCATTAGGTGCGATAGTAGAATAGAATAGAATAAACTTAATTGTACACCAAAACAGTAACAAAACTTTTAAACTAACTTAAATCTATGGATACAATGGCGGTCTTATCGCTAACAGCGATAATTATCTACCAGACAAACTACCAGATCAGATTTTACTCCAGGTTCTACCAAATTAAATTTAATAGATTATTATATTGATAGATTTGTGTTTTTTTAGAATTTTTGATTTGATTTTGGTTTGATAGTGACCAAGCGCGAGCCTACCAATAATAATAAAAAATCTTAACTTATCCGTAATCGATTCAAAGTTAATTTTATTTGTTACCAGTTTTTTACTAATTTGATGTTACTAGGCGTAGCGCTTAAAAGAAAGAATAAAAATAATTAAATATTATCGCTGACAGTGTACCACAATCCTTATCAAGTACGTATGCAATCACGATCCCTACGGCAGTGTCGCCCACCGCCGCCAGCTTTTGAAGTCGCCGCCATGCGCAGGAGTTGATATAAAACCACTTATCGGTAATGTCCGTGCGAGTATGTAGGCCGTTTCCAGAAATGATGTTGTTTGTTGTAGATTTATTGGAAGATTTAGATATTTTATCTTTTTTCCTTATTTCTATGTAAATTGGAAATTACAGTGATTGGTATAGTTTAAATGTTATTTTTGACATAAATAATTTTAAGGGCCTAATTTCAATGCAATTTTGAACTATTCAAACTAAAATCGAACGTTTTAAATTTTTACAATTTAATTATTTATTTACTGTATGCTCAATTATTTTGGTAAAATTGTAATAAATGTTCTTAATTTGGTTTTGTTTGTGCTCTGTGTGTTTTTATATTTGTGTCAATCCGTTGGTATTTTACCTGAAATTGACAATTGACATTTGTCGATTATTATTATTCTATAGAGAGCAGTGGTGGCGTAGTGGTAACGGCTCCGACTTACGAGTTGTAGGTCGCGGGTTCAAACCCAGCCAGCAACACGTAATTTATTTCAATACCACTGCTCTCAAAACGGAAAATGGAAACATCGTGAGGGAACCATCCTAGATCCAAAAATTTTAAATCATGTGATATCCACCAATCCGCACTGGGCTTGTGAGTCGTGTGATGAATTACGGCTCATTCCCCCTCTTAGAGAGGAGGCCTGAGCCCCAGTAGTATGAACATATAACACTAATTATAATGATTATATAATCTATAAATGTTATTTAAAAGTTTTTCAATAAAAATGTATCACACGTCTAAACACAGATGCTCATTTCACATAACTTCCTACCACTCAGCTTCCGACGCGATCACACATAAACACCGGCCGGTAACCACAGTAACCACTCCTCTAGTTACATACCGCATGCCGCCACCTTTGATGTCGCCGACTAACATAAGTTGCTGAAGATTTAGGCTTGAATCACATTTATCAGCATCGGTTGATGATGCGCACGTATCAAGGCTCATTTTCGATGCGTAGGTTTCACGCGTTTTCATGCAAAATGCATAAAACTTACAGTTACCCCCTAAAGCTCTACAACATTCGTTTTAGTATAATATGGGAAACCCAAAACGCGTGTTTAGTATTTTTATGTAAAGAATCTGTGTACAAATTTCATAACTATACGATGAAAAATCACGAAGTTATAAGTTTGTTATAATAATAATAATAATAATAATAGTTCTTTATTTTCAGGCAACTAAGGCCCATAGACAGAATACATAAAATAATCTTAAAAATAATAAACTAATACATATTAACAACAAACAATAATGTTATGTTACCTGGTTGACCGCACAAATACATGATCACCGGGCCACCCAGGCGACTGAGGGGTTGTTTTACTGCCGCACCCAGTTGTGCGCTAGTGTCTTATGCCCGCTATGATTTGCCGTGACCTGTGTTGTACTTAGTGTCGGTGGTGTCCAATTTGTAACCTTTTTTAAATATTTTTGGAAAAAAATATGACATGGTGTAAAAATTATTGGAATCGATTCAGTCACTGATTCTGAACAAACTATATTAAGGTTTCGCTTAAACTAAAAATAATGTTGTATAGCTACAAGCCCACTAACAAAACGCAAGGACCTTTGATTTTATGTAACAACTAGCTTCTGCCAGCAGCTTCGCCTCCATAAAAGTAGATTCCTATAAATAAACATAGGATTTTTCAAAATTCATCCCTTAAGGGAATTAGACGAAGGTCCCATTTCATCCCAGAACAAAAGTATGAAAATGTATGAAGGACGCCACGAGATGACACTCATAGCGGCGCGCGCCCGCCGACTGACGACACCACCGCTCGCCGCTAATACTGAAGTCGAGACCAGGCCGTTAGGTGATGAATTTCGGAAAATCCTCTTTATTACTTACCTACGTCATAAAAAGATACCTTGTGCAAAATTACACGCTCCCAGTCCCAGTAATTTTGTCTGTGCGTTGATATTGTCAGTCAGTCAGTTTTTCCTTTTATATATATAGATAAGCAATAAGCATAAGAAAATACTTCGTATCGGTTACATACCGTCTTAATAAATACATAATATTATACTGTAGTTTATTAAATTCCTGATCTATATGGAGAAAAAAATGTTGCCAGCTTCCAATGTTATTCAACAGAAAGATTTCTGTCCACCTTTATGGTAAAACAGGCTTGAATATAAATATTCCTGTCAATATACAAGATTCCTTACGAGGTGCACGGATTATGATTAAGTGATTCGAGATTTTTCAGTATTCCGTACTTGAATTTGAAAACCATTTCGGTATCTGTCTGCCTGTTACGTGCGATTTCCTTGGGTTTTTTTTAAATTTTTTTTATTTACTTAACAATATAAGTACATACATATTAATAAAAGACAAGAAGAAAGAAACAGAAAAATAGGTACAAATGATGCTTATTTCTATAGAAATCTCTTCCAGACACAGTGTGTAAGAGTAATAGGAAAAAAGAGAAGTTTAAATAAAAATTTTAATGATTGAAATGTCTTTTCTGCTCGCTTGATGGGCCTTAAGATCTTAATGACGGCTTTTAAATAAAAGAATCAAGCTTCTCATTTTGTCTCAGACGAAACTATCGACATTCCGTTTTGATAATTTTCTGTACTTTACCGTTCCACATTAGGAACTATTAAATATGGTTCAGTTGAAAACCAGCGTCAAGCAACTGGTACGTTGTTGTCTGGCATTATGATGTACTGGACCTATTTGGCCGACTTGTGAAACGCACAATGTTGTTGTTAATTTTTATTTGTGGATATGAATATTATGACAGTTAAACGATAACGTATGTAGGCACATCATGTATCTACTTCTTGGCTCATGTATCTGCAAATGCAGGAGTTATTTCTTGTAAGCACTTTAATCATAACTGTCAATAACTAGTTGATACATTCCATTAACACCATTAAGTTGTTAATATGATCTATTATCGCCATTAAAAGTGACACATGCATAATAACAATGTTTTCTTGTTGCAGATTTCCTCATGGTATCCTGTGTAAGATAATTATTGTAAGTGCTTTGGAACACACGCCTCTATTACATACATAAATAATACATAAAAAGAACAGATGGCTATGATGCCATGCAGTTAGACAGTACATAAGTTTGAATAAATGTTTAGCTCTATGTTCGAGTATATTTTAATGATCTTTTAAATAGAAAACTTAGAAAACTCAATGAGAGGTTGAAATTCCTATTTAGAAGCAACACTAGTAGATCTCTATATAATCGCAAATTGTTCCAGTCCTTCGATGTAAGCGGTTTAAACGATGAGGCGAAACGCTTAGTCCGTACCGTAGAAGTGTCAACAACGTAAGGTTGGACACTCGTGATTTTTTATACAAAATTACTAGTTCCATTACCGATTTCTATTAAATAATATCTTTTAGTGACCAAAATCTCACATTTCTTGTTCTACTAACATCAAAATCGTGCTTACAACAATTAACCTCTACCAAATATTACGACAATTAAACAAACGCGTGCCTTAAACGGCACATTTTGTCTCAAATTACCATAACAAAACATTTACGACGATATTAGCACAACATATGGCGTTATAAAAACCAGTAATTAATCTCATAAGACACGACTTTATGCGCCTTTTGTTTCTATCTAGATCGGGCCTAGGAAGCGCGCTGTTCCTAATATGGAACACAAGTACTGTTTGTATAAACCTTGGTACGGCGCGCAAAAACGTCGCTTTGCCTTATGTGGTAAATGTGTAATAGATTTTTATTTTGTTGTTTATAAGGTTGGTTGTTTATGGTTCCTGCCTTCCTGATTTGCTATATAGCTATGTACCTAGGTCTGCCCCGCCTTTTTCCAACTGTGTTTGGGTCGGCTTTTAATCAAACCGGATCCATCTGGATATCAATATTTAACCTTCAAAACCCAGTAATTATATACTTACGTACATATAACAACCATTACCATGTCTGGGTGTAATTTATCTATATATGTATGTATTTAAAAATATATAAGTATGTTTATTAGTTGTCTAGTTCCCATAACACAAGCTCTGTTTAGCTTGGGACTAGACGGCGTTGTGTGATAGTTGTGGAATATTATTATTATAGATATTACCAACTATCTAGATATTCCAATAGGTTATGTTCTAGGTAATATCTATATCGGTACAACAGCAATTGTCTTAACAAATCATCATCATTATATTTTAGTCAAAATTTTAAGCACATACCTATATTTCTATGAAATAATAATGTGATTAATCTCTTAGGTACCAATGTACCAAATTCGGTACACCTCGGTACAAGCTAACTTTAACCTTATTTTTACGTAATAAGGTTTTAGTTAGCTCGTATGAGGTGTACCATATTCGGTACACTTCGGTTAAATTAATTGATAAGCGCATCTTAATTCACTGGATCTAACTAAATAAAAAGCATTAAATTTTGCATAAGAGTTCTTTATAACAAATAACTTCTGAAAATTCACCTCCAAAAGAGGTTACATTACATAAAGAAGAGAAGTCTAAAAAAACCTATGATTGATGTTTAGCAATACAAGTAAAAAGTGAATCTTTTATCTTGGTATGGACTTGTGAAGAGGAGGGATGAAACGCATGTTACTATGAAATATATGTATATATATGGATCGATGGAGAGGGAGAGGACAGCCAAAGTAAAGATGGATGGATTGTGTGACGAGTGGATAATGTGAAAGAAAAAGGAGTCAGTGACAGCGTGATGGTTCCCAGAATAGAATGGAAGAAACAAATATGTTGCACTAACCCCAAGTAAAATGGAACAAGGGCAGGAAAATATGATGATAACACAATGTCCTAAAATAATGTAGGACTTTTCCTTGCCAGGAAAAATACTTGAAATACTTTAACCACTGTATATTGTATCAAGAACAACTAGCATGACTCACAAACACCGTAACGACGCAAATATTTTGCATATGGCGACAAGACACAAGACAAGTGTCTCTTTACTTTTATTAAAAGTAAATAATAGACGTATAATTATAAGTTCAACCGCAAAATATTCCTGATAATTGACCTTATGCTGTGACATTTACTAAAGTGCTTCAGGACAACTCAATCTGGTTTATTCTTTGATAATTGATTTAAATTCTTTATTTCAACACAAGAATCTGTTATTACTATGATTAAGATTACTGGAGTAGTGGGTATTTTTAACAAGAGACACACAACATAATCAGCCTTATAATGTACCCACTGCTGGGACTCAGACTACCTCACTAGGAGAGAATGGGTCACAATTCACCACGCAGATCCAGCACGGGTTTATAGATGTCACATTTTTCGACGATTTTCTTCCCAGCTTTGAGAGCACTAGTACTGAAATCAATTACACAATGTTAAGTGCTTGCCTGGGTTTGAAAGTTTGAACCCACAACGTGCAACTTAAATCACCACACCATTGGTCAAAAGAAACACATATCATACTGAAAACAAAATACCAGTTATTATGACCTTACTGAGAGAAGTGAGGTTTATAGAAAACAAATGGTAATTTGAAGACGAAATAATCAGAAGAACAAGCACAAGTAGCTTGAAAACTTTCAAATGTAGCATCCAGCAACACTCCATCAGATATGTAACAAGAACATATAAAACCATAACTGATGGATGGACACTCAAAACAAAGCACTCATTCAAATCACAAAGCGGAAGCACCCAACACCTATTTACCAATAAAAGCCACTAATCGACGCCATGATACTTCATAATCGATAGAATCGTCTGTACGTCCGGTGACACAGCGTGGCTCATTGATGGATGGCTACTAATGGCCCATACTCACCGTAGATGGACATAAAGGCTTATTGTTTGAAGTGACAGTTGATTTAGGGATGCCATGGAGGGAAATGGGGATATTAGGATCGAATAATGGAAGCTGTTTTGAAGAGGTAGATAAAGTAGATTTTTTGGTTATAATTGTTGACCTCTAAATTATTTTTAATGATATATAGTAGATCAAATCAAATTATTTATTTCAAACTAGTTGCTGTCAGCGGCTGCGCCTGCGTGAAAATAGAATATTGTCCCCATTAAACATACTCCCGGGACAAACAGTATCATAAGTGTTATTTACATGGTCTACCCGAATGAGAAACATCCAAATCTGTTCAATTGTTGAAGCTCATGAAGTAACAAACATAAACACTAATTTTCACCTCTATAATATAAGTTAGTATTTAAACTATGTCAAGAAGTCGATCAGTCAGAATAGAAGAAATTTTAGCTCGAAAATGGCTTATGTGTAGATGTTAAAAGTTTTCCTTTGCAACGACAAACTATATGTACCAAAGCGAGTTGGTGAAGAGTTGTGATTGGTGCAGTTCACTTACACTATATGCATAAGTGTCGTAGTCGTCGAAATTACGCACAGCGAAAGTACACAGTGAGCACATGAATCAAACACACACTTCCAAGATAAACCTGCCATCATAAAATAAAATATCTCATACTAAGTATTCAATAAGACATTTCATAGACAATAGTGGCTAGCTAGCTAGAGAGGTCAATCAATGTACCGAGAATTTTCCCAACTATGTTGGGGTCCGCTTACATTCTAACCGGGTGCAACTGACGCCACAACCCAGTAATACTACAATACCCTTTGGTAAGATTAGTGTGAGATTTTCTGATTTCTGACTATCCATAATCACAGTCATAAGTCTACAAATGGTACTTGAAACCAATTACCTACAACATGTTTGACGAAGTAACGAGGGATTTCAGTATTTAAGACAGTTACCCATCCACTGACAAACCATGCGACTGGTTTAGTCACGTGAAAGAAAAAGATTCTTCTTCTTCTTAGTAGTACACTCCTGGCGGAGTTGTCGTGATCATGGATCGTCTGGTAGTTTGGTTGCGACTTATACGAGACTTCTCCATCTCTATCTATTTGTGGCATTGCGTGTGCATTCAATGAGGGAACAGTTTGAAGATGATTTGATGAGGTCTGTCCATCTGATAGGTGATCGAACGCGAGAAAATTGGCCCTCTACTTTACTCTGTACCACTAAGCGTTCCAAAGAGCTTTCATTGCGGATAATATGTCCAAATATTTTGAGAATTCGCAGTTGCATAATCGATGAAAGTCTTTGTTTGATTCGAAACACTTTCATAATGGGAACGTTAGTGCGTTGAGCAGTCCATTTTATCCTCAGTAGACGCCTCCAGCACCTCATCTCAAGAGCGTCAATTTTACGGTGCTTTTGTTGGACTGTCCATGTTTCAGCTCCATACAGGAAAATAAGGAAAGACAAAGATAGTTTGCGTCTAAATATTTGTAAATATGGATACCAAAATGAATGGTGGTGAATCATATCATGGTTAAACACCAGTAAAAAAAAACTAAAAAGTACGCTATAGAACACTAGCATAAAAATACTAGTCTATCATTAAACTAATCAAAAAGTTGAAGTGACTGCTCTATTACTACTGTAAACAAATCTTGTGTAGCTAACACATCCCTGTCCCATGACAGGAAGCTTCTACTTGTGCAGTGAGACAACGCTCACGAACCGGACACATCAACGACCTACACTGCTGCGTTAATATGCACTGTGACAGCTTTATTGCTTCAAATCATTTGAGGAGGCCGACTGACTTGCATTGCTTTATTGCTTTCATCAGATTTGTCGAGGAGTTATTGTTTAGTAATAGTTACATTACCTTATGTACTTAGTAGTTGATCCATGTCTTGACTTCATCTTCAAACCTATGTCACTTCAGATCGGCACACGTTTTCTTCTTCTCATTCTACCTGTCAACTACATAATCACAACAACATTAACACTACCAAATACAATTAGGGATTGTCTTCCCATCTAACATTTAAGAATCGTCTAACTGCGATCAAAATACAGGATGTAAGTTTCCTTACGTCCTGTATTTTGTTATTACACATACGTGTTCAAATTTTAAATACCGCTTTTGCCCATTGAAAAGAACAACTTTCTTCAAGACAGTATGATGAGAAATATATAATTGTAGCACCCACTAGTTATAACGAATTTGTAACTTCTTAGTTTACATTATATGTAAAACAAATAGCAGTCGTATAAAGTGACCACTAGCTCAACCTCCAAAGAGAAGTAGATGAGCTTGTTGAAGACAAAGGAACAACCAAGAACATGATATTGGAGATAAGACAATGGAATCCGATGCATCATCCAATATAAATACTACATAAAATGTCAAGTCCCATGTCATTATACAAGTGATTAAGGTGGACAGCATCGTGAACCCGCAGGCTTACCTGTCAGCATGTTAATCCGTCGGATAACATACGACATACTGGTCATATTCAAGGTCTATGTCTTCTCATACATGATACTTTAGTTATGAATGGACTGGTTCTAAGGCACGTTGGTGGACATGTCCTTGAATTAAGTTGTCAAGAGTGCGGTGGATATGTCAAAGGGATTATGTAACTAGCGTCTTAGTATCTTTATCTTAGTAATTGATTGTGAATTCACGATTAATATTAAGAGTTTCATCACTCCTTGCACTGTATATTGAGTGAGCTTTTTAACGTGAAAGAGATTTCTCACTTTGATTTTTTTTAAACTAGCTTCAAATTATCCCAAGGAATTATACTCCAGGGATAAAAATTCGAGGACATATTCTACCTGTGTACCGTTTGAGCGCAAAGGAGTAACAAACATACAACTTTTACTTTTATAGATAAATATACTTTTTATTCATCACCATAAAAAATACAGTAGGAGCTTAAAATTTAAAACGGACGGTCTTATCGCTAAAAGCGTTGTTTTATAGACAACCTTTATAATATTAGTATGAAGATGCCACCCGCTAAAGATTTGGTAACAGAGAGATTATTTAAATTAGTTCATTATAACGGTACTCCAACAGATTTAATTTATTATCAGTAAAAAATAGCTAGGTTTCGGAAAATCTAAACAGCTCATTCTTTATCTTAAACAAACATTCTGACCGCTATATGGCCTTAGCAACCACCGTGTTTGCTGAACCTATTTTTGCACCTAAAACCAAAATCATCTAAACATTGACTATGCAAATATTTCCAGTTCCTCAAACACTATAATCATTATCAAATGACTATAATAAATATTGTACTATTCCTCTGATCTACCGCTGACCGAGCGTGGAGCGCTTGCGCCGGCGGCAGAGCTGTCAATAATATATATAATCCGTTGCATAACACTCCGGTTCGTTTCAAGGTCTAGTCTACTGACAGTGGGTGAAGCAATTGTATGCTTCGATTAAACTATTTGTTCAATAGGTTATCTATCAATTAAGGTAAGCAGAAATAGATCATCTCTTTATTTTTCATGATTGGTGATATTGAGTCTGAATTGAGTGTGTATGAAGGATCAGTCTAGTTGATTCAGACGCAAACATTAAAAAAAGCAAAATGAATGAATGCAAAATGGCCAGTCCAGTTTTGGACTAGAAATCAACTTTATGGTAGGTATGGTCATTAGCAGTATGTATTATTATTTATGTAGTCAGTAATCTTTTTCGAAGGTAAAGTGCTGATGTTCGGCTGAAATATTACACTAATCACACTAATATTATAAAGGCGAATGTTTGTGTGTATGTTTGTTATGATTTGGATAAAATTTGAGATACGGGTAGACCATTTCTTTGAATAGTACACAGAACTTCTTGTTCTCGGGATTATATTTCCTTAGGACAATTTTCTATTTTCACGCAGGCAAAGCCACTGCCTGCAGCTAGTCCATCCATAAAGCGATAGCAGTTCGTCTCTTTCTTTGTTTTAAGCTTTGCCATCTTTCTCTTTATGTTATGGAGTAACCTGACTCCTATCTTCAGTAACATCATCGTCTTACTGTCCATCTTACAGTAACATTTACTGCGACTATTCTTCTTCTCTCTATGTAATATCCTTTCATACCAGTTCCTGCTTTTATTTATTTAACATACTGTTTCTTTTTATTATTCATCATCTTTCTTTGGGTGGGACTCTCTCATTTTATTCTAAGACCTATTTCAGTCAATCAATCAAGTAATTTATTTGCAACGACTGTAGGCTAGATTAAAATACTAAAGACTTCGATAGATCGATATACGAATTCGATCTACGTCTTTTTATATTTCTGTTTGATCTTTATTACGGCTCAGCTCGTCTCCTAGAGGTCCCTGAGTCTTAGCAGTAGGAACATAAAAAGGCTGATTATGCTGATGTTTATGCTTACAACAAGGTCAAGTTCTCACCACATTTCAAATTCTTATCTCTTCATAAGAATCACCATCAAAACAATAAAGAGACAATCTAGCTTAAGATCTTGTTATCCGGAGGCTGTCAATGTAATATCCGTTGCATAATGTGCACCAGCCTGAAGGTCGCCGTCGGATCAGTGCGGCTTGTGGCGATAGTGGATGTTTTTGTTTAGTTAGACTGTCATCCTATTCATTATTTGTTGTTGGTTTTTTTATTTGGTTACGGTGTCTCTTTTTTTTGTGCATCTTGTTTGTAGCTGAGTAAATATTAATATCATTTGGGGTTTAGGGCGGGATTTTTTCGTGTCAGAGTTCAGTGAAAAGAAAGTAAAACCATTTATTTGCGGGAATTTATGCAATCTTATGACTAACTTACAAATTATAAATATTTATTGGGAAAAAATGCGCCTTGCTGTTTTAATTATTCATTCCTAGTGGATATTGTGATGTAAAACTAATGTATCTTGTTTTGTAACTCAAATATCTACACAATTGGTCAATATGTGGATTCATTGACACAGGCGCGATCTCTGCAAAATGGAGCTGAGAGTTTTGTTGTAGTATGGGCTACCTCAGCGAAGCTTGCCGAGACGGCCGGCTCGATATATTTGCTGCAAAATACTTCAAACTCTTTAGAATATGAACTTTCCAACACCTAATGTAAATAATTTGATTTTACTGTTTGGCAAATTTGTACCTAGGTGTTTTTCTTTAACATTGGCCTCGAAACTTAATTTAAACTTAATTTTGTTGCCGTTGCTAAATATACGATTGTATTTTTTTTTCTAGGCTTTATTGTCCCACTGTAGGACGAAAACCTCCCCCAAATCCTTCCAGACATTCTTCTCCCGCACCGTTTTTACCAGTTCTCGTGGTACACGTCTAAACTATCTCGCCACCTCTTTTTAGGTTGTCCGGACCGACGCCAAATTGTCGATGGCGCCAACTGTTCCACACGCGCCTCAAGGAGATGTCAGCAACTATAGGGGCCTAGCAGGGTCGAAGCCTATTAAGGCCAAGGGTCTGATTGTGAAAGGAAGACTCGGCCCTGGTACGAAAGGCAACGAAGGAATAGGAGTAGGTTTTTAGTCAGTAAAAGTCTGACACTATCTCCCGCCCCGCCCAAGAGCGGGGGATGTCATAAGATGATTTTCTCACTGAAAAAAAAACTCTTATTAGGTCGGCCTTTCCTTCTGCCTCATTAACAAAATCATTAAAGTTTAAAATACCTAATCAAGCGGAAAGTTTACGTTAAAAACCTAAGGACAAAAAGTCAAAAACAGAAAAAAACTAATAGTCATTGTTAGTAAAAACCAGAAGATAAGCAACTTCCATACCATTAGCACCAGTACCTACAGATACAGATAGGTCTTTGACTTAGTCATTTTGTGTCTTAGAATCCATAATGACTAAGTAAGAAACTTTTTTATATAAGTGAGGTGCAAAATCTGCAGTTCCACGACTGATTGGTTTTAAACAGTAACTTAAACTTCGCTACTTAAAATGATCAGAACAAAATTGAATTGCTTTGTTAAATCAATTGACTGGCTTAGACTTTTTGACTGTGTCTCTAAAACACAAAAACTCGAAGTCTTTGTTATTGCAGTTTTCTTTTCTTTTCTTTTAAAACACTTTGTTAAATACTAGGAATTACTCCTGTATCGTTTATGCGTTCACTAACATGTGCCTGAACTCACATACAAGGCACCCAGTTATAAATGATGTAGTGGTAACCCCTTCCAATCTAAAAATCAAAATCAATTTCAAAAGCTTCTTAAACCTCATTATGCTCTTTTGGCTCTACATGAGTACATAATTATCTATAAATCTTCTAAGTACAATCGTCATATATCAATCTTTATGGACTGATATTAAACTTCCTCCATCCTGAATACAACCAGGACCCACTCATAAGAAGCTCTCAGTCAATCTATTTATAACTTCATTCAGAGACCTCATTTGAACCCATCTGCTCTTTTTTTATAAGCTCTGAATCATGTCACAGACCAGGGATGTTACGGAGATGTACTATCGGACTTGAAGTTGAAGCAGAAGGTCACAAACGTCTATTGGAGTTTGAACCGGAATTCGAGGTGGAATAGGAGATGGTTGCAGGAAAATATCTCCTCCCTTAACGCATCTGTATAAAGGGCATGTCTAATAAAATGTATAGTTAGGCCAGAAAAATTTATAAATGTGTCCGTACACTTTGATAGCAGTGATTACTATGCTTCGCCCTTCGCCTTCGATCCTACGGGCCGAAGTCGGAACCCAAAGCTACAATATCATTTAGAAGTTCCATAGCATCCCTACCATAGACTAAGCCGCATTTCAACTCATTCACAAAGTCTTAACAGATAGTAACCCAATATTTTAAACCTCCGATGTAAACAGATCTCTGGGATCAATCGTCAACGCTTCACTACGTTTAAAAACAAAATACTTGAGGATATAAAAACTAACCTCTTTTTTTTCATCATCATTTACATTTTTTGAAACATAGATTTTGTTTGTCTGTCTAAAGTAAATGAATTTAAGTAAAAAAAATATATATTTGGTAATGAATTAATGAATAATGGAAAACGTGCGACAGGAGTCAATATGAATCAGTAGTCTTTTTCAATCATATGGAAAACAGATACATCAATAATTATAAAATTATAACTTGAGATTAGGAAATGGTCCGCAGGAGAACTAGCTTATAACTAGCTAGGTTACCGATATAGCAGGAAGAATCACCAAACTTAACGTTACTTATGAGCATGATGCCGTGGCAATGATCAGGGCATCATGCTCGTAGAACAGATGGTCGATGGAACCGGAACATTCTGGAGTGGCGACCACGTTCTACAAGACGCAGCGTCTGTAGGCGTCCCACAAGGTGGACCGATAAACTGATTAGGGTCGCGGGAATCCGATGGATGCGAGGCGTACAGGACTGGTCGTTGTGGCGACACTTGGGGGAGGCATATGTCCAGCAGTGGACGTCAACTGAAATGATGATGATGAGGAAATGGTAAAATTTTTACTCTCTCAAATCAATAACAGAATTTTACGGAATGGCACATCAAATTGGACTGTTTGAATGTCTCAGGCTAAACACAACCATTCATATAACCAAATCCAATCAAAAAGCACCAAGCCAAGCCAGGACGCGTAACTAGAGCCCAATTAAGTAAAAACAAAGCCAGACCGTCTGCCCCAAGCCGGATCATTGACCGAACCATTAGTTACCCGATATCTTCACAAGTGGACGAATATGTGGGTAGGCCGACATTGATACTACCGTCAAAAACAAGAATTAGGAGTATCCGAGACAGTTCATGATACTGATATTGCTGCTAACTGGCTTTTCCTGTGGCCTGTACTGTGGCTAACGATCCGTGGTGTAGATTATAATATTGATATCATTATAGACGGGGTAAATGTGGGATTGATTCGGAAGGACTCGTGACTGTAGGACGAGACGGTCGTCTGGGAGTTTATTGCATTCAGAGTGTCTAGTGCGCGCTAATGCCAGCGTTTAGCATTAACGCGATTGACGCTTTTATAAAGTTCGGCGCTCCGATTGGCCCGCTCCAAGCTCTTAACCAAACTGAGAGCCTAACACAGTAAACGTTTTGATCGTATAAACGTAAAAGCAACTTGCACTCAGGGCACAGATTTTTCTTTGTTAACAGCTGATATCCTATGCCAAACTCAAGCAAAAATTGATAATGTAGTCTGTCCAGTACTCCGTATCGATCACTAAGTTTAGTGATCGTAGCATCCGTGTATAATCCGCACATCTTCCCCGTGTTATCCGCGTATCTTATTTTTTCCAATTCTCTCAATTGTATCTATACTTTACATTATTTTGCTTTCGGGTGCAGCAACAGACGCGTCAGGAAGAGTGAGTGAATATTTTTAAAATAGAAAATTATTTCTCATCAATAATAGGTGTAGGAAATATTTTTATGTTATGTAGGCAACAATGTTAAACGTCATTTAACGGGCTCAGAACTATCATCATACGCGTTTGTAACCCGTATGCTCATTGATTTGTCAATATCGCATGACATGCATTTCACGAAGCGTACGGCTACCGGCAAAATATAACGCTACAGCGTTAGCCGGGTGACGGAACGGTCTAGCAGCGGACAAAGTCCAGCACTTACATTTTAATTAAAAAAAAACAACAATTTTTGTTTATTTAGCCTGATATATTCCTTACGGTTATGATATGATAATGGTATGGTACTGTATAGTGGGTAGACTCTGTTAACCGTCTAGTTTGATCCTTGAACTTCCTGCGTTTTCATCTACGAGTACTTCAACAAATCAAAACAATAACCATACATTCAAAATTAGAACGTTACATAACTCAAAATTCATTGTTCCCTAGGATTCAATCCGCCATATTGTTAGTGAGCAATGGCGCCCGCGCATGCGCCGTGGGTGAAAGTGACCCACGGCTTTGACCTTTGGTAATGCAGTGTAAAGGGCTGCTTGCGCAATACTGATCTAAATTCAAGGTTTATTCTCTTTCTTGATGGAAAATGGTTTCGTTTTTGACATATTTGGGTCTGTGGAAAGGTTTTCTTTACTGTGACCACTATAATACTTAACTGGAGAAAGGTTAATTGAAGTGATTATGTTTATAAAGATATCATTATCGGCGGCTTGTTTCAATTACAAGTTAATTTCGATTTAATAAGTTGTTGCGTGTTCCGCTTGTCATTTTGGCAGCTATTAATTGATTTCAACTGGTTCTATCAGACAATTTAACTTATTGATATCTTTTGTTAATTTTATTAAGTTTAACTTCATGAAATTAACATTTATGTAATAAGGCATTTCCAACATGTCTTAGTCTGAAACCACACTTGCTTGAACAAATTCCCATAAAAAACTGTAGGTAACTTCTTGCGCAATAAGATTACAGTCCCAAAGCTCTCATTAGCTTCGTTACTCTAAAATATATATAATTAATACAATTACAGAGCTGTAAGTATCGTAAGTAATAAAACAAACCAGTCTTTTTTACATCTATTATGCAAATGTTTTTGTGGTCGGTACTTTTTTTGAGAAGTTAATTTGGATTACATTTTACGCCTCTAATTGGTTTGTTTTATTTATTTTTACGTTGATTATTATTTGATTTAGCTAAGAGCACAAGGTACTATTGATAAGTAAATGATAAATGCCTCACTCAAATTGAAATATAATTACAATACAAACATTTGTTACCAACACTTTTCATACGCATCTACCAGTTTCTATTAAGCTAAAAATATGTATTGTTATGTACAATACAATCATTTCTTTACTTTCTTCTTCGATTAGGTATCTACTGACACAATTAGTAATCGTAAATAAATTATTCTGGTCTCTTTTTTTGTTGGATATAATAAAATTACAATCAAATGAAGAAAATCAGAAGGTTTTTTTATTTATTAGAACTTCATGCAATACAAACGTACTAAGGTGGACTACCCTTATACCTTGGGCATTCTGTACTAGTCAACTATGGTTTAAAGTCACTCAAAGGGCAATGGAGAGGGTTTCCTTGCGAGGTCGAATCTAGAATGAAGAGGAGAATAGCTCGAAGAATCGCCAAACTTAGGTGGCAATGGACAGGGCACATTGCTCGCAGAACAGAATCGAAGGGGCCGAAAGGTTCTGGACTGACGATCGTGTATCGTACGCTGCGAACGTTGAAGGGTCTTCCACAAGGTGATCCGATGGACGCAAGATTTTTTTTTGGGTGTGAAAATCGTCTACATCCCCCGCCCTTGGGCGGAGCGCGAGGGCTTTACTGACTAAAAACTCACTCCTGTTACTTCTTTGCCATTGTTCTGGGGCCCCGGGGATCTCTTTCGCATCACCCATGGCCCCAGTAGACTTCGGCCCTGCTAGGCCCCTACGGTTACTGACATCTCCTTGAGGCGCGCGTGGAACAATACGCACCGTCGACGACTTGGGCTCGGTCCAGACGGTTAGCAGACGGTCGGATGGCGAGCTACCCATTGCTCGCCGTCCGCAAGCACGCGCCTACAGTGGCCGGAAATCGGGATCGAAATCCCGTTGGCTGGAGCGCGAGGGCCATTGCCTCGCGCGTGTACGTGCGGCCTCTTCCTTTGCTAGCATTACTGATTCGCAGAAGGAAGCGACCGCCTGCCACTCCTCCTCGCTCTGTATCATGGCCTGTACCAAGGCCCGGCGCGAGAGATCGCTGCCGCCGCTCATCCCTGTGTGCTCTGCCCAGGCGGGGTGCACCTCTACCGTATGCTCCATCGTGTCCTCCGGGCGGTCCACACAATGGTGAAACCCAGGCGTTTCTTTCGCACGAATCCGGTGCAGAAACCTCCCGAACTTACCATGTCCGGTGCGGACCTGCGTCATGCGGGAGTTAAGGACGCCGTGTTGCCTTTCCAGAGGTTTCCTCCTCAAAGAGGGGACTTACCGCCATATTTATGGCGTGCGCAATGGATGCGAAATGGATATAATTATGATGATGAATAAAATTACATTAAAATCTTAGTCAAAACTTTGTTGTTTTGACAAATCTTATCTGAACATTGTATTTAAAATTTCCACTCCAAAACTAAGAACCTACATAAAATCTTCCATTCACCAGCTCATCATCCAGTCATACACATGTCAATGTTACACACTATAAAGGGCATGCACAACCCGTCGGTCGAGCCGACCAAATCAGGCAAGGTCGGTCGGATCGGAGGTCGGACAAAAATATTCCGCGTTTTAGGCTTGTTAATATATCCGTAAATATCTGAAATTATGCCTGATGCTGGCTTGATGATTCAGAGATGTTATTTTTGGATGTTAAGTAGCAAGTTTTTACTTAAATGTATAAAGTTGAAAGCATATTCTGAAATGGGAGTAATTTCCAACTACCTTAAAGTCACCATGTGCAGGTATTAAGTTCTACTATATCCAGAAGTTAGAAAAGTGTATGTACAACAACTGTACATGAAGTTTAAATAAATAAATAAATAAAAGAAGTAATATTATTGTAGTTATTCAATATGTATATGACAGAAACCTCTCCGATTATTAAGTTTGTTGTCCATCATGACTGATACTACCTTACATCGTAGACCGCTGGGCAAGTGTCGTTAAACAGTGCGTTCCTGCAGAGGGAATGCGCCGTTGAGGCCCTGAAAAAGGTGGCGAGATCATCTAGACGCGTACCATAAGGACTGGCTCGAGACGGCGCGGGAGTAGAATGTCTGGAAGCACTTGCAGGAGGCCTTTGTCTAGCAGTCAGATAGTAACGGCTAGGAAAAAAAAAACAGAAAATGTAGGTACTGTTTTGTATGATTTTGAATCGTTTGCATCCAACGGCAATACCTTACTCCATCTTATTTAACGTGGTCTTCAACATAAATACTTAAAAACGCATTAGGTAAACTCCCAAAAAATACTAAAAAGGAAAAAGGACCTCCTAAAAGAACGTCAGATTAACATCAAAATCCCAAAAAGACTAACGCTAAACTCAATCGTTACGAAGAAATATCATCATTTATTTTATATCGCCTTGAGGATTTCTTGAAACTTTTATTTATTATACCTCGTAATCCTCCATGGAATATTTCTATCTTAGAATCAGAGAAATACAATATACAGTATATACTAAGGCTTTAAATTAATGTATTAGCTTAAATTTATATAGTTACTTAGGTTTTATACGATTGTATTAGTCATATCCAAGTAAATCTAGAGGTCGACAAATCGAATGGTTGTTCGTGTGTCGTATATGAGATATTCGTGACTAGTTTAATAACTTCCAAGTTATTAGACGGATTATAGTTAGTTCATCTTTAGAACTAATAGAATGTTTTGTCAGAATAGTGCCTTAATTCTTATGTAATTACAATATCTTAGCCAGCGTCTGTTTTCCTCTATAATCCGCTTCAGGATTATTTGAAAGATTTACCGCGGTCCTGGAACGCAAAGGGCAACTGAAGGACACAGGTGTGGTTTTAGTCAATAAGAGTCTGACCAGCCCTCTCGCACCGCCCAAGAGCGGGGGATTTCATTAGATGATTTTCACACCCAAAAAAAATCTCGCATCGATCGGATTCCCACGATCCTCACTAGGTGCACGGTCCACCTTGTGGGAGACCCTTCAACGTCCTTCAACTTCCTTCTCAGAAATTTCCCGCGGGCATCGGCCCTGCTGAGCCCCTACGATTTGCTGACATCTCTTTGAGGAGCGCGTGGATCACTACGCGCTGTTGACGACTAGGCTCGGTCCGGACGGCTGGAGACTTAAAGACCCCTACGTTTATAGCTCATTTGATTGTTACTGTCTATAAACAGCCAATAAGAAAGAATTAAATATGCATTATCCAATCAACCTCACAACACAATCAATTATACTAATCCTTTTTTTCGCTTAAAAGCTCACAAAAACTTAATGGATGTCAAAACTAGGCTTGCTAATTCAATGGTTAGTTCTTGTGTAGGTGGTGGTTCCCAAGGTCAGCCACGCTTGATGGTTGATGGTTAATTTATAACCATGATGGCAGATTGTTAATGCTATTAGAATAAGTGAATATCATAATGAGGTAGTGGGTGGTAGGTATGTATGCGGGCAGCATCGTTTGAACAGTATTACGACATTGTTCGCGATGAGAATGCTGAGTGAAGTTATGTGGTGTTATCTAATATGTGTGGATTAATTAAAGGAATAGTATCACGACTCCATTTTTTTTTAATAATAATATAATCTAGTGCTTGACTACGATCCCACCTTTCGGTAAGCAGTGCAACCGTTGATGGTGAGGTGCACTAGTTTTTTAGTAGCTTATTAATTCTAGCATCGAATACACGTAAATTATAATCGTTTGGGAAGACCGCAGCAGGCAACAGGACGGACAACCCTGGATTTACAGCGCGTTGTATTCTACACGCTCCTTAAAAAGATATTATCAAAATTGATAGGACCAAATTTGGCCAACGTCTGCCAGGGCTTTTTTTTGTGGAAAAATCATCTAATGACATCCCCGCTCTCGAGCGGAGCGGGAGATAGTGTCAGACTTTTACTGTCTAAAAACCCACTCCTGTTCCTTTGTTACCTTTCGTACCAGGGCCGAGTCTTCCTTTCAGAAGCAGTCTGCCAGGGCTGCGAATTTTCGAAGGGGTTACTGCAGCCCTCGCAATACAGAGCAACTGAAGAAACTCTATAAGTTTTAGTCTGTAAACGTCTGACACTCCTTCCTGATCCACGCAGAGCGGGAGAAGTTATTTGATAAATTGCCCAAAAAAGAATTTGTAAACCCTCTAGCACATAAACCTCTTATACAACGCAACATTGTCTTATTTATTGTACTTTTTGAAAATTAACCAAGTAGAATTTTATACTGCGCTGGGCTTTCTCTTTTCCTTCATTTGCCCTTTGCGTTCTAGGACCATCATGGGAACTCTTTCAGACGATCACGCTGTCCTAGTAGGCATTGAACCTGCTGGAACCCTTCGGATAATATCTATGCTAATAATGTAAAGAGAAAACGCATGTCACTAAAAGAGTTATGTCTTTACATGTGGATGGATGGAGAGGGAGACCAAAGAACAGATGGATGGATTGTGTGAGAAGTGATATGAAAGAAAAGGAAGTTAGTGATAGCGTGACGAGTGACAGGACAGAATGGAAGAAAAAAACGTGTTGCGCCGACCCCAAATAAAACGGGACAAGGAAGATGAGATGATGATGAATTTATAGAGAAAAGACTCGATTTTTTAAATTCTTTCACCACTAGAAAGCTACTTCATCACTGAGTGACATAGACTATTTTTTCTGCATTCACGCGGGCAAAGCCACTGGCAAAAGCTAGTTAGATAATAACAGGAAGATGATTCAATTCATAAAATTAGTTAGACCAATTACCTAATTAAAATTACTACACCACCAAACGCAAATTCGTAAAAACTAAACCCAAAAACAAGTTCTAACTTGTCAACTTTTTGTCTTCAAAAATCGATTACTCACAATAAATCGATTACTATCGATGGCAGACAGTCAGAGGCTGGGTTATCAATCAACGTTAACACAATGAGCCGTCGGCAAGGTTAGCGTGGGTGAAGCGGTGAGACGAGGGTTCGAGGATTAGCGCTGATGAAAGAATCGGGTGTGGACGTTTGAGAATGTATTCAGGTATTATAGATATCTTTTGATTAGCAGATTAGGTATTTGTGGATTACCTAAAGGCTTCAAAAATGGCAGGACTTAAATGAAGGTGGTGCCGTATATAATCTTTTATTGATGAATTTATCAGAGATTGTACTATGTAGATGGCTTTAATACTTTCGCCATCGCCCCTTGCTGGACCCCTACGGTTTGCTGATATCTCTTTAAAGCGTACGTGAAAGACGCAGTCGATGACATGGGCTTGGTCTTTATAGGACGAGTGGACGGCGAGATACCCATTGCTACCCTACGGTAGCTGGAGACCGCTCAATGATTCCCAACGCCAGGGGCATCTTTTATCGCGTAAGGATGTGCGTACCCTCACTTTTCATTACTGTCTTAGAACATTCAAGAAGTATTTTAAAAACCTTTCTACTAAGGTTTTAAATAAAAAATCACGTATCCATTATGCAACGTTAGACGCTTAAGTTCTCGCATTTTACACAGTTCACCAGCCTGTTCCAACACCAATCACAATTTTGTACATAAGGATACTTAACTTTTACGACAATTACAAAATGTTTGATGAGGCCAAATGTCAGGTGTGTGACAATCTGATAGCGCTAGGATAATAAATATTAGTGGAAGGATTGGGTAAGTCTAGAAGAATGTGTGTGGTCACTAGATGTGTTACAAAACGACAACTGTTAAAAGCCCTGTATCCATTTAAATTCACATGCATAGGTTACCCAGACCCGAAACTACTATCTAGACTATCTATCTATCTTTTATCTATCTATCTATCTATCTATTTTAGAAATTTGTTTTGCTTTAGCATAGGCCTTCCCCATATTCTTCCAGAGTTCCCGGTCAAGGGTCTTCCTCTTCCATATTGGCCCCGCTTCCGCCTTTATATCTTCGTCCCACCTTCTTATCGGGCGTCCTCTCTTCCGTTTGCTTTCTCTTTGGTACCATTCGGCTACCAATTTAGTCCATTTCTCCTTTCTGTTTCTGACTACGTGACCCGCAAATTTGCATTTTAAGTTTTTGATGTTATATGCCACGTCCGCTATTTTTGTTATCCCTCGGATGAATTCAAGGCTTAATTTTTCCTTTCTCTTAACATTAAGCATACTTCTTTCCATGTTGTGATGGCAATTTGCAATTTTGTTGTAATTTGCTTAGTTAAAGCCAATGTTTGACAACCGTAGGTCATGGTAGGCTATACAGTATATCAATTGTTCCGTGCGGGAATAATAATATAATAATAATATTCCACAACTAACACACAACGCCGCCTAGTCCCAAGCTAAGCAGAGCTTGTGTTATGGGTACTAGACAACTGATAAACATACTTATATATTTTTAAATACATACATATTCTAGATAAATTACACCCAGACACAGAACAAATGATCGTGCTCATAACACAACCATTTGTCCTGGGTGGGCATCGAACCCACGACCTCCGGCATAGCAGTCAGGGCCACTAATCACTAGACCAACAGGTCAATCAAAAAATCGAAATCGCATCGCTCAACTACTGCACCGACTACGCCATCTATTATCTGCCCTTATTCCTTTATTAGAGGTCGGTGCGACATGTCTTCTTCTTTCATACTTTATTAGGTATGTTTGCAGTCACACCTCTTCTATATGATCTCTCACATAGTCCATCTTGTAAGAGGGAGAAAAAACAAAGAACCGTCTTTGCTCTTTTCAAAACAGATAAGTGAGAACTCTACATAATAAACAAAGTATGCAAAAAATACCTTACTTGATATGAAAAGTTGCAGAAAATAAAAATAAATTATGTTTTCATTAGTCACCACGTCCAACGTTTTTTTTTTGTACGGAACTTTAAACATTATCAACTTTTGGTAAAGTTAGTAATACAAGATTAAGAATAATTTTTTAACCTTTTTTTTTAGTTTCGTTTTGTTCATAGATTATTTTATATTAAAAAAAATCTGACGAATTAAGAACCACCTCTTTTACTGATGTCGGTTAGAAAAGTCAGTGTACATTACAGTACAAGCATTTTTTTAAAAGAGTAACCATGGTGTTCCTTGTTGGTTCTTCTCCATAGGAAAACACCCACACCAAAAACTTTTTTATTTTTTGCAGATCTGTGCAAGATAATGATAAATACTAAAAAAAAATACTATTAATTATAATAATTATGATTCGTAAAAATAACTTGATATAAATACTAGTATAAAAAATCTAGTAAACTCTTAAAATAACTTCACCTTCCTTGGTAATAGAAAAAATTCACCAATACAATTTTTTTTTAAGATACTCTGATTTGAGATTCCACCATCACTTGGTAACAGTAGAATCTCGGCACGAAAACATTCCTTAAAAATTCAGTAGTTTGTCTTAAACAAAACCCACAGGTAGAGCATGGAACCCGTATGTTACTCATAAAAATTGTAGTCACTAACCTGCTTACCAATTAAGTACCTAACTGAATAAAACATAATCATAAACACCTTGGAACCTCACATAATCCGCAAAAAAACACGATCAAGATCTACAATTCTCACTTTGTAAAACCATCAGGCAATTTGACTGGATCAATAATATCTTAGATCGACATCTGCAGATCCGCGTCAATGTTAATAAAATGAATATCTGTGTGTTCAAAATTACTCTATGAGATTTTAAGTTTTTTTTGTTTTGTTGACGTTATAAAATTGTGCGAATTTCCAGAACCGACAAGTTTTTGTGACGGAAATTTGCATTATAACGGTCGGTTTACATACTTCACACAAATCAATAATCTTTTATTATTTTATCATGATTTTGACATTGTGACCGACGGATGACCCTCAAGTTGATGGGTAAAATCTACAAGTCCGTGTAAGACCTATTACACAGACTTGTATATGTATGGATCAGAATGTTGTGCTGTGAAAAAGAGAATTGAAAAAATATTGCATGTAGATGGATGTGTGGTGTGATGAGACTGGATAAAGTGAGAAATGAGTAGGTACATTGAGGAAGCTTGAAAGTAACGCCAGTGACTGAGATTTTGAAAGGGAATGTTTGAGTATGGTCATGTGAAGAGATAGGATGAAACACATGTTACAAAAAGAGTTATGAGTATATCTGTGGATGGATGGAGGGGGAGGCCAAAGAAAAGATGAAGGGATTGTGTGAGAAGCAATATGAAATAAGGGAGTTAGTGATAGCGTGACGAGTGATAGTGCAGAATAGAACACGTGTCGCACTGACCCCAAAACATATATAACACGTGATAAGGGCGGGAAGGCGATCAAAATTAGCTGATGCTCTCATTAGACGAAAAAATGATGATAGACGGTAATAATCAGAAGCCAAAGAGCTTGACAGCTGATCTGGTCTCAAAATATTAGTTAGAGCGATAAATCTTGGTAAAGAAAAAGTTAAAAAATGTAGCAAATATATTTATAATGACAGAATTCGTTCTCTTTCTTCAATATCTTCTGTTACTGTTGAATTCTTTCCTGCACCTTCTCTGCATATTTTACTGTATCACACGGAATTTTTAATCAGTCTATACTGCTAATTAGTCTTAGGCCACCAAGATACCGGCAGTGCTTTGTTTGGGGCCCATTCTAATGTATTTTCTGTTTATTTTCTTCATAAATGTATATTTCTTTTTTTTCTTTCAAACTAGTGAGTTTGTCAAGAAATAAATTATTATTGTTAAATTATTATTAATGTGCTTTGAGACCCTCGATAGGAAAGGTACTGCATTCTCCCGGAGCTAACACGGAAATAAGAGCAACAACAACTTTGATAAGACCTCCATAACAATCAGATCATTAATAACGTTACCTGACACTTACATCATACAACCTTATCACAGTTTTATCGGCAATCTATCTCCACGATCCACGAGGTACATGATTTGAACTTGTCAACGCCTTGCATGTCAATTGAAAGCTGTGTTAGTCATGCTGGACTCGTTTTGGTTCAAGGTTCTTCGAAATGGCAATTATGGGTTTTTTATTAGGCTTATCTGCTTCCTCTATTTAATAGTTATTTAATATTGAAAATTGAAATCTTGGGTTTTACAGGATGTCAAATATACTCTTACTATCTTCGAAAATCGAAACGACATTCAAAGGACACGTCCTACTGGGATAAATAGTATCCAAGGTACTAGTCCAGGTCATGATCTACCCGATGATGGTGATGATGATGATGGTCATGATGTCAGCCAGGGTAGCGGCTATGCCGCAACCCAGACTTCGACCTTCGAAAGAGTTACCGCGGACCTGGAACACAAAAAGCAACTGAAGGAACACAGGCTTAAGACAATTAAATTCTGACACTCGCTCTTGCTCCATTAAGAGCAAGAAAAGTTATTTGTTGATTTGCCCCCTATAATAACGCCATGATCTACTAATACACTAATGTTTTCTACATATAACAAGCGTTCAGGGGTGATTGATTAAAAATCATCCACACTATCACGTACAATATTAGAAGAAATATATCAGGTAATAGTAAACGGAATTTGTTAGTGTATCCTTATGAAAATATCCACTTACCAACCTCTGGAAATATGCCTACAGCAATTTTAGTTCTGAATACCATGGTACACTATCAAAATATACGAACAAACTGACAAAGATAAATCTTACTACCAACCAATGCAGTTTGGTAAACTAACCCACGAATCTGGTAGCAATAATATTTTGAATTCACCTTTGATTTATCCTCAAACTTCAGATTGGAATGTAATACACAAATAGTTGGAACAAGTACCATTTATTGCACCTTACATTAACAATTGACTTGAGATATTCGTAAACGTGCAACTAGGTAAAGTAGTAACCCTAAGTGAGATAAGGGACAAACAGACAAACCATTCTTCATGTTGAAGCACTCGGAATGCGTGGGCAGGCAGACAGCATGCCTGCGTGGCGAGGAACTGGGGGGTGGGACAAGGCAGAAGCAGTAACGATAAAACTAGAGTAAAATTTGGTTTCATCATTCGATTTCATTGTTTATGTGACATTAATTAAATTCTTACCTATTTATTTAAACTTTATGTACAGTAGTGGCATTTAGGTGAACTTTATGGAACAAGCCATTCTCTACCGTCAACTTTTGGGTTAAAAAAGACAATACTGTAGTATCTAGGTGTGCACAATATATAAACAATATATATTTCAAAACAGAATGAAGTATCATTCAATTAAGCTGCTTATTAGCTTGCTTGCTTTAGTTGCTTATTCGTTTGTCGGAATGTCAGTTGTATTAGTAATTATGGTATAGATTTGGAAGAGTTTAATTCAGTATTTCGATATATCTCTATATCTTTGTCCTGGTCAAAAATATGTAGGTATACAAGGAAGATATTATATAATCACCAGTAATCAACTTTAAGTCAACTCAATGTTGAAGACGATTCAATATTTTTCTTTAGTGATATATCAACAAATGACACTTCACGGTCTGGGTGGAGCGAGTATCCGGATTTTACTGACAAAAATCTATCTGTTCCTTCTGCAATTTAGGACCATGGTAACTCTTTCGAACAATCCACAAACGATGCAATATCTTGCGAATTAATTGTCCAATAAAAGCTTTAAATTTCCATGAGCTTATAACTTACATCGCTAACCAATCAGTCTCCGAACATAACTTAACGCCGTTAAGTTACAACCTCTCGACTGAACCCAGATATAGTGCCACCGAGCGAATAGCACGAATACCGACACATTTTGTAATAACCAGGATAATCTGTTTAATTCCTACAGTTTGTTAATAGTACTCCATTTGAATAGAAATGCCTGGCTACTGGAATGTGGTCGTTTGAGACTGAAGGCAGGTCCGGTATTGGGATCTGGGTCTTCATCTAGATAATTAAGTGCCTGAAGTATTTGATTGCGATTAAACTTATTATTATTGAAAATTGCTTTATATTTTGTCTTCTCATTATGAAACGATCAAATTCTGACGTATCATAAGTGTCCATGTCGAAATATTTTGATTTGTCTTGATTTGCTTAAAATCGTTTTCCTGTCATCATCACAGACGATTAATTCGGATGGAATCTTCTACGTAGACAGTGAAACCTATCGTTTTAAGATTTTTTAAGAAACTTTGCTTCACACTAGCATTACTCCTATGTTGTGGGTGCGTACACAAATATGTAAACTTACAAAGACAAGACACCCGAACCAATGACCACAACGATATGTAGCACAACAGCTACAGTTTAGAAAACATAAAACACCACATATGCTGAACATAAATTAATCACTATTGCCTCTCTTTATCTAACCTTATCTCATTATTGAAGGTTTGTCGGTTCTCTTCGTCATTCTTCGCCAGGCGTGCTCAACGACCCATAATTTTCTTGTTCGATAGTCGTTGTTTGAATTTTACTCTCTTGAAAAACATTAGATTTCCTCAGAAGAGCACTCTTAACCTTTCAAACCTCAAACAAACGCCCATGTAAACAATAAATCATCGTGAGACCAGCATACTCACATCCAAGGTCACTTCGATGACACACCATTCCTCCCCTGAGGCGACAAGACCGCCATTAACAATAACCAGTAGCATTACAAACCTTAGATATTGATCAGTGAACTTTGGTGCGCCGGAGCAGGCGTGCTCGCGCAACGCGGCGCCGGATCATCGACTGTCCCCTCTTGGTCTACCTTGGCATAGTAATCATGATGGTACTAAGAGTTTAAGATAGGGTTATGGGCCTCGAAAGTGAGTCGCAACCCTATCGTAGTGAACACTTTTGAAATGATTTTTGTCTTTTGGATTCCGAAACTGTTAGGTGGCCATTTGTGCTAACATATCCGCATTGAAATGGTCTAGATTTAAAAGCATACATAAAGGTAAGCAATAAGTCAGCCAAGAATTAAGGATATCCTGCTGGAAGGACGGGTCGATGACAAGAAGAAAACCTAGATACAACTGAGAGAAATAGGGTTAAAAGAGATGTGGATGCTTTTCTTGCAGTTTGACAAAAAATTAACTAATAGGCAAAGTTTATCCAAGACTGAACTGGAACATTTTTAAATTACAGAAGAGAAAGAAAAAAGGAATAAACGTAGTAGCATCTCTATTATCTCTTCTGTAGCAACTTCTAATTATTCGATACTCAAAAGAATCGTAGACCAACAGTAATTTCTAATTGATAAAACACGCTTCCATTCACATGAAACGTGTGAAGTTATATCAATCGAAATGTTCGCGCCGTAATAAAATATATTGTAGATAAATGTTACTGAAGTTACGTCAAGTTTATGATGTGAAACTATTTGGTATCGCGTAACGTTGTGGGATTACAGCTTAGTGGTAATCTGAGGAGATTGCCCGCTTGATTGTGGTTGTTAATGTTGCTTTTGAGAGGCAATTCGTACGATTTTGTTCTTAATATCAAGTAGCAAGGTGGATTTTGATTCGATTTCTTTCACGCATTTAAGTTCGTGGGTCTTCTATATTTTTTTAGTAGCTTATAACGAGAAAATTAGGAAATAAATACAGTTGGCGTCTTTTTTCGAGTGCTATTTTTACATAAGTGTTGTCAGTACAACTGACGTGGTCTATCTCTCTATTATCTATAACATACCAATGAGTGTCCTCGTGAATTGTTCCTGTTTAACTTAATTAATAGGCTCGATCTATAGATGTCTCAGTTCGAGTCTATCGTCCTTAGCAGTAAGTTATGTAATCGACAAATTAACATAAAACATTGTAAACAAATGAAGTAAACAATGCATTGGATACAAGGATATGGAGGTAGGGTTTCAAAGGGCGGTATCTAGTTACCATCTTTTAATCGAATATAATAATTACATGTTTTTTTCGTATTAGGTATATCTCGAGAACCAATGAACTCATTCATTTTTCTAGTAATGTACATACAGAATACAAACTTATAGACTCAAGGAAAAATCTGTGAGTACAAAGGTATTGCTTATTTCCAATCAAATTACTTCCAGCAGACCTCGAATGGAGAAATGAACCTGCGATCAATAATTTTAACTAAGATATTCGCATAATTTATTAAATCTTCTATCCTAAGACACAGCAGATAAAAAAATTGTCTCTATCCTAAAATATGCAATTACGAGTCACTGAAGGAATATAATTGACAGTATTATTATTCATCATGTTTTATCTTCCCAGCTATAAGTTCATTTATCAGATGCAACAGTATCAACGTTAGATACGACACATGCCACGTGCATCCCTATCGAGTTACATTCGACACCACGATTGTAATTAACGTATTAATTAAGACATCATAGTGTTCAATATTCTCATGGCTCGTTATTATATAATATAATAGTGGTTGGATTTAATCACGAGGAGTACGAATATAGACTTTCCATATTATGTTACATAATTAAATAAACTAGCAGCTGTTTTAATAAACGTTATAAAATAACGTCTTAAGTACGCATTTCGAGAATTTTGTCTTATTCACCCATATCTATACAATAATCCTTATCGACACCCAACTTGGCCAAGAACCTAGTAACAGTGGCTAGATCCTTATTATTAATACCAGTTGGGCCATCAATACTGTTACTTATCTTTCTTAATAGCTGAATTAACCTGAAATCTTTAGAAACATATTTCTCCAGCTATGTGAAAAGTGGGTGCGGTTTTTGCCATTTATCTAATAATAATAAATTTATGTATTCAAAAACTTCCACTCCAAGGTAAACCACATACCAGACACTTATGCTAAAAAAGCTATCTTTTCAATAACTGTTTAAACAATAAACAAAGTCGTTAAAATATTCAGACAGATAGTTTCGTAACTTAATAAACATAATATATTGTGGGATTGTTGGCAACAACCATACGGTCGTTGATTGTTGGACAATAACGTCGAGATGCTAGCCGGTTCTAAATACCAAGCTATGGTAGATGGTATCTGGATTTGACAAATGGTGATCAAAGCAGGTGGTCTGCTGGATGTCAGTGGCAGTAATTGGCTGAGCAACGTTTGTATTGCAAGAAGATGATTAATCATAACGTGTCAAATGGCTGAGGTTCTTGTAAACATTTCTTCTACTTAGCAGATTCATAAATGTAACTAAGTTTAGACCTGTGCCATACAACGTTAAAAATGAAAGCCGATTGTTTTGTAAAAGTCAGACATTTAATTACTACCTTACCCATAATTTAAGTCATCTTGGGTTACATATGATGGGTCTTTGAATTTTAGAACATTCTCAAGCATTTAAGACTATGTTATTGCTGAACCCTGATTTAACAATAAGGTGACCATGGAATTAGTGAAGTCCCTTGACGGTATTTAATGAATTTAATGGCAAATTTCATGCCGATATGTAATAATGTTAATTTGACGGTATTTTTCATGAATCACGTTTGGGGTTCCCCAAGGAAATATTTTACACCCTGAATTTTTTATTATTTTGTAGTTTTTTTTTTTAAGTTTTTAATCATTTATGTGTCGAATAAGAACATACTTCCTGAGTTGGAAACACTCCATTAAACCAATGTTCTTTATCTGCTTTTGTAGAAAGTCTATTAATGCTCACGATTATGAATTTTAACTGGATGAGATAAACGTAATAAAATATTATGGTTATGCTCGTAGTAGTGAGATTAAAATATATAAAGCTAACTAGGTTTTAATTAAGAGATATTTAAATCTTCCAGATAATACAAGTTATGTGTGGGTTTATAATCATTATGGCCACCCTATAATATAGTTAAAAAAGAATATTTATAAACGTCGCTTAATTCAAAGAAATCTTAATTATTTTTTGTCTACCTATAAAAGGCCATATTTTTCTAAATATAGAAAACTAATTATCGTACCCAAAACATCTGTAATTTCGTAAAATTCTGCGAACACCTATCTGAATAAAATTACTTCATAGAAAGACGATTAAGTAACGGACATTCACTTCTAGATAATAATTAAATTACCTCAGCGGTTGATTTAGGAAAAAGTCCGTTTTATTGAAAAAAAAAATCCACTTGTGACAAAAATTAACATAACATTAATCAGTATTCCTAACATTTACGTATAAATTATCAAAACTGTTTGAGGACTTTTATAGCTTCATATTAATAAATTATAGATTTTAAAAATAATATACCGATGTACGGATGCGCCCAGAATAAGAAATAACAGAAGTTCCAATATGCTCGTATACCGATATTATACATATTACTTAATATTCAAATATAAGTCCAGCTTAGTGTCGAAAAGTAGGTTTTGTTCGATTCTGGAGTCAATACCCAAAAGCTTTTGAAGTAACCTACACTGCTATAAATTCAGTCTATGATTTCCTAATATTTATGAGTTCACTTACCAACTCAAACTGCATCCACAATTGCGTTAGGTATCACTAGTTTACTGTTGTCACCTATTTTTTGTACCGTTATGTTTTAAAGCGGTGTAAATGAAATCACAATGAGTTCCTAGCAATATGTGACACACAATGCATCTTGGACAGTTTGAGGACTCACGTCTTGCTGTGCACCGTAAGGTTTGCGGAAACTTGGGTTGAGCACAGGAAACACCGATCTAGTGCACAGCACACGTACTAGTGTAATTAAATTTAAAAGTAGCTTATTCTTCGGGAACCGTACATTTTTCAATTAATATTTTAAACCTATAATACTCATTAGGGCTTATTATTTTTTCTGATCAGGACTACCTATATAAATAATATTTTAGAAACGGGATATAATCACTTTACATCGTATAAAATACAACCTATAATAAACCATGTTTTTCAGACGTTTCTAAGACGATTTCTTCAAAAACATGAGCTGTTACGTTATTGTATGAAGTAAAACTTTTGATTATTTACTCTGTGTTGTGTGTCATGTCAATGTATGTTTGCCTATTGGCTAATGACTGATGTAGAACTGGTTACGAACCATATAAAATGAGGGAAAACCAGCTTTAAGTTTTATCTTGTTTTTTTTTTACAATTAATGTTTAACATTTAAATGCTAATCTAGAACTATATCTCTATTTTAAACTTTGATAAATGGAGTAAAAGGCTTAGACCATAATTGCACTCTGGCAGCTTTTTTTAAATAAAATCAAATGTACACAAATATAATAAAGTTGAAAGACTGTATGTAATGTGCGATAGTTTGTATGTGTATGTTTATTAATCCTTCAAGCTCACATGGCTATGTTCCATTGCAATAAATTTTCTTGACCATAGTTTATATAGGTGATCTTCGTAGACACTTTAACAATCAGGGCGAACATTATGCCAAGTAGATCGGTAATCAAAGAGGACTGATATGCGTCTATTGTATATCTTAATAAGTGAATATATTATTAGTCATTGATGAAATAATTCTCACCATATAATACATACCGCTGAAAATGAGTAGGTACAACTTATTTTCATATAGACGGATTTCCATGTGATATGGGATTTGGCTTAGTACTTGAATAACTATAAAAAAGTTCTAAAAATATTCATAACCACCGAACCGAAACAGTAATCGCACGTCGTGGTAGAAAAAGGTTCTAAATTTAGTTGGGCGTTGATTTTTTATAAATCTATATTTGAACCTAGACTAGATATTATAGACTAGACATAATATTCTTATCAAATGATTTATCTTCCTCAAAATTAATCGAACTTAGCCAACGTCCAAGCCTGGGGCAAATAAATAAAGTAATTTACATACATTTCTTAGTAAATAGGCAGAGAGGTTGCAACAGTATGTATCGCTCTTAGAATTAGTTTGCATACGTTAGTACTGCGATTGATTACGATGCTTATCTGTCTCTGATGAAACTATCAATTACAAGCATGGATTAAATTGTTGGTAATGGGTTAACGCATTTAGTATCATGGTTTGGTTAAGAAATACATTAGTCACGCATGTTTTAATTGAACAAAAAATGTGACAAATTCAGTTGTCATTTATCTAGTTTTACTCCCACAGGTAGGCGCGACGCGACATTGCGATAATTAATTTATTCATTACAATATATATCTTAAGACCTGTTGTACTGTATGGATCAGAATGTTGGGCTGTGAAAAAGACGGATAAAAAAAGATAGCATGTAGCGGAGGAGAGAATGTTGAGATGAACGTGTGGTGTGACGAGAATGGATAAAGTTAGAAATGAGTATATTAGGGGAAGTTTGAAAGTGATGCATGGATTATATGAGTAGTGATTTGAAAGAAAAAGGGAGTTAGTGATAGTGTGACGGGGAACAAGACAGAAGGGAAGAAAAAAAACGTGTTGCACCATATGGTTAGCACCATAAATAAAACGATCAATATAATAAATAATAATAATATGAGTATATCTTTCATTATCTAGTTTTAAAATAACATACTCAAATATTACTCTTTAAATCATTGAAAATATTGTCTTCTTTTTAACTATTTGTCTTCTAATATTTATATTGCTGTTTTCTTTTTTAAATGTTTAATATGAATAAAATCACAGGTTTTCTAATGAAAATCCTAACCTAGTTCAGGCCTACATGACAATTAGAATGTAATAATTTTACTTTATTCTTAAACAAAAATTCATTTCATAATTATTTATAATGCCTTTTCCAAATTATTTTTCGCATTAAAATGTGCATTGACATCTGTGACGGTGGTTATTAGAAACTTGGGCAGGAAGTCTCAAATTATACAAGAAGGAAAACACTAAAAAACACCGATTATTACAAACACCTTTTTATTGGCAAAACTAAAAAAATCTTATTGATTTACAATCACAAAAACAGATAATTGCTATTTACCACCCGTAGCCAAATCAGATTAAGTTTTTTCTCATAATTATTTTATTATAAGTAATAATATCGATACTATTATTCTTAATAACATCACTATTAAGTGATTGAATTATTGACATTGGCTACATCTGCGTTTTAAAACGTGTTTCTTTTAATTACTGTATTTATAGTTCTACCTGGCAGCTTAAATTATTATTTTTGTGTTTATTGAGAGACAATAATAATTTGTCTACAGGGAAATGCCACAGATGCTGTTTAGGCTATTGGAAGCCCTGATTGTTTATGAGGCTATCAATGAAATAATTTCGAAACATAGTGTTTTCCCAACTATGCTTGGAAGAAAATCAGGGGAGCAGAAACTGCCGGTCTGAAGTCCACAAATCAGTAACTGTGTAACTCAATAGCCTAAGCATTTTACCAAATGCAATTCTTAGTAAAGTGAATTTTCCTTCATTATTCCTATTTCCAAGTTTGTCTAGATACTGTAGGACTTCCTAGAATTTGATCCTTATCGACACTGTCGAATGGTATAGACAATTTACTGATTTTTTTTTTTCAAAATTATCGGTTTCGATGAAGCTAGAAATATTGGTACCAATTTCAAAAATCTAACATTTCAGATTTCATTTTAATTTTTCACTATTCCTCAAAATTCAGTCTGTATATCAATAAATAAGGAAAAATAAAATATCTTAAGTTATAATAAATAAAAGAAGAATATCAACCAGGTGTTACACTGGTGTGTTTTTTGTATAATTAATATAATTAAAAATAAAATAATATTTTTAATTAACAGTGGTCGCATCTTCTCAAACACGTTCAATGAATAACTTGTCATCTTAATTTTAATTTATGGACTTATTTGCATTTATAGCTGTAGCGAAATAGGTATATATATTTAAATAGGTACCTACATGTTAACTGCAATGTGTTATTAGTACCTACTCAAGTCACGTTGCGAGGAGTCAAAAAATGTATCAAGTATTATTATATTAGTAAACACTTGATATAAGAAATAAAATAATAATAAAAAACCTGATTGTATTGATATATTAATTTAAATATGACTACTACAAGATGCTCGATACTTTATATCTGCTTACTAAATTGAAAAAAACTAGAAAACATCAAAAGGCTTCTTTTCCTCAAAAGTAATACGAAAAGATCCAATGGATGCGAGGCGCACAGAACCGTTCGTTGTGGCGACACTTGGGGAAAGCCTACGTCTAACAGTGGAAGTCTTTCGGCTGAAATGATAATGGATGATGATGAGAAATATTTTAAAAAATTATAAGAAAGAAAAATTTCACTGTACTTACACCAAGTGCAAACAGACTCTCAAAAAGGGCTACAATAGTATGGAACAGTCTCATTATCTACTCGTAATACCACAGTTACCATGTATTGGCAATACGTCAATGTATTCACGATCAGACTACCAAGTTCTTACCATAAACGCACCGACCATCGCGCACAGAATACCAAGCGCTTACCTTTAAGATAATATTTTCCATTCGCTATCATTTGGTTTATTCCTCAACTCTTAAGCAGCATATAAACATGTCAACAACATCAGTATGCTGCATTTGAGGAAACGTCATGACTGTGACAATACCCTTGATAATAAGTTACTTAGCAATTAACTTAAAGTTACTGTGGTTTCTTTTACTCTTTGCGCTAGTGTTCTAGTAGATGGTATTGAAAAAAAGTTTAAAATGTGTATCACACCTGTAAAAGCAAAAGCAGTTTCTAATAGCTTAGGCCGTAGTGAAAAGGGCTGCCAGGTAGCAAAATTGGTATCGAAGTTGAATGCTCATGCAGTACCGGATGTAATAAAGCTAAGGTATGGTAACATGTAAGGTCCTTAAAAGATACAGCAGATATTAATCATGAGACACTTCTTAGCCAAACTAATGAAGGCTTCTGGCTTGTTCACTTCTTTTTTAAACCAACTGCAGCTCAGTAGACTTGTTTATCCATGTCTTGTTAATCGATTCTATTATTTTATTCTTATGATACAACTTGGTGGAGCGCAACATCTAGTAGACTGTAGAATATTTGATTTCAATGACGTCTTGTGTAGATGGATTATTTTGTTTCTTATTGGTTTCTAAGCTAGTGTTATTGTTTTCAGTGAGGCGATGGAGAGCCGAGTGGGCTTGGACTACATCGTAGAACATGCAGAGTACACGGGCAAGCTCGCCGCTGCGCTCACATCGCCGGCCGCGCCCGTTAAGAAGCAGGTAAGATATGAAACCGTAAAAACCTATTACTAGCATATTTGGCTCGTATACGAAGAAAATTTTATAATATATTTATAATGGTAATAGAAGAACTTACGCACACTGTAAAAATTGCAATTGTCTGTCTTATATAGTTCGTGAGATAGAGCTCGTTGGCAGACAGATAGACGAACTGGTCGCGAAGTTATAGACGGTTACTCTAAAAATTATATAGAAAACAATAAAAGACAAAGTAGATACTGTAACGACGGCTGGACCAGTTAGTCATGCTAGAATCAACAATAAACCAAAAAAACACTGGGATAAAAATTACTGGAACAAATTAGAGTCAGATAGTTTACTATTAAGGTGAACCAACGATGGTGTAAGAAGGCGACGTTTTGGCGAGGACTGTTTCTAACAGAGAACCTCTAATACCTGTATCCACTGAAATAATAACAAATAACCAGACATCACCCGTTAGTTCAAAGTCTCCTCCTATATTTGTGAAATTTATCCACACTGCAAGGTACGTAAAGGTGCTATATGATTAGGAATAAACTGTTCCCAATTTTGGGTACATGACATTTAGAACCTTTGGTGTTAAGCATTCTAACACCTTTGTATTTACCAATTTAAGAACTTTCAGAAAGGGCGTAGGATTGCTACTCCACGATGATTTGAGTTTGAATTCCTCAACGTGATGATTTAGATGTACTTAAATGTGGTGTTATTTGCCAGGTGTTCGAGTTGTTATCAGCGCTGTGTGTCTACAATGCTGACGGCTACGCCAGGGCAGCTGACACTCTAGAAAGATACAAGGTAAGTTTCAAGACCTCCCGACTTTAAGATCTTTAATACCATCTTTCCACCTTAAATCCCAAATCAGTTGTACTAGATTTAAATGAAACTTAAGGACCTAAGGTACATCGTAATTTAGAAAAAAAAGTTGACTTTGTAAAGTCTCATTCACGTCTTGTTTACTAATTGTTGTCTACTTGTTATTACAAGCATAATCAGCCTTATAATGTTCCCACTGCTGGGACTTAGGTCTAGACGGGTCTAGTGCGGGTTGGTGAATGTCACATGGGTTCTTGGACATGTTTACTTGTTAAAAATGTAATTATGGCTTTGAGTTGTGCTCTGTCATTGAACTGGTAGGAATATTGTTAGTAATCGTATCTATACTGGCTACCATTGCATCGGCAGCGGTGCGAAGAGGGCGCGCAGGCGCAACGATGCTCTGTAAAAAAGGGCGTTGACCGAAAGATACTTACTTACTCTTCATAATATTTAACCTGTACAACTAAAACCTAAAACTAATTGGCATAATTAGGATGCTATCGTTCAATTTACACCTTCAAGGAGATAAAATAAACAAGTTTATCTATTTAAACTGCTTATTAATTCTGTGCAAACTGAATGAATCATTAAAGGTATACACCGGTATTTGTGACCGTTGAGAAGCCAATGACCATATTAAGTAAAAGATTAGTATCTTCTACTACTTATGCAGATTTCTGATGTAGATCTCGACACGTGGTTCGTGTGACACATTGTATGCATTTATTGAAGTACTTTATATTGATATAAATCGAGGTCCGGGATCCTTACTTCGTCGCGTAAACCCTGATAAATTGTTTACGTGTGATGAATTTCGTATTATGTAAACAGCCATAAAGTATTATAATATTTAAATATCCCTTCGGCAATAAAGCATTTCAACTGTGCGAAAGTGATCTCTCAACGACAAACCAGATTTAGTAAGACCACCAACCACCCATCCATGGGGTCGCTGCTGAAGCTACAATACACACCTTAAAATATTCTTACCTTCTTACCTTCTCACTGCTGGGACTCAGGCCTACTCTCAAGGAGATGGAATAGGTCTTAGTCCACCACGCGGACTTACGCCGATCCGCCAATCGGGCTATCGAACTTCATAAATGTGTCGATCGAGTTAACGCAACTCAAACTCGCACTAGGCATTCGTATACCGTCTCAATAAGTCAATGATGCCTGATTTAAAGATATCTCATTATCCTTTTGGAATTATTCCTTTTTTCTTACTATATACTCGTAGAATATCGCAGTTACACATATGTTACTTACTACCATAGGTATACTTGCTTTTATTCAAATGTTCCATGTCTTTTTTTTCTATACTTCTCAGGTTTAATTATCCTTTTCTTCTTTTTTCTTTTGAGGTGGTCTTCAAATAATTTCTCCTCCTATGGAGTACCTATCAGACTTTTACTGTCTAAAACCCACCAAACATATTCCTTCGAACAATTCGTAGCTCAAAATTACCTGGATCTATAATAACCTTGTCTTGATCTTCCAGTCCCTGAAAGGCGAGAGGTACCGCCTCAGCGTGGTGGTAGAGGAGCTCAAGAATGCCAGCACCACTGACTATAAGACGGCGCTGGTGGCCTTCATCAACTGCCTCATCATCTCAGCACCACGGCTGCCTGACAGGATCCGAGTCAGGAATGAGTTTATTGGTAAGTTGGTAACATGTCATGTAAAACTACAACCTTCACAATCGTGGAGCTATCCAAGGAGTATCGTGTCACCTGGTTACTGGGTTGTGGAGGTCTTGTCTGATAGGCAGTCACATGGAACGTGTCCAGTGTTTTGGATGCAGGTAAATGGATCTAGTGGATTCAGCTGCACCCGGTTAGACTTTAATTGACTTGGGGAAAGACTAGGTAGATGATGGACATCATTAATCATTTTCATAACAGAAGAATAATTATTCATAACAACACCACACAGAACAATAACAGAACAGAACAACATAACAGAACAGAATAACACACACACACACAGAACACAACAAAACAGAACAAAACACACAGTAACAGAAGAATCATTTTCAAAGTTTGTAGCGACATCTATGACGTCACATAAGAACTAATCCTGCATCGCGCAATCAATGTTCTCCGCGCGTTTAGAACATATAGAACAGCCCGAAATCATCTATCGGGCAGTAGTAGCCCACCAGACATAACACCCGTCTGGTCGGAGGATCCTCCCTTTTCAACGGAGGTTTGCGGGACTTTACTCTCTGTTCCGCCTACCTCCAAACTGGTGACCCTCGACAAAGAACGTCAGCGCAGCCTTCGTGCAGCAACTACTTCGTGACGTCATCATCACTTCCTCAAGCTTTCGAGCAGCGAGCCATACAGCCAGCACCCACGGCTTTAAAGGGTATCCTGACCACCAGCATGCCTACCTAGTCATACCTGGTCATCACCCTCAGCCTCATCAGCGACCTTGGCTAAGCACACAGCACCTTCGGCCAGTCACATGAAGAGCCATGAAGAACCTCTCCTGGTCGACGCCAGCAGTCAAGCCACTACGTCGAACAGCACCGCTCCGACTCACTGGAGCCAGCAGCATTACTCCAACTCACTGGAGCCTGCAGCATTACTCCAACTCACTGGAGCCTGCAGCATCATCCCGACTCACTGGGACATCATCACCCCGACTCACTGGGGCATCATCCCGACTCACTGGGATAGCACCACCCCGACTCACTGGGGCATCACCGCAGACAGTTCCGACTCACCGAGAACTATGCGGCATTCGGTTCCGACCCACTGGAACCAACCTACCACTGGCCTGGCACGCATCAAGAAGCATCAAGAACCATCGATCTCCGATCTCCGGAGGGGAGTGATGTAGCGACATCTATGACGTCACATAAGAACTAATCCTGCATCGCGCAATCAATGTTCTCCGCGCGTTTAGAACATATAGAACAGCCCGAAATCATCTATCGGGCAGTAGTAGCCCACCAGACATAACACTCGTCTGGTCGGAGGATCCTCCCTTTTCAACGGAGGTTTGCGGGACTTTACTCTCTGTTCCGTCTACCTCCAAAAGTTTATAAGCTTTAGTGCAGTGCTTTGCAATGATCAGCTACTCATTATGAAATAACTTCAGCTAGGCACTATAACATTTCTGTGATCTTTGAATTCTCCTAGTTTTCGTTTCATGAGACTGTGTTTTTGTTTTCAGGACTGGGTCTGCTGCCAACATTAAACAACTTAAGGTAAAGAATCACCGTTTATATCTAACTTCACTTAATCTTAACCCATTAAATGCCGAAGCTAACCATCCAGCTAAGTGCCACCATACAAGTGGCCTCCTTCATAGTTGGCATCATGGATACCAATTTATAGAAGGATGCCGTGGTACGAAATATTATGTATAATAATATTGCGTGGGTCGGCACCATTAACGTTTCCTTTATCCACATTGCTTATTTTATTCTACAGTGAAGACCTACGTAATAATACGTAGTCTGACCTCCTCCTTGCGTCGTTTATCCTCAATACTGAGGGTCGTGACCTAGACAAATAACTTTCTTGTGGACTATATTTCGCCATGTTGTCCGATGTCCATCTTCAGCGATGTGGATGGCGTCGCAGACTGTGGTCTCTCCAGTGCAGCACGGATTTGGTCTGACCAACGTATCGGACTCCTTTTCCTAACTGCATCTGCAATTATACGTAGTCTATATCTGCCATTATTATCAGCTATTTAATATTGCATAGTTGACATTTAATGGGTTTAAATTACCATCTTGGTACTGATCAGATTTTTTGCATCTACTAAAAAAAAAACTGTTACAATAATAACTCTTGATCACGTCCTAAAGAGAGACCCTTTTAAGAATTAATATACCGTTATATAATACTTAACCTTCCCATAAAAGACATACATAAATATCATAAGAAACAAATAAGGCTCTATAATAGATAATGTTATTAACATATGTTTATCTCGTGCGGGCAGTGTGCAAAACGCATAAATCTACAACATTATTCTTATATCAAACTAGATCCATTCTTCTACCATTTATAGTTTTATGGACAAACTAGATGCTGCTGATGATGCGGCTTCGCTCGTGTGAAAGTAGAAACTTGTCCCAAGGGAACATACTCCCGAGGTAAAAAGTATCCTGTGTCTTATTGCAGCCCATGGTCTACACATATGCCAAATTCGTTCAGCCGTTCGAGCGTGAAGAAGTAAAAAACATACAAACATACACACACACCTGACTGGCCTGCCGGTCTAGTGGTTAGTGGCCCTGACTGCTATGCCGGAGGTCGTGGGTTCGATTCCCACTCAGGACAAATGTCTGTGTGATGAACATGATCATTTGTTCTACGTCTGAGTGTAATTTGTCTAAAATATGTATGTATTTAGAAATATATAAGTATGTTTATCAGTTGTCTAGGACTCGTAATACAAGGTCTGCTTAGCTTGGGACTGGACGGCGTTGTGTGATTGTTGTGGAATATTATTATATACACCATTTCGCCTTTTTAATGTTATGTAATGAAGCGACTGCCTCTCTGGTTTAATGTTAGTTAATGCTCCTAGATGAGCATGAGATCTTTGGTTCGATCTTCAGCTTGTAAAATACGTTTGGGTTAAATAGCAGCATGAATAGTGGATTTGTCTCCAGTTTATGGCACTCGCCTTCATTCACATGACCCTTAACCAGTAAAATGATAATTCTGTGACATTTTCTGTCTGCTTTCCTGTCCGATGCTGATACTTCCTGTGTCAAAATTTTACAAACTATAAACTACCCCTATTCCAAAAGGCCTTTTGCGTTCTAGGACTGCGGTCAACTATTTCGGAGAATCACGCAACCCTGGTAGGCATCGGCTCTAGCGGGCCCCGTCTATTTGAGACGCTCACGAAACACAACGCGTCATCGATCTAGAATCTAGTAGCTATTAATCCCCACTGTAGGTGCGGACTTGTGGACGACGAGCAATGGGTAGCTCGCCGTTTGATCGTCCGGTAACCGTACGGACCGAGCCCAAGTCGTCGACGGCGCGTAGGTACTGTTCCACGCGCGCCTCAAGGAGATGTCAGCAAACCGTAGGGGCCCAGTATGGTTTTAGTCAATAAAAGTCTGACAAACCCTCTCGCACCGCTCAAGAGCGGGGATTGTCATTGGATGATTTTCCCACCGAAAAAAAAAGTAGCTATCTATCCTTTCGCGCTGTCCTTGTTCAGGCTTGCTTGAATTATTTTCAGTTAATTATGTCCAAGACCAATTGAATTTCGAAAAGGCTTATGCCATGACTATTCCTGTTTACGCATCTACTTTGTGAGTTTTTAGCTGTGGGTTGTTGTATGGTAATGCCAATTACTTCTATGGTTCGTTGTTAGTCAGTAAATCAGTCAGTTAGTCAACAATTTCAAATGTATATCAGCCAATTACATCGATACGCTTTTTTTGTCAGCGCCGGTTGATCAAGCACGGTCATTTTAGTGAGACAAAAAACATTTGATATAGTTCCGCTTTTTTGTCGATCGTTATTTAGTATTATGGTAATTTATGTGTGTATTGTGAAGTTTTTGAATTAAGTAATTTGACTAATTTGATGTTAACGGCGGCTGTTAGCAGATATTTTTTTGGTATTTGGTTTAGTTAATTTTGGAGCGGTATGTTTAGAGTTGGGAAGAATGTGTGGAAGGACTTGGGGAGGGCTTTGCCCAGATGTGGAACAGAAATAGTACATTTTGATACAAGTGGAGAAAGTTTGTCATTGCGACCAAGGCGGAATTCGCACGAGCCGTAGGCAAGAGTGTTATGGAGCCGAGGGCTGCAGCGACCAATTTGCTCGTGTATCAAACGATTCTTTTCAATACACTTACAAAATGAATAAACGGGGGTTTACCGGCGACTCGTGGTGGTCAGCGTGCGCCCAGCCTGATGCGATACATGTAATAACATGGTGGCGGGGAAAGCACGCACACTTTTCTGCACTAGTACGGAAAAATAAGAGTGGGATTTCGAGTAAGTGTATTGAAAAAAAATTATTAATCCTAAGATAGAAACTAATTTAAAAGCAAGAAACTGCATACTTCTCCAAAGAGGAGAAGAAGGAAGGAACGAACGGACGAGTACGTCATCTACAAACGACGAATACGTCAACTACGTTCTCTGGCCTTTTAATTTGGATCTGGTTTGAGGCATGTGGTTAACAATCTGTCAGATTATAAAATTATTGCCAATTTAGTTCTGGATTGCCTTAGGTTGAACAACTTAGCATAAGTTCAACAAACTCTTAAACAACAAACCTTTTTTACTTAGATCTTATTTTTAGACAAATTGTTGAAGTAATTTTCCGATTGGGTAGGATTAAAGTTTATTACACCTGACCCTGTACTTACTGGAATTAATACAAAAACACCTAAGTTATATCCACAGTTAAAATGATCACTATAATATTACGTGTGATGAAAAAAGTTTAAATGAAAACAACATTATCGTACTATTTTGGTGTGCGAACACAGAAAGGCACTGTGTCAAGAACACAGTAAGAGACTACGTGATTTGAAGTCGTAAATAGTTACGACTCTACCGTAGGCGCGGGCTTGCCGTCCGTTAACCGTCCGGACCGAGCCCAGGTCGTCGACGGCACGTAGTGTTCCACGCGCGCCTCAAGGAGATGTCAGCAACCGTAGGGGCCCAGCAGTGTCGAAGCCTACTGGGGCCATGGGTGATGCGAAAAAGATCCCCGGGGCCCTGGAACAATGGCGACGAAGGAACAGGAGTGGGTTTTTAGTCAATAAAAGCCTGAAACGCCCTGTCGCTCCGCTCAAGAGTGGGGGATGTCATTAGATAATTTTCCAACCCATCATCATCTTCCTGCTCTTGTCCCGTGTTATTTGGGGTCGGCGCAACACGTTTTCCGTCCCCGTACGAAATCGAGCGAGTGTTACCACTTTTAAATAATAAAAATCATAATTCAGCATGTAGACGTTATATTCTGTAAAACTTGAGTTGTCATACCACATTTATTTTGTAATTTCTTGAAATTTTCTATTAATCTTATCATGCCAAATAAAAAATAGAATCTAAGAACATATCGATTAACATGATACCAGAATATAATCTATATGTCGTGGCAGGTTCATAGAAATTGATGACTTCATGAGATGGCCAACTAAAACTGGCCAGATCGTTTTAAGGTTAACATTTGATGATATGTCAATCCTCGTTTGGCCTTATTTCTTTAAACCTTTTATTATCATAGACATATATAAAAAATGACTGACAGACGCGCATTTAAAACTACGCGTGAAATTTTGCACAAGGTTTCCTTTTTGACGTAGATGAGCACCACAGAGAAATTTCTAAAATTCGGATGAAACGGGGGTTCAAAGTTTGTACAGAGAAACCTACTTGAAGCAGTGGCTTCGCGCGCGCAGAAGCTAGTACATAACTAAAGTAAGAATCCGATACTTTTCCTTTGCATCTTCCAAACAGAACTACAGTGTTCTGAATTGAAAAACGAACGTTTGTAACCGACTTGCGTAGGCGCATCTTTTAGCCCGCAGCCCTCCTAATATGGCGTCGTATCCGCCGCCTCTCGTTAAAATATTAGCTTCAACGGATAATGTGACTAAACCCCTTAGAACCGGTTTGTGATTATATTTCGCTGATTCAGATAAGTTAGGTGTCTTTTATGCAATTAATAAGTGTGTCATATTTGCTGGAAATAGATAATACGTAGGGCAGGGCGACTACTGACCACCGTAGGCGCAAGCGTGCGGACGGTGAGTAATGAGTAGCATCGGGTTTATAGTTTAAAATAAAAAAGCGTAAACATTAAAAAAAATTAGGAAGAACCTAAGAAAAATTCCACCACTGAGGGGTCCAGAATGATGTACTGGATCCATGATATTCGTTTGTGCGTCGATGTCAAAGACACCCTGTATAGCTCCATCCCTTTAACAGTTCAGTTTAGGTCGTCAATTGGATCGCGTTAAGAGCTTATGGTATGACCTCCGAACATGTTCGCGGAACAAACATGGCCAGTGATCGCCCAAGACAGAAAGAAGGTTTGGAAGGGAAGGAGGAGGGCCTTGCCCAGCAGTGAGACTCAATATAGTCTAATAAAAATAAAAAAAAGTAGGTACTCTAGTGCCAAATCCGATTGCGGTAGAGTATGTAGGTACTCAATCAATTGCAGTCATGGATTTCACCTTTTCCTAATATGGGACTCAAGCGTGTTACGTAGGTATTCTACCGTAATATTTGAAGTTTGACCATAAATCACAGAGTGTAGTGCTTGAGTGATCTCGAATCAATGTACTGCCTCAAGGCATTGTTTCTGCTACTTTCCCTCAAATCCATATTTTTGTAATCTGCCCGTGTGAAACACCAGATACTTGAAGTAAACTCAGCTAGCTATTGATTAAATAATCATGTATAAGGAGGTTACGTCACGTTTATTTAATACTTTTATCTATATATAAAATTGAAATAGTGTGATGGTATGTGTGTAGGTTTGTTACTTCTTCACGCTCGAACGCCTGAACAGATTTCTACGAATAGACCATGTCCTGGAATAACACGTAGGATAATGAAAGAAGAAAGAAAAACATTTTATTTGGCGGAACAAGGCGCAAATTTAGAACTAACAAATTATAAGTATATTAAGTGAAAGAAATATGCTCCATATCCGCGCAAAACGGCCAAACGCTCAGCATAATGCCGTGACCACACGCAAAATGCGATGAGTATACGGCGCTGGTTTTCAGCGTGGGCGTACTGTTTATACCGAGAGTATTTTCACTTGAGACAATTTTCTAGTTACTAGTTTGGTCTAACCGTCGCTTATCTTGTAAACGAATAAAACAAGGGGTTCCACAAGGTTCGATATTGGGGCCAAATCTTTTTTTATCTTCCTACGAATCCTTCCACACCGTAATCAATGTTCTATCCTCTTCCAGACATGAAGCAGCTAGTCACCCCGACCTGGGCGTCCAGCTGGACGTGTTTGAGGAGCAGAGGGAGAGCGACGAGGCTCAGGGTCCAGGGGGCATCAACCTCAATTCCCATCTGGATGTGTTCTATGCGATACTTAAACAGGTGAGCTGAATGGGAGTATGAAAGAAACAAGTTTTTAATGAACAAAGTTTTTTTCATAGCAAGCTTTTATAGCGCGGTATATTATACCTATATAATTAATACTCATCCAAACCATTCCAAAAAGGTCAAATACAATAGGGTTATCTGAGTTCCTATGGCCACCTTCCGGTTCCATCATCAGATCAGCTCCGTGTCATAATAATTTTGCATTGTCATCTGATTTACACATGCATACAAAATTTCAGCTCAATCGGTGACCGGGAAGTGGATCAAAATTTGCATAATTTGATTACAGACTAACTTAGGGACAGGTGAAACTAAATAAAAGCTTGTAAAAAATAAATACATTTATTTAACACTAAATAGAAGAAAAAAAAAACATTATGAGCCTCACAGTTGCACCAAATAGGTCCATTTGCATAATGCTAGACAAAGTCTACATAGCAGTTGCCTGACGCTGATTTTCAACTGAACTTTATTTTTGACTAAAAGCACAGTAGCTATAGGATTCCAGTAGAATCTTAGTAGGCGAACATAACCCAATTTCTCACTAAGATGACGTATTTATATTATACATTGTCCGAAATTGTGTTGAAAAAAAAACGAGGATTATTACAAACTGCAATAAGAAGGGTGACTCTCGTAACTTGAGGAAAAGTTTGCATTCGCATCGCATTCTCCATCTGTCAAAACACGTCTTTATTGGCTTAAAAGGTTTGTTCAATTAATTCACTAAGACACTAAGCCCTTCTTTCTTGCAAGAAAAATAGTACACACTTAACTACTTTGAATAAATATCATAGGTTGTTTGATAAAAATGAGGAAGTTCTCAAATTTACTTGTCCTACATTTAGGTGGCCGATACTCCTCAAGAAATCCCATTCTTGAGCATCCTGCAACACTTGCTGAGAATAGACCCCAAGGAGCCGGTCAGCGACATCGTATGGGATACGGCAGAGACTTTGGTACATCGTGCTACTCTGCTGGAGACTAGGGAAGATGCTGCCAAGCTGCTTAGAGCTCCTAGTGTTCAGGTGTGTGGATTTAGTAAAAAAATAATATTTGTTCAAAACTACATGCACAAAGGTAAAATGAATGCCAGTCAGCCAAGATGGTTGATGAGATAAAAGGGCAGGTGAATTGTGTAAGGAACGAGGCATTTACTATATTCACCACAATAAACCGAACATCAGTATTGTCAAGTCATCTTGACTGCTAAGCAAAGAGTCCTGCTCCTAGATTATTTTCTGAAATCGGGCTTAGTTTTGGAAGGGTTTAATTGTCATCAGGACTATCTTAGTAGCATCCCGAAGACCTCAACCAACCACATCACCCTCAATTCCAGGTCCTTACTCGGTAACAAGCGATGCTGTCATATCTCCAATACCTTTGTACCTTTTATACCTTACTTCACTAGGGCCACGGGGAATTTCTGAAGAGGAAACCAAACGCAAAGGGCAACTGAAGGACTCAGCGCCCCTAGCCAAATTACAACCGTTTCGTTTCGATTCTCTTTTCGTTGATCGCCTCGAGTCGGCCACGCCTTCTATTCCTTTATTTTGACGTCAGAACAAAGGAATCATCAGGAAGGAAAGGACTGGTGGGATTTTAATCAGATAAAGTCTGACACGCCCTCTGGTGCCACCCTACAGCGAGAAAAGTCATTAGATGATTTCCTTCCTCAAAAAAAAATTCACCTTACATAAATTTACGTGATGTTTCTTCCTCATTTGGTACAAATATGATGTGAACAAAGAGCAGATTATTATGTTTTTCCTGCTAAGGAATTAATTATCGTTCATCTTTTAGGCAAAGGTCGGCTGCACATGTCAGCACCGTGACATGTCTGGTGGTGGTAGGAAGCAGAGTCTACAGAGAGCGCTGTCACCGCCGCCACCACCTCCACCTCCTGTCATGATGCCTAGTGCAGGTTTGTAAACTTCCTCGACTGTTTTTAGGGTTCCGTACCTCAAAAGAAAAAAACGGAACCCTTACAGGATCACTTTGTTGTCCGTTTGTCTGTCTGTCAAGACCCTTTATCTCGGGAACGCGTAGAGGTATCGAGTTGAAATTAAAACTATATACTCTTGTCTGCGGTCCCTTGAAGCTGTGAAAAATCAAACGTCTAAGTTAACGAAAAAAAAAGTATGGCTGTTTATGTCGCAAAAGACGTATATTTTGACACTCTCAAGGGAATCAAAATTCATAGGGTGCTTCCCGTTGACCTAGAATCCTATACAAGTATAGAAAAAATCTTTAAACTGTAAATTTGTAGTTACGTCACAAAAAAAAACTTATTTGCGAATCGGCAAAATCTTCGATACTCGATTCAAGAATTCAACTGTATTCATAGATAAGTTTGTACGGAACCCTCAGTGCGCGAGTCCGACTGGCACTTGTCCAGTTTTTTTTTTAAATTATCGTCATCATCATTTCAGCCGAAAGACGTCCACTGTTGGAGGCCTATGTCCAACAGTGAACGCCCAAGAGTCACCACAACGAACGGTCTTAAAAAATTAAATGTAATTGGAAATTTTATGAAAAATGTTTCTAAAGTAAATTTTATGAGTAACTTAAAAGTGTATCAATGAGGGTCTTCTAAAATGACGTTCACCAGGTGGCAGTATTGAGGTGTCAGGTCCAGGCACCTGTCAAAACGCTTATGTTTATGGCATTAGGTAGACATCATCGTCACCGAACGTCAGACGTTACACGTCAACATCATGTACGTTTTCAAAGGAAAAAACGTGACGGCTTAGTGGCGCCAACTGGTGGTGTGAATTTTCCTGAACACCCTCATTGCAAGTTCTACGATATTTAAACGACATTTCTTTGAATGCTACACTTACCACAACGAGCGCAATTAAAAATGCTCTATTAACTTTTTTCTTTACATTCCAGCTATTCCACCACCCCCAGCTCCGATGCTACCCCCTCCCCCTCCATGCGGTCCACCTCCCCCGCCCGTCCCACCACCTCCCTCGGCGTGCCCGCCGTCACCTCCCGCGCCCGCACTGGACATCAAGCTGCCGCAACAAGAGACACCCATACCGAAGACGAAGATGAAAACTATCAATTGGAATAAAATTCCTAATAATAAAGTGAGTTATGTTTAGTATGATACAACGACCTTACAGCGCCTCATGCCAAGATACGGGTAGCGGGGTACTACATTCTAATTGGTTCTGATTGGTACGGGAGCAGGGTACTGCGTTTTGATTGGTAGAGACATCAGATCTATAATCATATGTGTTGACAGATAATGTGTCGCCTGTTATTAGACGTCTAGTGGCTGTAAGGTCGTTGGTATGATATTATTGAGGTCACACCGACCGTTTTGGATCCGACGAGAGGCCATACCATGAACTCTTAACGCGATCCATTTTACGATTTAAACTGAACTGTTGAAGGGATAGAGCTATATCAAAATCAAAATATTTTTATTTCACATAGGCCTACATGGGCACTTATAAAACGTCAGAAGCTAGTGCACGGTTCCAAATTGGTCGTTTCCTATGGAGAAGAACCGGAAAGAAACTCCATGGTTACTCTTTTAAAAAATGTGGTTGTTTACAATATTTGCATATTACAGTATTAATAGATATTATGTAAGAACAATATCTTTTATACTTAAAGGGTGTACATGCACCCCATAATCCGTCTTTCTCACTCACACGACATTTTAACACGTTATGTTAAGTCCCATGGTTGTAGAACTTTTGCTTACCTACCAGTATAGTTTTAGGACAAGTTTTTATAACCCATAAATAACCCTATCCTCCTTCTGATAATTTCAGGTCATCGGTCAAAACAACATCTGGTCACTAGTAGCATCGAGTCATAAACACTCTCCGAAGGCTGATCTCGACTGGACGGAGATCGAAGGACTCTTCTGCCAACAGGTTAGTTGATAATCCATCAAAAATATTACGAATCAGAAACCTGTACTTTCAGCACATTGCTCTTGGTATTTCCTTTTGAAAAAGCTGTTTCTAACGATGACAAAAAAAAATAATTTACTTCGAACAACAGTCCATAGGCAAGGCAAAGTTGTTTGTAATTAAAAAGTACACTTAATAATTTAAAAGTAACTAGACACAAAATTGACTCCTCTATAGTAAGCTCACCGGTCTCGCAACAATTGGAGTTCACTGAACGTACTAGAGCAGAAAATTCATTCTTAGATAATAACGAAACTGATTTTTTGCTCTTGATTTTTGAAGGGCTCTCGGCATCCAGAACATTAATATAGACCGGTTTAACCTTTCGAATACCGTAATTAGAGACACAATAGAAAGACAATGAGATTATTACGGTATTTGAAAGGTTAGAATGTAATTATAATAACATTTATGTATTCAATACCTCGCGATTAGACAACGTGTTGTCATATAAAACTGCTAGTTTTAAAAGATAAGTTTCTGATCTTGAATCACTACAAGCTGTTTACAGTGACTTCATATATCTGTCTTCATTACTTTCAGATACAACAAACTGGTTCTGCAGGTTCATCACCTAGGTTAGGTCGTAGTCCCATCTGCGACAGCTCCGGTGAGAGGAAACCGAGGAAGGAGTCTTCTGAAATCACACTCCTGGATGGAAAGAGGAGTCTCAACGTTAATATATTTTTGAAGCAGTTCCGGAGGTAAAAGACCATACTCGTACTTTTTGATACTATTTACTCATAAGAATGATAGCAGATGCAACTAGCATCAACCTACAGGGTTCCTAAAAAAAATTATATCGACGGTTGAAAGGCTAATTGATCTAAACGACATTTTTTCCATTTATTGAGTTATATACATATTCGGAATCAGCAAATTTTTCTCCTTCGTTTGAGTCAGGTTTCAATTTTTTTTAAATGTCGCTTAGGTCAATTAGCCTTTCAACCTTCGATATATAGCCTTGTTCTTGGAAAAGACGCAAATTTTAATACTTCCAATTGCAGTAGAAGTACTAAACAGTCATTGGTAAAATAAAAAGAGATTTAAGATACATGTTTAATGTCTTTAGTAAAATAATTCAGTTATTGTCCATTCGTCATCATCTTCCTGCCATAGTCCCATATATTCAAAGCATTTTTTTTTTTGTTTTATTCCCCTGTCAACCGTCACTATCTTATCTTATCGTAACTAACCGTTGATAGTTTTACTGTGGAAGAATTGTCTCCGGTGTGACAGAAAAACTTGCAAAATTATTGCTTACCTTTATTCTCATCCTTCCTGATCGGATTCACAGTTCCAACGAAGACATAATCCAGCTGATCCGCGAAGGAGCTCACGACGACATTGGTACAGAGAAACTACGCGGTCTTCTCAAGATTCTACCAGAAGTAGATGAGTCTGAGATGCTGAAGGCCTTCACTGGGGACGTTACAAAGCTAGGGACAGCTGAGAAGTTTCTGTTGCAGCTCATACAGCTTCCTAAGTGAGTGGTCTTTTTGGTCTACTGGTTGGTCTCCTAGGTCTTTTGAGCAGACCATGAGGTTGCAACTCATTTATGCGCTTCATACTTATTTGTGTTGATTGTTTGGGGTTTGACAATGAAGCATAGTAAAAATCCTATAAAACACTTACCCATCACCTCCTCCTTTTTAAAGTCGGTTAAATATACCCTGTTTAATAACTCTTATATTGTTTTGTTGACAGCTACAAACTACGCATTGAATGTATGCTGCTGAAGGAGGAGTGGGCGTCAACATCAGGATACTTAGAAAGTGCCATCAACGCTATCCTAGTCGCTGGAGACGATCTTATGTCTTCAAGAGCTCTACAGGTAATATTACTCTTAATAATAATTAAAGAAGAGTAAAACATTTTAAAACATTAAAAGAAACCATCACAATAGTCAATAGTCTAACGAATTTTATAAAACTATCAACCCCCTGCGGTTGATAGTTTTATAAAATTCGTTAGACTTTATTAAGCCCATGTATGCTTCATGTACTCTTCATTTTCCATGGATAGATAAGGGATATATAATCTCTTTTAGACCAAAATAGGTTTAGGGCTGGTTGTTAAACCCAAATTCTTATCTATTTCTAGGAGGTGCTTTATATAGCGTTGATCGCCGGTAACTTCCTGAACGCTGGTGGTTACGCGGGTGGAGCCGCAGGAGTGAAGCTGTCTTCTCTTCAAAAACTGCCTGACATCAGGGCCAACAAGCCTGGCATGACGCTTATGCACTATGTCGCCATGGTAAGGAATATTACAAACGAGAAACATGATGTTTTGATAGTAAAAAACATAGTGGATTTAATAAAATCCTCTAACTAGGTACTCATTAAAAAATTGCAACCCTCAGCTTTGGAAAATTGTAAATTTGCAAATGGTATAATATGAACAGTCGACTACGACTTAATTCGGCAACACCGACATATTGAGATAAATGTAAATTGGTTATTATGCCAGCTAATAGATTCACTGGCTACCATTATTACAGAAAGCATCGGTCTACAACGTTAACAGTCTTTAGGGATCACACATTATAAAAAACCACTGGAATTCGCTTGACTTCAACGAAGCATACTAACTGTTACTTTTTCCCCAACAGCAAGCTGAACGCAAGAACAAAGAATTGATTCACTTCGCAGACGACACCCGTGTCCTTGAGGAAGCAGCTAAAGCCAGCGTGGACCAGGTCTACAACGAGATCAAGACGCTGGCTAACAGAATCCAGGGTCTGAAGAAGGAGATTCAGATGCCCAGCACGCAGCAGGATATTAAGGAGCAGATGGGGGATTTCTTGCAGGTGAGGCTGCACTACGCTGCTTGTCTGAAATAATGATCTTCAAGTAACATACTGCGATGGCTAAGCCTGTAGATGTCGAGATGATTGAATCTTTGACTTACAAGAATGAATTGCTGCATTTATTTAGTAATATTAATAGTAATTTAAAAACTAAATCTCCCACCAAAACGATAAGAAGAAAGAGCAGTCCATCACTTGTCTGATAATAAGACTAGCTTCTGCCCGCGGCTTCGCCCGCGTGAAAGTAGGTTTCTCCATACAAGCTTTGCACCCCCGTTTCATCCCCTTAGGAGGTGAATTCTGAAATATCCTTCATACATACATACTTCCTTCATACATCATAAAAGGAAGCTTTGTACAAAACTTCAAGCTCCTGGTAGCGTTGGCTGTGCGTTGATAAGTTGTCAAAACAATTGAGTCGTATTGATCATATTAGCCACTGCCATCGCCCACTATTGTCAGGATAATTAGCTCCTATCCTCAGAATTTGCAAGTTTTATAACAAATAATGTATTGTCATTACAGGTCGCAGAACAAGAGGTGTCTGCTCTCAATAAAGACATGGAAGAGGTGGAGAGCATACGAAAACAGCTCGCTGAATTCTTCTGCGAAGACCCCGTGTCTTTTAAGTTAGAAGAATGCTTCAAGGTTAGTCTTCTTTTACTTCACTATGTTCTTAAAGTCTTAATAGTGCAGATAAAGATATAAGACATTACAACGATTTCCTTAACTACATATTTTTACTGCTGTGGCTAATGGAGGCTCTGTAACTTGCTTTTCAGATGTTCGTATGGTTCTGTAGTAAGTTCAGGTCGGCTGTAAGTGACAATGAACGGCGGAGAGCTAATGAAGAACAAGCGGCTGCCAGAAGACGGGCAAGAGACATGGCAGCAGCTAGGGTTAAGACTGGTAAGCTATAATATTATTATTACCATTATTTTTAGACCGATGTTCTCAACTAACTCCAAAGGACCTTTTACAAGAGGGATGAACTTAATTTCACCGTTTATAATGTGTTAGGGCAAGCGAGAAGAGTGTAAGTATAGAATTAAAGAACGCAATACATGTCAAAAACTAAATTAGCCAGCTTCAGTGGGTTGTGCGATGGTTAAAGACGAAACTAAGGCAGCTGTATCGTTATATTTCCGTGTGTGTTCCAACTCTTTTCCATATTTAATTTTATTGAACTTACGTAAAAGATGATGATAGGCCTGCAACTCACAATGACAACTTTTTTTCTGCAGGAACTAGCAGTGTATGCAGTACACCAGTATCAGAATGCGAGTCCCTCATGGAGTCGTTGCTGCTGGACATCAGGAACGGCCTCGGAAGAAGATCGCTCAGGAAGCCGCATGATCCATCGCCGTCACCTGGTATGTAGCACTGCTTCTGTCTAAAGAGTCTGCTATTCGAATTGGTGTTATAAGTGTTTTATCTAAGGCTTGTCTGCAAAACATCACAGATAGATCAATGTTCCATTTTTACAGATGTAACTCCTACGGGAAGCCTCCGTCGCAGAAGCAGGGCCAGTCCTGGTGATGATGAGGAAGGTCTACTGGAGTTCCTCCGACACTCCTCACCAGCCGCCAATGATCTGAGGGAGAGGAGTGCTTGGGGCAGTCTTGGTAAGAAATCTTTTGATATACCTGACACAATTTTCAGACTAGATAGGAACCTACCTTAGTAACCAATTCCCATAGACAAATTTCTGTCCATAAGATCAGAATAGTACATTTTGATATAAGTGCAGAAAGTTTGTCATTGCGACCGAGCCGGAATTCGCTCGAGCCGTAGGCGAGTGTGTTATGGAGCCGAGGGCTGCAGTGACAAATTTGCACGTGTATCAAACGACTTTTTCAATACACTTACGTAATGGTTGACCGGTGACTCGTGGTCGCGCCCAGCCTGATACGATAAACGTAATAAAATTGCGGCGGGGGAGAGCATGCGCACTTTTCTGCACTAGTGCGGAAAACCGTCTATTGCGTGCATAAAAGCGATGGAATAAGAGCGGGTTTTCGAGTAAGTGTATTGAAAAGAACTTCTCTATAAAGTAACATTCCATCAGCAATAGCGAGTGTCTACCCATAATTTATCGTTTGTAGAAACTGTGACACATTTCGGTGATGCATGTTTATTACATGTATCACGTTTAGGATCTTACAACAATCGTTATAATATATCTAGCTAATCAAGGTCATTTTGACGAGGCCTTCAGGAAGTGGAAAGCAGCTGGGAAATAGGACCGGAGGATTAATTTGACTGAACTGCTGTAGACTTACAATGACAGATTAGTCTGAACACACTTCAATATCCATCTGATAAGGTTTTTACTTAGCTCTTGTTGGGGATGGTGTGTCTGGCTCCTACGTGTCCGATGTGGTTTCGCTAGCAAAAGGGCATGTAATTTTGATTTGCAAATAATTTAGTACGGTGCCTAATAATTTTAATACAACCCGCTTTAGTATTATTTATCGAAGAGCCCATGGCCTTACTGTCCATGGACGCGTAGCTTCATAGACACGTATTCGCTATTATACGCCTGGTGTACGTACGCCTGCGTGAAGGTTACATAAAAAGCTATGAAAATGTGTCGACGAAGCGGCAGCCTCGAGCCGTCGTGTCGTTGCCGCTTCGTCAACACTGTTTACCTTAGGCCTATAGTAGGCCTTACACATAACCTCCATCAGTTCTATTTGTAACACCATTTTTCCGTCCACAGATCGCTCGTGGTCCCGCCGCGGAGCGCCGCGCGCTCGGCTGGAGCTCCCCGAGAGCGGGCGCGAGCGCGCTCCGTCCCCGCGCGCGCCGCACGCGCCGCCCACTCTGGCGCCAGCTTCCCCCGCCCCCGCCTCCCCAGACACCGCGCCCGCTAAGCCCAAGTAAGTATTCTTTTAAATCTTTGCTTGTAATTGACTTTTACAATCAGATAAATAAATATCAGCTTTAAGTGAATGTAGGTACACTGTTATAATTTGAAAAATTAAATGTCGAATATTATCTTTTTTTTCTGGTTTTGCATAATCATTTGCCCATCAAAAGGAATATTATTAATATTATTTTATCTATTGTGGACAATAAAACAGGTTCATGATCAGTATAATTTATGTGCCTATACAAACACGTAGAATAAATTTAATTTAATTGATTTATTTATTAAGTACGCAAAATAATTATGTAAAAGAGAAAACTACAAAATACAAATAAAAGCAGATTAGATTAGAATTGTAAATATAGATTAGGAAACATAAAATAGACCTAGTATAGATGTATATAAGTGTGCATATTAAAGTTATATATCAAAAAGATAACATTTGTTTAAATGGAAACACTGCCCATGCTAGGTTATACCTTTTTGTTTAAAAATATGGCAAACCAGATTAAATTGATTTTAATTAAATTAAGATAAACATCTATGGAAACAGTCGACAGTTCGATGCTTACCGCTGGACGAAGTTATTTACTTCGGAAACACTATCACAAAAAAAAAAAACAATTCTTTCACACTGATATTCCTATCCTCTATGTATATTGTTCCTTGACAGCAAGTTCCCAGTATACGATACTGTGGTAATACTTAATAATTCTACTACCTAATGCTTGTTTGTCCCCGCAGGGAGTGGCGACAGAAGATCGAGTCGTGGCTGCGCGCGAGCAGCCAGGAGGAGGCGCGGCCGCGCGCGCGCGTCGCGCCCCGCCTGCACGCCGCCGACAAGCGCTCCTTGGAAAACGACTCCGGTACGTAGCGATAACCCTGCTGCTTTGCTTTGAAAGGTTTCCACAACACAAGTCTTTGATAGCTCTACTTGCACAGCCATATTGTGCTATCAACAAGTATTCTCCTAATAACTGATTGCCTGTAAAAAATCCAAGTGACATTTGAACCAGCAAGTTTCCTCGTTGAGAAATTTACCGCGTAGATATATTCTACTATGGTGTTTTATTGAAATTCAAAACCCTTATCCTGTCTTATATTTTGACTGATCTGTTGGTGTAGTGGTTAGTGGGCCCTGACTGTTGTGCCGAAGGTCTATTATCTAAAATATCTATGTATCTATAAATATTTATGTATGTTTATCAGTTGTCTAGGACTCGTTACACAAGGTCTGCTTAACTTGGGACTAGACCGCGTTGTGTGATAGTTGTGGAATATTATTACATGCACCATTTCGCCTTTATAATATTTATGTGATGAAGCGACTGCCTCTTTGGTTTAATGTTCGTTAGTGCACCTACTGAGCGTGAGATCTTTGGTTCGATCCTCAGTTTGTAAAATATGATTGGATATGTATTGTGTAATGGAGTGGTAATTATAATTCGATTTAAATCAGTAATGATTTAGTTAAGAGTAAATAAGTTACTTCTAGGCACTCGCGCTCCATCGTAGACCAAATCATCGCTTACCATAGTGGTCAAACGCAAGTCTATCAATAATAATAATAATACAAAAATGGTCTGTATTGCAGAGAGCGAGCGTAGTGCAACTCTGGAGCCTCTGCCGGAGGGCCGCGCGGACTGGAGGCCTGCCGTCCTGCCCGACAGCGACGTCGTCAAGGCGCTCGAGACTGTTGAAGGTAAGAAGCATGAAGCATCAGTAGCTGTTTTACTTATTCGCAGACTGGCTCCTAGTGGATAATGTGATGTAAAATTGGAGAGCAGTAGTGGCCCTAACTTACGAGTTGTAGGTTGCCGTTAAATTAATTTATTTCATCAACACGGCTCTCAGTAGGAAAGGAAAACATCGTGTAGAAAACGGCATGTCCTAGAACCAAACATTCAAAGACATGCATACATGTCTTTGAATGTTTGTGTTGTGTCATAACATGTGAATTACGACCCATTCATTCTCCTAAAAAGGAGGCCTGAGTCCCAGCAGTGGGAACATTAGGCTATTTCTATGCTTATTAGGTAGGATATTGTCCATATACGTGAAGAACATTTTGGACAATATACAACACTCAATATTTCTAACAATGTTATGCTCTTTCCAGATGTACAACCACAGAAGAAGGATACCAGAGTACCTTGGAGGAAAACAGAGGAGAACGAGGAGATGAGAAGACTCAGGAGACAACGATCAAGGCAACAGATAGAATCCCCACAACCACTTATATCAATCACAGAAGAGCAACGAAAACTGCCAGATATAAAGGTCACCAGTGAAAAGGAACAGAAATTCATAATAAGGCCAGAGAGGATAGAAACGTCCAACAAAGTAGAAATTGACTCCGATAACATTGAAACCCCACCAGCACAGAGGAAGTTCACCTCATCATTCAATCCCCCACCAGAGAGAGAACCCTGCAGGAAATTCCAACCGTCTCTACCCACCCGTAACAACATCAGTGATAAAGCTTCTGCCGAAATGAAGGACCTCTGTCAAGAAATCTTAGGAGATGGCCAGTTTGACAGGTTCTCTGCCGCCAGAAGGACACGAAGGTATAAACGGAACACAGACTCTACTAGTTCCCCCGAAGAAGAGAAAAAACCTGAGCCAGCCCCTGAATTAGTAGCTGAGACTCAAGTCATCAGACCTTCGAAATTAGATGTCCAAGCGTCATATAAGGTGGAGGCACCGCAAGAAGTGGCGAAACCGATCGAAGTTAGCAAGGATGAGAAAGAAACTAGGTTGAAGAGGTGGCAGGATAGACTAAAGAACCAAAGCACAGACAAACCGACCAAAGATACAAAGCCATACCTTCGAATGAGGCGGCAGACCTCCATTAACCAGGAGGATGTGCAGAAAGCAATACGAGAACTGAAGTCTCCTGCTGAAACTCCAACCGGAGTCTGGTCGAGGGACGGGTATAGAAAATCTCTCAACACCCGGACAGAAAAGGCCCCAGAAAAGGTTCCAGAAAGAACAACCTCACCTAGGATGTCGAAAGTCAAAAGCGAACACGAATTAAACGACGAAGGATTTGAAGAAACCCAGAGTCTGAATTCAGAAAGCGCATCACAAGGTGCTTCTTCAGGGTGCAATGTTGAATGCGAGTCACCTGTACCGAAAATCTCCAAGTCCCCTGTCCCTAAGATGGGACCACCAAAGAAGATTCCTACCAAAGAGACAAGGACGCCTCCTCGGACGCCCATTGACCCCAAACGCATGATCCCCAAACGGGCTAGTTCTTTAAGAGTGGAGAGGTCTGCTTCTAGAGCATCATTGAGGAGTTCTAGGAGTTCTTTGAACAGTTCAACATCAGTTTCAACTGTGAAGCGAGTCCCTCCAGCACCTGTGAAGCCTGTGCCTAAACCGGTACCGAAACCGGTTTCCAGGATGCCAGCTTCAAGATCCTCTTCCAGTGGCAGCTCAGTAGGCACATCCAGGCCACCCATAAAGAGTGTTAACAGCAGGACAACAACGTCAGGATTCATGAGGCCCACTGCGGCCTCAAAAGGAAAAGTAGGCGTCACTGCGCAACAAGTCTTAAGAGCCAGTGTAAAATAAAAGTGCTGTCATTTGTAACTGTAGAAGAACTGTCAGAACGAAGTATTTTGACAGTTCATCTATGAGTTGTGGTGCTAATTCTAATCAAAGGTTTGAAGGACAAAAGTTACGACCAAAATGTTACCGCGGGAAATACGTAAACCAGTGAAAAAGCGAAAAAAAATCGTTGTATTTAATTATGTTAACCTTATTTACTTTTCACCGCGGTTTATATACAGGTAAGTGAGAATCCAGTGCCTTGTTTTCCAACCAGACTTGTTAGTATAAATTTAAATAAAATACAAAAAATATTAATCTTTAAATAAACAGGTAATTATTGGAAACTTCAGATGACATTAGGCGCTAGAATCTCAACTGAAACAAAATCTGAAGTTTTCAATGACTGATTATTTTATTATAAGTTTTATTATTAGATCTGTTTACAAAGAAAGTTGTCATACGTAATGAACCCGTACGTAAATTTTATTATTATAATTATATGTTTTATTTAATTTAATAAAAATATAAATTCATTAATGTGCCACGAGATAGTACGGGTATTTTATTTAAATTACCATTTTTATTAAATAAATCTAAGGGCAACACCGAGAGAACAATTTTTGGAAATTCACAATTTAAATAAGTAGAGGATATTTTTCTAGAAACTGTAAAATAATATTTCTATTATAAAGCATTTTTTTATATAATAATATAATAAATTATTCGCTATCCTTAGCCAACTTACTCAGTCGTAGTAAGTGAAAAAGTGATAGCTTTACGTTCGGCAGCGCGCTTTATTTAAAAGAAAAATATATTACAGTTTTCGGAAAAACTGACTACTATGTTCAGTTAACGATAAATTGAAAATTACCACAAATTGTACCGGAAGCATCCCAGGTATCGAAGTCATTAATTTTTTTATTGAATTATATTACTAATATAAATATTTTATGAAACTAGATAAGTATTATTAGACATTTTTTTAATTCAAAGACGTACAGAAAATGATCTGATTTTATAATAATATCCAATAGATCTTGATCAAAGGGACACATTGTCACAAAGTATGATATAATTAATTTTAAGGCTTTAACCCAATATTTTATTGTACGTGTTTATTAACTAAACGATATACAATAAATTGACATACCTACAACATACAAAATGTGTTTTTATTTTACCTTTTAACAAAAATTAATCTTGGCTGCTTATGGATTATATATATATTAAAATAAATTAAAATTACAACACCACAGAAATTTTAAATTTAAACATGCTAATAAAATCATTTTAAAATTTAGGAACTCGAACTTCCTTTAACGATTTCATTATATCTAATACAAAACACATTCTCCTTGCAGTCTTATAAAACCCCGATTACAATTCAATCTCTGATTCTTGTACTCCTATTATGTTTTCTTTTAGCTCCTATAATCACATAATTGGTTATCACATATTCTCCCCCTTTAATTCATTCCACCACAGCCTTTCCCTCTATCGTCATGCATTCTCCCTTTACAACCCCCATATTACTCTCCATTTTCCTTCTTTATCCCCAACTAGCAAAATGTATAACACTCTTCTAAACGTCTGTAAGTATGGAATTGGGCGCACCTTGTCAGATTATTTGCCCTTATAGTAGTTGTATAATGGTTTCATTAGTGCTTTTTCATCTAACATTAATCTTGATAATGCTTTTGTAGGAACAAATACACTTAAAAGTGTCTTTTAGCACAATACGTCTTATAAGGTGCCTTTATAAGTTACACAATCTTTGCCAAGACAGATGTAAACCTATTATAAGGTCTAAGCTCTTATTACGGATTATTCTTATGGCTATTTTGCTAGTTGGGTCCCCTCCTTCTTCACAATGCTCTACGTCATCATCACAGGATTCCAGCATCCACCAGCTCCATGACCAACTCTGTCATCTTCTTGCTACAATCTGCACTGCTAGTGTGCACCGGTTGGACGCGCGATGTTGACGATGACTCACTGTCCTGATTCTGGAATAATGGATGAATTGATAAAATTGACGTTATTGTATACCAAAATGTTTAATTGTAGCTATTTTTCATGAAATAATAATAATACTCCACGACTTTCACACAACGCCATCTAGTCCCAAACTAAGCAGAGCTTGTGCTATGAGTACTAGATAACTGATAAACATACTTATATATTTCTAAATACATACATATTATAGATAAATTCACACAAACATTTGTTTTGGGTGCGAATTGAACCCACGACCTCCGGCATAGCAGTCAGGGCCACTAAAAACTAGACCAACCGGCCAGTCTTATATTTTGTAACGAAGGTTGAGGGAACACTCATGAGGAAGCAAAGCAAACACCTGAATGGTAGCACGTCATAGTAAGGCAAATGTCAGGCGTGCGAGCGAAATAGAGGCATGGAGCTTTACATCCTGTATAGCTCCATTGGTTTAACATTTCTAGGGCCTCTGAAGAGTATATTGGATGGATTACAACGAGTCAATTTGTAAGTAGTCGAGATTACTATCCTGGTCTTATGCACTAAAAGTACTAACTGAAGTTTCCAATTAATGGCGGCAAGTAAAAACGAAGGAGAGAGATGAACTTGATTCTGCAATGTCCCATGTCAGATGCTACAAGTATATAGGAGATAGAGGCTTTTTGTCAGAACAAGCTAATCTGAACAGAATTTCTGCCACAAATAAAAGCTGTTGGAAACGCGTGACGAAAAATCTTCTGGCTTCTGGCTGGATTGTGCCTAGTGTCTCAAAAGCTACAATACATTAAACAGCTTTACCTCATGTTGATACAAGTCGGGTGCTTCATCACTTTCACACATCATAATGGGGTACATGTCAATCGCTATGCCGAGACCGAACCGGCCGGCGCGTTTGAACTCTTCTTGTAATCTGTTGATGATAAGGAAAATCAATAGGGAGTTATTTATGTCATTACATTTTGTAGCTCACTCTTGCCAGGGTGTCCTGCACTAGGGTAGAGCCAGTGGAGGTCATGTCAGACTTTTGCCGACTAAAACCCAGTTGTGTCCTTCAGTTGCCCTTCGTTCTAGGACCATGGTAACTCTTTCGAAAGATCCTGTTAGCTCTAACGGGCGCCGGCCCTACTGGGCACTTGCTGTTTTACCGCCATCTCTCAGAGGTGCGCGTGAAATACTGTGCGCCGCTTGATATACGAAATAAACCAGTAGACGAGGCTGGCGAAAACCCAGGGTCAGAGTTTTTGTGTACATTAGTAGAAGTCCTATTACCTCTTTCACAAAATTCTGTTTTATAACTGTGCAGGCAAATCATTTCAGTAGTTACAAGTCGAGTTGACCCTACAGTGGGACAATAGAAGACAGGGTAGATTAGAAGTTTTTGAAAATCAGACCTAATTAAACTTACAATTCATACAACGAATCCCTATTTAAGCTGGTATTAAACACAGAGTCATCGTCGCTCATTTGCAACAGCCTTCGATGCAGTTCATCTGTGTAGTACTCCAGCAGCGAGGAGAGGTGCTCCGCCCTCTGCTGCCGATCGAGACACATGTACATAATGTAGGCCAGGTCCAGAGCTGGAGAGGCATAGCGGACTGCCTGGAAGTCTACTATGTACATCTGGAACAGAAGAAGGTTTTAGGAAGAGTGATTACATCATAGAAGTAATTAAAATAATAAAAAATGGTACTGCTTTCGACGGACTTTAGATCAACTACAAAACTGTTTTCGTACGCAAAATACGTGTTTAAGACGTGGAGTTCAGGACATTAGCCCGACATGCAACTCCAAAACTTTTTCGTGAATATTTTGGAGCCCATCAGAAAAATAGGATGTCTCTTTTGCATGAACTCTGAAACTTGGGATAGCAGTCATGAAAAATATATACTTTAACTTACGTCAGCAATGTCTCCATCCACATACTTAAACAAGAAGTTATTAGTCCAGCAGTCTCCATGTCCAATCACTGCCAACGGTTCCTTAGGAGTGACCAGCTCCACCATAGCATGGAAGAACGTGTCTTCACTGCAAAAGCTTCGGAACTTGTCCAGGTAGACCTCTTTATTTTCAGTTTCAGATAGTTCCTGTTCCACCATGCCTATAGCGTTGGCTGTGGCTTCCATGTAATAGTTCTTATAGTAATCGACGTTTTCTTCAACGTAGAAAACTAGAATGCAAGTAAATATAAGTTAGTTACGCCGATTTAGTTCCTCCAGTATAAGTTCTGATTCTGTGCTCCGACTAAAGGCAAACAAGCAAAACAAATTCTGAATTGTTGATCCGTCGCGAAAAAAGGCGCTATTCGTGCTGCATAACTCCATCGCTTTCTGCATAAGCCCTATTTAGACGAGGTAGGTATGCAGAAAGAGATGAAACTCTAAATAAAATCAAATGACAGTCTCACCCTCAGAAATCCCATCCTTAATATTCAGCAGCTCGTAAAACGCTTCAGGGTTATGACACTTCATAGCCAGCGAAAGCGCGTGGAACTGCGACATATGCTTCAAGACAAAGTAGCATTGCTCCACAGTAAGACCCTGATGCCTATCGGGCATAACATACCCTTCCCTTTTCAGATCCTTTAGCACCACGCAGTCATTTTGAGCCAGATAACACTTTGGAATCGACTTGAAAGGATTGTGGACGTCCCATTGCTTTTGGAAGTTCTGCAGAGCTGGCCAGATCTTGTTATAGAAAGCGACTTCGTTGCAGAAGAGTTCGTCGCTTTTGAAGGCCTCTCTGCGTAGGATGCTCTCAGGAAGGCACTTATAAATGATCGAGCTCTCCCAAGGTTCATCAGTTTCGCTGGAACCATCAGGTTCCGCGTGTCTTTGGATTCCTTTCAAAGTTATCCGGTATACCATTGAGCAGTAGTTGTCGCCTCGTTTGGAACCCGGCGCGCCCTAAGGACAAACGATGATTTGATATTGGGAGGATAAGGATACAATCTTAGGATCTATCGTATTATGATTTGCGATCCAAGGTTGAAGCCGCTCATCAGTTATGTACCAACTTTATAAATAAATGATTTTTAAACTATATAGTTGCTAGAAAGACACTATAAATTGCGTTGAAACTTCCTGTTTACAGAACTCCTTTTCACTCCTATTTATTATACTTACCTCAAACTGCAGTATACTGACGTCAGGATACTCATCTTTGAGCAAACTCTGCAGGAAATCGAGGCTGATCTCCGACATGATGAGACACCGATCAGTCAAGAGGACCTCCTGACTGGATAGACGACTGAATTCAACTGAAGAGCTGCTCCTATCATTATCTAGTTGTGAGCCTAGGATGACTATCGTTGTAGGACAGTTTAGGACCAAAATATTGATCGTACATTAACAAAGTTGAGCTGAATACTGCTAAAGCATGAGTTATATACGTGCCGTCGGTTGGGACTGGTCATCTCTCAGCTGCCATGGTTTATTTTATTTACTTGTTTTTTGAATATTGTTTTTTTTTTACTTTATACGCTTTTATCGCACACGTATTTCCACATTGCTCTCACGCTTAATTATTATGTATAATAAATTTGAAAATTAATGAGGTTTTGTGAATTTAATAATAATAATAAAATTAATAATGTTTTGTGAATTTTGTTGATAATATAATTGTATTGATTTTTAAAAGTGTTCTTGGAGTTTTGCTCGTTCTCCTCCATAGAAATCTATGTTTTGGGACGTGCAAATACCTTCATATTTTATGTCTGACCAACGTTGAGAATTTAGAAGTAGGTACAGACACTTCTTCAATGAATTATTTGAAATAAATGATTTCATTTTATTGTTGAATATAGAGAACTGTGTTTGCCTATTTTTTGACCATAAGTCTAAATGGTTACTTACACAATACAAATATTTATGTACATAATTAGTAAAATCATTTTAGGTACTTATTTTACGAGTATCTAAAAAATATTAAAACACTCGTGTGACATAGTCACTCTACTGGTGTGGGGCGCATATTGAATTGTTACAGTGGCTGGGGTCGCCGTGATTGGATAATATCACCGGTTGTTTCAGTACTTAACGTACAATCAGCTGTGTCTATCATATTCTGCCCTTCTCTCTTGCGCAAGATTGTTCCTGAACCAATTATGTAAATAGATGATGAAACGTGCCAGCTATCTAGTTGTTTTCCTCTGATTTAAGAATTGGTGCTATGAACGTGTGAGTCCCGATATACCTACTCTTAACGTTTAAAACGATCTTGCAGAATTCTATAAGATTGTTTGAATTTTATTTCAACACACACACACACACACATCCACACACACACACACCACACTTCCAGTCGACAGTGATGCGGAGGAATTTTATGACGCCATATTTTAGCTAGTAGTTTTTGCCTTTAGTGTAAATTATATTAAAAAAAAAAATATGACAAAATTGAATGAAACAAATTTTATAAAACACATTGATCTCATACTCAAGTCTCGACTGTGAGAATAGATTGCATAGAACGAAACGAATCTGTCAAGTTGACAAACATGGCATTCCCGCCGTAACGCGCGTTCGAATTTCTGAAAATCTTATTACTAATAAATTGTAATTCAACATTTTTCTAGAAATAGTTTAGTATTGAAAAAAATTATATAACTGTGCTAAAAAATAAATATTAAGAAAAAAAAACTATGTGCACTATTTTTTCATACCAAAATAGGTTCAAAATTATTTACTTTGACTAGACGAAAAATAAAGTTTCACTGCTTCGAACGCAAATGTCAGTGTCAAATTGCTATTTGATTTTTCTGCGTTAGAAAATTGGTGCCGGACGGAATATTCTCCAGAAATAGGAAATTGTTGGTTGTAATCCCACTTAAATTGGATTTAAATTATCAACTAATTACTTACTAAAAAAGTGCTGATAAACTATCGGTCAACATGCCCGTGGATCAAATTCAATACTCTGAAAGGTACACTGATGACGTCTATGAGTACAGGTGAGCTTTCTTCAATTATTCTCATACTTTTATTGAATTTTTACTCCATTAATATTGTTGAAAACGCTCTCTTTGGACCTATTACATCCTATATGAAATGTGTTCACACTTAGTGTGTGTAATTTGTGGGATTTCGTTGCACAATATGGTTGCAGTTTCCGTCAGTCATTTTGCGTCATTTTAATAAGAAAAATTAATTCCTACAAAATTGTCCGCTGATACACAATCACGTATTAAATTCAGTTGGGCACAGGAATGAATTCGTTTCTTTTCTAAAATTGTAGACAGAAAGACAGACCATGGTGTCTTTTCAACAGTGGTTATCTGTCCCATAAACATTTACTTACATTATTTATCAAAAAATTAACCATGTGATTAGTTTAAACACTGAATTGCAGGTGCTTAATATAAAATAATAATCTATTGAGAAATTAAAGTCAGTACCTGTTAGTTTTAAAGAATGCTGCTGGTGGCTGTCAATTTGGTTTATAGCATTTTAAAATTTCAGTTAAGTTAACACAAGTATCACTAAAAAAAATATTAATAATTTAGATTGCTATAAAATTAGAATTATGGTACGTTTGGTGCAGTGTTGTGAGTGGTGGACTGATTAGCTACTACGCTGTGTTTAATTCCTGCGTTTTATTCATGGGTTTAATTCCTGCTCCGAAGAAATTATACAGACCATTTTTCCGGGTTTAGGTGTCTAGTCTATGTGAGTTTACATGTTAGTGAATGTAAATATATATATAGGAGTATTTCATAGTGTGGAACTATGTTTAAAAAATATGTCTTATTGCTGCAATGTTGTATTATTATTAGTTTTTAAATCATACAAGTATTTATGATAGAATATTATCGCTAAGTACAACAAAAATTATCATCTTCATTTATTTCTGATTCCAGGCATGTCATCCTTCCACCAGACATTGCCCGCCTTGTACCGAAGTCGCACCTGATGACGGAAACCGAATGGCGCAACCTTGGAGTTCAGCAGAGCCCTGGCTGGTTGCACTTCATGGTACACAACCCTGAACCCCACGTTTTGCTGTTCCGACGACCCCGGACTGATAACCAGGCTCCTGTGAATGGTCTTGATAGTAATACTAATTCTACGGTCAGAGTATGAGGTTGATGCAACTAGGTACCTAAATTAATATAATAATTCATGTAGTTGGTGATAGAGCATTGAGGCTGAAGAAGTTTAAGTGTGGTAACTTGCTTATCGTCGTTCATCAAACAATATTGCTTAAGCAATCTTGACTTAGGCTTTATAGACGCATATTCGTCATTATACGCTGGGTGTACACCTGTTCACAGCTTATATACAAACGTGCTGGCGTTGTTGCATGCAGGCTTCAGGACGCCTGCTGTACTGTATGTTATACTTTGGGGTGCAAATCGAACAAAAGCACTTTTTTATTTTCTACATCAATCTTCATCGTTTGCGTTTTCATCGTTTGTTGCATGTTATATGCCTCGTGGACTAGGTTCAGTATGCTATACTGCTCAAGCTGTAGCGTATTTGAAGTGTCTATGAAGCTATACGTCTATGTATAGTAGGCCTGACTTTACAGTGAAGTGAGACAATTTGAATACTTCTGGCCCATATTTGGGGTTTCAATTATTTACTTGAGCAGTGTGGTTTGAAAGCGACAATTATAAACAGCATGATATCATATTCATACCACAATGTTGGTACTTCAAGAAATGTTGCTCAAATTGTGACTGATTCATAAGAATGTAGCTCTTGGTGCTATACAATGAACAATACTGCTTACACAAGGAAATATTATGATAATACTTGTATTGTTGCTCTCATGGCAATAAAAGTGATGTTATTACCAAACTCCGTTGTTACTACTACAAAATAATAAGGAAATTTATAGATGACCATAGAATGTTTATCAGAAAAACTTTTGTTAATTTGCTTGACTGACTTCAAGGAGGAATTTTAGTATACTATAAATAGCCCACCCCCTTTTTTGTTTTGAGGTGGGGAATTAACAATGAACTTCTCCAGCTCTGGGTGGAGCGAGATGGTGTGTTGCCCTTTGTGTTTCAGGGCTATGGTAACTCTTTCGAACAATCAATGCCCTAACAGGAATTGGCCCTACTGGGACCTTTCAGTTTTGCTGACAACTTTTTGAAGCGCTCATAGAACACAACACACGCCTTTGACTTGGCTGACTGTATGGAGACACACATATTGCTCATCTGCAAACCCAATCCTACGGTGGCCAGGAATCGCCCTGTGACTCCAGACGGCCGAGGCGTCTTCTGGGTGTATACTACCGTACACCCATGTCTTGACATTAGAGAAATACAGGCATTGCTCAGTAACCAATACTCAAATCAAACGAACATACCATTGTTTCTTTGCATTCTATTACCAACTATATATCCTAAACAGATATTATATGTTAAAATATTTAAACAAATTAATATAGTTAGCCTCTATGCAATTTATATAATAACACTATTGTTTTCACTATCTTTTATTCAAAAGACTAATATTGCTATTTATAAGAATGGAAGTTAATTAAGGACAAACATGGTCTTGAGATAGATGGAAAATAATATTTAGTTTCATGGGTACGGTCAGGATAAAAAGTAGCTAAGCATTTTCATGTGATTACGTATTCAAAGTTACCATAATCATATAATGCCCTTCAAGTATTCAGAGTCTTGTAAGCGCTCAGTGTTTTTACTATAACTGAGTACACACATTGCCAAATATTTTGCAGCAAACAAGGTGTTGGTTATTAACCTCTATGTTGGATATATATAGGAGTAGTGGGAGGCAAGTTGCCAGACACAGGGCAACATTGTAATGTCACGTACTTAGATTATATACCTCTAGATGTGGCCATGAGACTGTAGGGAAATGCGGAAGTGAGAAGCATATATACGAAATAAGTAAGAAAATTGAGACAAAACATAAATGTATAACGGCCGGTTTTTTGCTTGGCGAACTTTGAAAAGTTAGCCGACACTGTCACTGAAAGGTCGACTCGAGTCAATTTTTATGTTTTAAGAATAATTTCGGCAATTAAAGTAATAGGTTTAGTAGTATGAGAAATAGACTCCAATAGTTAAGTTTTTAGTGTATTTCAGTGGTCATTATTTAAGGAAAAGTTACGTAATAACCTCATTGAAGTTTTATAGTGTTGTATCATGTGCGGCCACGAGGTGGCTACATCTATAGGTATTTAATCTAAGGTCACGTAGATTGAGCGTTACGCCATGTTGCGGGACATTTTGTCCCCTAATGTATCTGAAGGCTGTAGAACAATTTGTTTACATGGCATGGCAACTTATCTAAGTATCCCCATTCAGTAGTTGTTATCGAAAGGTAACTAACTGGTCCTGATTAAATCTTTCAGATAACTGTACTATCTCAGCTAACCTAGAAAAATAAAAATGTTTATCAAACACTTGGTGCTTTATCTATTGGATAATTAGCACACTAAATGTTAATATCTATGAAGTATAATTTATTATACTGATAGCATGCAGAGATAATATTTTACTGTTATTATTACCCACCATTCCATCTTCATTTTGGTGGATTTTATCTGCATAGCATTTTATGCAAATGTTTAAAAATGAAATAGATTGTTAATTGTAGGTTGTTCCTATTCATGACTGAAGATTTATTTATGTGAAATTAATAATAATTAAATATAAATGTGCCTTTAAGCTGTTTGCAATATAACAAATTTAATTTAAACATTATAATTATATTTTGGGCTCATGAATTCCTTGAAAGATGAGTTACTTAAAGAACTGTTTTTTTTTACAGACCGATTTTGTAATTTAGGCTAAGAAGGTGCATGTGTACTTGTAGAAAAATATTTGATTGATGTAGTGATTCTTTTATTTTCGAATGTAGGTTATATTTTTTAAATCGGCATATAATTGCCAATAATGTCCAATGCTAGGGCCTTATCCAATCTGCGTTTTGGTGTAAGTATAAAATTACCTTTTACCACAACATGCCTTTAAAAAAGTATGTTAAACAATATAGCTATGTATATTTTATTATTCATTATTATAGTAGTGCAAATTTCAATTAACTAATAATTTAAGCTAGTGTATGAAATTTAATTATAATGTTTGTTAACTAAATAAAAGTTTATACGGGCAATATCTCGTTCGTTTTATTTATCGTTAATTACGTGATGTTGAAGAGGTCGGGAATCTGCTGGATGCGAGCCGCACTGGGTCAGTCGTTATGGCGACACTTAGAGGATGCATATGTCCAGTTGTGGACGGTCTTTCGGCTAAAATTATAATAGTGATAGGTCAGATAAAAGAAGATGAGTCTAACCCCCCCAAGTACTTCACTGACTTTCCTATTAGCTATCTATACCATAGATGGGACCGTTCCCCACTCGATTCCATTGTCCTATCTAGAATTCCTAGTGGCCCATTAAAATCTGCCACTATTTACTATGAGTACGAGGAAGTTTACTCCGATAACGACGAGGTTTAATTATTTTGCCAAACAAGTATTCAAGCATATCGTGGCCGTGATCGATCGATCCCACCTCCATTTTCTTTCAAGGTGAAGCTAAGTACCTACGCTGCGAAGCGTAGCTGTGTCGCTAGTCCTTGAAGTGGAAGCATTCAGCGAGATTCGACTGTGTGCCCGCCATTATGAATAGCTATTATATATAATTGTTTGCCTACCGATTAGGCGTGGGAAAAGTTTGTCATATTTGCGATAGGAACATTTGCATCTGAATCACTGAAATGTTCCGAAACAGTGATATGTATCATTTGGAACATCGGCTCAAAAGATACAAACGGAACATTTGAAACATCGGCTCAAAAGATACAAACGGATCATTTGAAACATCGGCTCACAAGATACAAACGGAACATTTGAAACATCGGCTCAAAAGATACACACGGAACGTTTGAAACATCGGCTTACAAGATACAAACGGAACATTTGAAACATAGGCTCAAAAGATACACACGGAACGTTTGAAACATCGGCTCACAAGATACAAACGGAACATTTAAAACAACGGCTCAAAAATACAAACACAGACACTGTTATGAATCGTGATCTGTTACGTTGCGTCATATACACTAAGTTTTATTTAATTGAATTTTGATTTGAGAATAATTTAAAGCAGATGTTTTTAGTTCAGGTACTTAACAATTATATTTACACTATTTACGTTTTAATTTGAATTTTAAAAAGACTGCAGGTCACTTAATGTACGGAATTTTTTAGTGTTCCAATTGTTCCAAATGATGCATTTAAAACATTACTGCTTTCCCAATGTTTCGGAGCAGTGAGTCGGTTCAGTAGAGTTAAACTACACCTCGCCCTCGGGCGTCTGGCATTCGAGACATTGAATCCCTTTCCCTTTCCGCCGCCCCCTTTGTTGCTATCACCGCCAGTACGTATGCACCCTTTCAGTTGGGGTATTGAAATTTCCACACTTATTACTTTTTTGTAAGGGTCAGGGTGTGCGAGATAAAAAAAACAAAGAATACTATGTTGAATGTTTATTTGTGTTTAACTTCTAAAAACATTATAAACACAGTAAAATATAGAAATAAATGCGGAAGTAGTACATTTCGTAAGGTTGCCAATATTAAAATAATAATTAAATTTCGTAAACAGAAAACTACCGTACTACACAATAAACAAAAAATAAAATTATTAACAATATATTAGTGTAAATTTTTATTTTCTATTTTCGTTTAAAATAATAATAAAGATTGTGCTTTTTCTTATATACTATATTAGCGAAATTAATAAGAATTTACGTAACAGTCGCGGATGCGCCGAAATTCCAGAATGTTGCCAGTGTTAAAAATGCGGCGACTTTGAAATTTTGGCGCATGGTACGACAGAAATAAAGAAAAAAAAAATAAACCATGATATGGTTAGATCCGAAGTTCTTAATTTAAAGTTAGCTTCAACAGGATTATTTAACGATCGTATAAAAGTCTCTCCAATATATCCTTATCTAAAAAAGGTAGGCAGCATCTTACTAGTAGACACACGGTACATATCGAGATACATCGGCATGCGACATAAAAATTGTCGCATCCCAAATTAGCCTAATCGAAAAACGTGTCATCTTGCCTTTTGTAATAGTGAAAAAGTTTTGGATACATGTTTTTAGTTCCTACGAAGAGTCCCTACAGTCCGACAGTACTATCTAGCGCGGGCCACGATTATTGGAGGCGACAAAATTAATCACACGAATTTTCGTCAAGGTGAAGTTTATTATGTAGTTAGTTCATCTGTTCGTTGCAATTTTTTCATCGCACAACTCAAGACTCGCGGCCCGCCAAGATCTAACAGTGAAGGAAAGGAAACGGCCACTACTCTGCATAGAAGCACGTCGATTATTATTTTCATCATCTAACGATACATTTTTGATAACTCGATAAATGTTTAACTTACACAAACATGCATATAAATAACATGCTCGATATCATTTTGGCTACATCTAAATACTACTCGCAAAATTGTTAACGAATCCATTTTTACTACGGCCATACTAGACATATGGCATACATTTTTGAAAATCGGAGAGGTCAATCTATATAACAATACTTTCCACTAAAACTTAGGCCCTTTCCGTGGTTGCGCGGTAAAAAAATGGAGGTTTGCATCCATTGTGTTGCATTAGTTATCAAAATATGTCACAGTTGTGGTTTTAAAGCTAATTGTGATCCTATTAAAGCTTTCAGCTTATTACGTTCAGTGTGACCACATTTCAAATTCCTACTATTGTAGTAGTTCGTTAAAATCTGTTTGTTATTAGTTGTATAATTATAGAAAAAGATGGATATGGTTTCAGTAGAATATTTCACTCGTTGATATGGTAAAAATGTGGTCAAACCAATCGAGCTGTCTTGTAAATAATATAGACCACCGATTAGTCGGTGACCATGTCGCCTCAGTTTCGTTTCACGTGATATAATACATATGCCTGTTTTTTACACAGCAAAATGATATGGAAGTATACAAGAAGTGATATGATATATAATGGAGATTGTACTAACAAGATATGTACTTAAACGATTAAAATATCAAGTATCCACAAATTTGGTACATTTTTTTTGTTAAATATATATGTATAAATGCTCATTACAGTGTCTTTTTCGTTGGATCATCTCGTTCTAGCAACACTGTCGGGGTTACGGAGGGGGAAAAACAAAAATAGTAGAAATTCTGTCAGGGTTGCCTACAAGAATTCTAAAAATTTATGGTAGAAAATGAAAGCGACTCAATCACGATACGTACTGCAACAATGGCATGCCCTTATTAATACAATAAGCGTTGCATACGACTATCGTCTCGAAAAGGACGCTACAGGGAACTAAATCTAGATAAAATCATCGTTAGTTCTATATAGCCGGTTCCTTACAGGCTTCTACTTTTTAGTATCTTTCCCCGGGAAGCCTCGATTAGAAAATGTGTGGAATGTTAGAGCTTATGTATAATAAGGTAGAATAGCATGTGCAGGGTATTGTTAGTGATGAGTCGAAAATTAGTAGTAGAAATCTGTACAATTTTTATAATACTTCGATGTTTAGCAGGGATAGAAATTTAAAGCGTTCTCTTTGGTATTACTCGACAGTGTTGCTAGTTCGAAGGTATCATAGAGAAGGTGGCGGTTGCCGGTCGGCTCCGCTGGGTGGCAGCACCATACGCGCGTGTGACGTCACATGAGGGCTACTCTTTGGTGGGGGGTTTCCCGTTGGTGTACTGCGGAGGAGAGTTCGATGCTTGGTTTTGTGTGTCCTCCGTCATAACTGACACTAGTTCTTCGACGGCACGGCCGAGGTCATCTGGAAATTGATACATTCCTTTAGAATCATGATGGTAACATTTCAGGAAAGTTGTTTTTTGGTTACTTCGTTAAGAAAAAGTTTCGTGGATCATTATGCAGTTTAAATTTCTTACAGTAAAGTAAGAAAAGTATAGTTTAGCTACTTCAAAGTAGTGTAGCATCTCGATAGCTGATTATTCAAAGATAGGATGAAATATTGGTTTTTATTACCTCAAGGTATACGTCCTGTTAGGTTTGCAGAAAACAGAAAAAACAACATCGTGAATATTAAATTATTATTCTCAAACGACGATAGTTAACATGCATCACTCAAAACCATGCAACAACCGACAAACGACGACGAAAGAAAATCAAAACAACAAAACTATCAAAGAAATCTGTGAAATCCTAAAAACGAGCAATAAAGCGTCTTCAGTGAAAGTGGATAGAATCCATTTTGCATTGCTAAAGTAATGGCTGCACGAAAGTCACAACTACGTGTATAAAAATAGCAACACAATCAATCAGTAGCTGCTACAAACGTAGAGATCTGGAGGCAACAGTGCTACGAAAGCTAAATTCCTAAGTTTCCAATTGAAGTTATTTTATTAAAATTAGGCTACATTTTGGAATGACAAGTAGTTGTTACTATTGAAAATGTGATAAAATATAGAAATTGCATCGAAAACTGAACATTAAATGTAAAAACAACAAAGTTTGTATTCCGAAATAACATAAATTGGAAACTAAATTTTGTACGGTGAAAACAGCAAACTCGTCTGCACCGGCGCGTACCTGCGCAGTGCATGAGCGAGTGCACGGCGTGCGGCGGCGGCGGCGGCCGCTCCAGCACGTCGCGCTCGCCGCCCGCCCAGCGGCCTCCGCCGTCTGGGGCACACCGCACGTTAGGGACATGGCAGCAGCGTGGGAGCCCTACTCGCTAACTTCTACTTTTTGATAGGACATATAATGGTTCCTTGAAGGACACCTAAAGTTGTAACGTTTCTAGGACCTTGTATTTGTACCCTGTAGGATAATTCTACTGAGAAGGTTTTTTCTAAAGAAGATGGGACTCAAAATGGTACCATGAGAAACACCTATGTTATCATGTTTCTTTTTAACCTGGTTGGTCTTCTTCGCTGAATAAGGCTAGTCTTAAAACATTTACAAGACTGTTTATGATAAGGATTCATACATTTTGTGGAATTTCAAAATTTTAGTATGGATAGCTATAATATCAACTCTGTCAAAAGGCTAAATCAGTTCCAAGGGATGATTACGTGGATACTTACTAGTTTGCGACTCATGGTATAGTCCATTATGCATTTTCGCCGGCGAATCAGTAGCAAGTTGCGAAGCTGTCACGGAGCGAGTCTGGAGTGTACCAGTACGGGCTGGTGGAGAACCTTGGGCAGGCTAGAAATAGTAAAACATTTTTTGTAATGGTGGTGAAAATTTCTACAGTATTGATTGGAGACTATAAATTAGTTTATTTTTATTTTACTGTAGTTATAGTTAAGTATTTTTTAAATGTAAATTATACGTGTGAGTAAATTCTACTTGATACAAAAAAAAACTATAAATGATTAATCGCATCATTCTGTCAACACGTAATCAATTGGTACCACCAATTGGTATTTGGATCCCTGCTGGTTATTACTTCATGTCGTAAGATGCTGTCCCTTTTTCCTTGTTATGCTCACACTGTTATATTTATCACTGGATTATCTTGTTCTTCATTGACGTTTAATTAAGATTCTTACCTCATCAAGCAGTCTCCTCAGTCTCTGCAACTGTGCCTCGAGCTGACGGTTATGTTCCTCGAGGATCTGCATGCGTGCTTCCAGGCGACCCTTATGCTGTCGCAGCAGACGTGCTTCAGCCATCATGTCCTGCAAGCAAGACAATATGTTCATGAATGTATTGTTTAGTTTTGACTTTAAGTATGAAAGCTGCGTGTGACATTGCTTAGTTGTTTCTAGTATTAGGTAAGCAATTTTGCATTTTTCTATTCGTGATTTGTATGTTTTAGTCACAAGGATTGATTTAAGATACTGGTGCTTCAATAAAATTGAAGTTATTACAAAGCTGGACAGTTATTGATACTTTGTTTGGTGCTATAAGCATGTTTGCTTTTACTTGTGGTAACACATTCAGTTGTAATATCTACATCAACTGTAACTAGCTTATGATTTTTGGGGGCAATTTACTAACACAGAACTTTACTGTACACATTGAAGAGTTCTTCAAAAAGTTGAAGACTTAAAACTCAAGAGGCACATCAGTAATCGGTTTTGCAATTTTCAACTTCTTCTCCAGTTTCGGCAATACCTTAAACGTCATGGTTACCATTTTATCTTTGAATTCGTGAAGTATTTTAAACTTTAAAGTCCTTTAATAAAACATAATTGTAGTTACCTGGTCTACAGGAGCGTTCCTGTTATCAGTAACACCGTGCTGCTCCTCAGGAGTCGATCCTGGGGTCTGTTTAGCCTTCAGACGTTCGTATTCAGCTTGGAGACTGGCATTCTCTTCTTCCAGTTCTCTGAAAATATCAATGGGTATTTAGCGAGATCATTGAATTTTTTTTTTGTTTTATATGCACACTGACTACTTAATTTTGGGGTTATACCTCTTTTCGATTATTTTTTTACATTTAATTTTTAAAATATATTATTAGCAATGAAAATACTGTACTTTAGACTGCTCAAATTAATCATCTATTCTTAGTTGTGTGATCGTGGTTATTCCGTCTCTCATTATTATTTACAGCCTAATAACATATTGTATAAGTATGTTTATTTTGACGTCATACCTGATCATAGCCTCCAGCTCGTGTCTCTGCTCACGATGGATGATGGAAACCACCTGTACGGGAGAACGTGGAGCGTCATCAGTCTCACCACCGCCGTTCAGTGAGGCGCAGTATTGGGCAATCAGTTGATGTTCTTCGTCACTGTGGATAAGATGATAATAAGATTTTAATATATTAAGTTTTTTATTTTATGTAAAAGTAAATAACAATACATACGAGAAACGTATAATTTACACAAAGTGTATACAAAGACAAAATGAACATTATTTAAAAAAAGTTGTTTAATGTTGGAGTTAGTTCTATTTAGGGTTGGAGTGACTGATGAGGTGCTGTGGAAACCAGTGAAGTCATATAGTAATATACAGTCTGATAGAAATAGAATTTAGACAAAAATTATTAAGGACAAATACTTTGTAAAAATGAAGATGATTGATTGACAGCTCAAAATACTCATAAGCGAGAATTAAAAAAAAATAGCTTTGATAACAAACTGCAACAACATCTCTGACAGAGATGCAGTGAAAGAATTCAGGAAGACTAAAAGTAACGCAAGTTACTATTTGGTAAGATAGTGGGCAAGCAAGAGCCTATTAGTAGTAATAATGAGTAGCGCGGTACCTGTCGGGCGTGTCCCCCGGCTTGGCGCCCAGCTCCACCTGCGCCAGGCGCGTGGCGTACAGCTCCAGGCGCGAGTGCATGTCGGCGCCGCCCAGCGCCGCGCCCGCCGCGCCGTGCTGCGGCGACGGCGCCGGCGACTCCAGCGCGTCGCCTGCACACCACGGAATATTGTTATGCACTTGTAGCGACTACTATGGCACCACTTATGAAATAAACTACGAAATCCGATCCAGTTCAGACAAAACATTACACAAACTAAACCATTACACATTGTTAATTATTGTGATGTTTCTGTTACCTGAGCCGTCTTATCTTACTTTAAAAAAAATACATTCAGCCGAACATAGAACCTCCTTCTTTTTGAAGTCAGTTAAAAAATAATTGATCAGTTTCTTACATAGAATACAGAATGGACCTGTAGGAGTCTTTAAACATAATATCATTCTCAACGTCACTCATATATATATAAGCATATACAATTCAAACCGCCGTATGGCGTATAGGTATGAGTCGCCGTATGACCTGTTCAACGTAACATAAAGGTGGCGTACCTTACTCGACAACTTACGGACCACATGGCGGTGAGAGAGGTAAATAAGAGAAATTGAAAACATGGTAACAGCATTACTGCATCGCAATAATACACAAAGGTTTGATTGCTACACATGGTCCCTTATGGTGACAGTTTAACTTTTTAACCACCCAAAAAGTAATAGCGTGATCTAGGCACCAAGCTAGCTCGTCCTTTAATTTGTCATGTAATCATGACCGTGGCGTGCTGGACACATTTTGTTTTGTCATATATATAAATGACTGAGGTAGTCAAAAGTATAGTTAAACTAAGTTTTTTTATTGTTTGGCATTTTAATGGTAGTCTAAAAAAGAAGTAAACTTTACTTAAGATTTCTAACATCGGACAACCCGACGTACGGCGACTGTCCACCCTTATATTACTGATACCTCTACGGTTCTGACTAAGCGTTTCACCTTGTCGTTTATACCGCGTACATCGAAGGACTGGAACAATTTGCCTGCTGTGGTCTTCCCGTCCGAATATAATTTAGGTGTCTTCAAGGCTAAAGTAAATAGACTCTTATTAAACTAGTGCGCCTCATCATCAACGATTGCATCACTGCTTACCATCAGGTGGGATCGCAGTCAAGCACTGGTTTATAGCTAATAAAAAAAAAAATTATCTTACCTTCAAGTACAGTTTGCACCGGCAGGTAGCCAACTCGAGGGTGCTTCTTGAAGTAGCGCGCTGACTTGAACTTGTTGCGCAACGCGCGGGTGAAGTCACGGACATCTTCACCTGATGTCGTCTGCAAATAGTAATACATATTTTTGTTTTAACATCTTCATATGTACGAAACAACTAATAAAAAGGGGACAGTAAACCTAACAAGATGTGTTCTTAAAACTCAAACTCAAAGCTCCTTTTGAAATGTCAAAAAGTCTATTGCTATTTAAACTATATGTCGTACACGACAAAGTTCAAATTCAATAGTAACCCATATATCACATAAAATGTAGAACACTAAAGTCGATAGAAACGTGGGTTGGATGGATTTGAAATCTCGGATTATAAATTCGTATGAAGCTTGACGTCCGTTCTTAAGTGTAGTAGGATCTTATTGAAAAGAACGGAAAACCAGAAACCTCACATTAACACTAAAAAGGCGAAAGGTTGTGCAAATGTGTGTATGTTTGATAATCTTTCACGCTGAAACGGCAGAACGGACATGGATGAAATTTCGCACACGGCTAAATCATGTCCTAGAATAGAACTATTTTTTATCCTACTTTCACACGAGCGAAGTCGCTTCCGGAAGCTAGTTTAAATACACACGAGCTTCTGGAAGTGAAGAAAAAATTGACACACTTCTTGACCTGTCGAGACAAATCAATCAAGGATCTAAGCTAAAACTACAATAGAGTTTGAAGACATTTGTAATGAAGAAGAGAGACTTACAGCAGTGCAGTACTCCTGCATGGGATGCGTCAACTTGTGGTTCTTGGCTTTGCGGCCGCTGAAGAAGCACTTCTGGCACATGTCAAAGTTGAAGCATTTCAGGCAACGGTATCTGTAAGAGACAAACATTACTCATCATATTATATATTTGCTTTTGTTAATTTTTGTCATTTTTTATTTGGCATATGTTTTCTTTTTGTAAAACTATTAAGATTTGAATTAAATTGTTAGCAGGTAGGTATGTAATTTTAAGTTTCGGAAGAGCGAAGTGCCCTACACACTACACAGGCAATTTTTTTCTAAAAGGTCACTTCAACCACTAGATGTAGTACTAATTTTGTGAAAAGAAATAAATAATTTGTAATTTTTTTGTAATTATCAGTTGGTTCGGAAAGGAAAACCTGGAAAGCATAAGGTTTAAGAATTTATCATCATCATTATCATTTCAGCCGAAAGACGTCCACTGCTGGACATAGGCTTCCCCGCGCGTGTCGCCACAACGACCGGACTCCCGCGAGCCTCTCCAGGTGGTCATCGCTGTACATTGTGGGAAGCCTAGCCTAGAGGGCGTCTTCTGCGTCGCCACTCCAGACCGACCCCAATTAATTAGGAAGAGATTTATTGTATTCATTATCAACATTAAAATATTCCCACTGCTGGGACTCAGACCTTCTCTGTAGGAGAAGGAATAGTCCGTAAAGCCACGCGGGTACAGTAGGGATCGGAGGATGTTACATATCTTCGATTTTTTGGTTCTAAAATATGGTTTCGGTTTCCTCTCGATGTTTTCCTGCACCGTTTTGACAGCAGTGGTGATGAAATAAATTACATAAAGTAATGCGCCTGGCAGGGTTTGAACCTGCGACCTACAACACGTAAAGTAGGGTCATTACCACTGGGTGTGTGAACCGTGGTTTATTGTGTTACCTGAAGCCAATAATCGGGTACTCCTTGCAGATGTTGCACTTGGCCTGATGCTTGGCAGTCTCGGCAGCAGCCAGGCGGTGCAGCACCGGCAGCCACACCATGGACTGCGGCTCCTTCTGCAGCCACTGCAGGAAGTGGAACGCCTCGATGAACTGCAGCTGGCCGTCCGCGTCGCGCTCTAGTGTCTTCTCTTTGGTCAGAGTCTCTTCTTTTTCCTTTTCTTTTTCGGGAAGATTGACTGGAAATGAACGAGGATGTTAGTTTTCTTGTAGCGGGAAAATGTTATTTATTGTGTTTAAATATGCTTAGCAATAAAAAAAAATACTTTTCATTGTCTTCTGATATTCTGTAAACAATATCACCACAAAAATTTTGGTGGGTTTATTATTGGTTTAGTTTTTTGTTGAGGTGAGAAATCACTCAATGACTTCTCCCGCTCCAGAGTGGAGCGAGAAGGTGTGTCAGACTTTTACTGAATATTTCCACCACCATGTATCCTTCAGTAAACCTTTGCGTTTCAGGGCCACGGTTCTCCTCACGGTTATCCTTTGCAGAAAATCCCGTGGCCCTAGCGGGCATCGGCCTATAAGGGCCCCTCCGGTTTGCTGACATCTCTTTGAGCTCAGTCCTTACCGGACGGTCAGATGAAGAGCTACCCATTGCTCTTCGTCCGTAAGTCCGCGCTGGGTTTATTAAGGTAAGATGCCAATTTTGTAGACTGACTGATAGAATACCAGTCCACGTCCAGCTCACTAAAATTTATTTTCTGCTGTGGTATTTTTACAGAATCGATCGACTGATGATCAGCGGTGTTATTGCAACGACCTTGCAGCCACTAGTCGCCTCATGCTTGAACTAGCGCACCAAAACAATTCTGTCAACTAGCCGAGGTACGGGGAGCGGGGTGCTACGTTCTGATCGGTCGAGATATCAGATCTATAATCATATGTGTTGACAGACATGCACGTCTAGTAGCTGTGAGGTCGTTGTATAATGTTGTTTTACCTATATTGCCTAAGAAGTAGTAAATTATAGACTCAATCTTGGCCACTTACCAACTTTCCTGTCGAGAGTGCCTCCCCTGTTGCCCTCTTTGGTAGCAGCCGAAGCCTGCTCGAAGCAGCTCCTCACTGAGGGCTCGATGTTAGACCCTCCGAAGGCTGCCACTTCACCCAGTTGTCTTGGGACCTGATCAGAACAAGATTTTTTTCTTAGCTTTAGAAAGAATAGGTATATGTTATTGTCTAAATTTGTATCAACTTTTCGCTTTCCTGTTTCTCATGTTTTATCTGTGGAGAATGTTGTTGATATACATACAATACATAGAACAAAAGTTTTATAACGTTGTAAAACTTTTGTTAATCCTTTCTTTATTTTATACTCAACGTGATATTGTTTTTTTTTTTTAAGAAAAAATTGAGATTTAAAATTGCTCCAGCTTGCATTGATGTTTTTCATACTTTTTGTTGTAATTCTACCGTATGTGTGAGGTACGAATAAACGTTTTTTCTTTCTTATAGCTCATATTGTTTTAATGTCAAATATCGTTTTTCAATTTGGTCTTGTAAGCTTATTAAGCTGGTACTCGTAAACTCATAGAGGGAAGTTAAAAAAATATAATTACCTGTATGCAGTCGTGTAGCAAAAGTCCGAGTTTTCTTTGGTCAGCTCTGCACGAAGGGTCTGCTATCAGTCGGAACAGATACCTAGAAACACAAATTTTATCATCAAGAGATTTCTGAAGTTCGTACATTCTTTGATTGTTTTTGATTATTCCTTCAAAAATATCCGTTTGCTAGGAGAAAGTTCAATCAATGAATTTGTTTTTTTTTTTTACTAGTACACCAAACTAGTTCTAAGTTATGATATTGGCTTTTTGAGCACTCTGTGCCCAAGACCTTCCCATATTTTTTTACGATCGAAGTTTGCATGTTCAAAATGTTAGCTCACCTATACTTTTCCTCCAGATGCCCCTTGCAGAGCAGCACGAGCCCCACCTTGAAGCTGAGCACGCGGATCTGTCCGGTGCGCTGGCTGTCGTACACGTTGAGCAGCCAGTTGATGGACAGGTCCAGGCACAGCGGCACGTTCACCAGGCTGGGGTTCTCCGCTGCTATTACCTGGTGGGAGAATACATGATTAATAAGATTTTAAACTGCAAAAACACAGCCCGTGTTTTTGCATTTATTTTACAAGTATAAATCTATGCATATAAAAGCAAAAAAAACAGTCACTGATTAATCAATAAATCTCAGAAACACCTACGTACTTAAAATTCGGCATACGCTAAGAACGGATTTTACGAAACTCCTCTCCTAAAAAGGAGATGGAAGGGATGAAACGGTGGTCCAAAGTGTGTATGGAAACCTACTTTCACGCGGGCGAAGCCGCTGTCAGAAGCTAGTATAAGTATATAAGTGTCGTGGATGGCCCAGTGGTTAAAGTACCCGCCTCTCATGCAAGGCCAAGCACTCATGTGAATTTTTCAATTCATATCTACTTTTCTGAGTTTATCTAGGACATTAATGACATCTTGTGCCTTGCACGTGAAGACGTTGGTCCCGGTAGTAATTCGTAGATCTTTGACAGTCGTTACAGACACCAGCCCCCCTAGCCAAGTTACAATCGTATCGTTCGCGTTGAACGCCTCGAGTAGGCCACGCCTCCGATTCCTTTGTTCTGACGTCATCTCAACGCTCAGTCACGTGGTCCGAACAAAGGAATTGGAGGCGTGGCCTACTCGAAGCGTTCAGCGCGAACGATACGATTGTAACTTGGCTAGGGGGGCAGCACGTCTGACTATCAGTCTATTGAAGGAGTATCGTGTTGCCCAGTGACTGGATTGTGGAGACAGGAATTTTTCATAAACACTATCACTCTCTTCATATTAACCTATTGTAATGATGATTATCTGGTTGGAACTATCACTAGCTTAAGATAATTTAAAATCAGGCACATATTATAGGTATTAAGCTCAATGGCTGGCGGGTACTTACCTCATACAACGAAGTAAGAACAGTGATCATGTCCGGTATGTCTATGAGGCGGTCGTTCTGCGCGCGCAAGCCGTGCGAGTCGAACGCTTCCAGCGCCGCCGGCAGCTGCAGCATGTGCACTGGACACAAATAGATGTTGTGAGAAAGATGAAAATTTATCACAATTACAAATTTTTTGTATATGCGAAACCTGAATATAGTTGGTTCAGAATCAATAACTGAATCGATTCCAATAATTTTTACACCATGTTATATTTTTTTCCAAAAATATTTAAAATAGGTTACAAGTTGGACACCACCGACATTAAGTACAACACATGTCACGGCAGGTTATAGCGGACATTAGACACTAACGCACAGCTGGATGCGGGAGTAAAACAACCCCTCAGTCACCCGGGTGGCCCGGTGATAGTGTATTTGTGCGGTCAATTAGGTAACATAACAAGCTTATAATTTTGTGATTTTTTGTATATGAAATTTTGTACACAGATTCTTTACATAAAAATACTTGACACGTGTTTCGGGTTTCGCATATACTAAAACTAATGTTGTTTCTAAGCATGAAAAATAATTTTTATCTAACCAGTTCTATAAGTACGCAAAATAGAACACTAATTGTTAAAATAAAATCGATATAATAAACATATCTGTCTCAGCAGTCATGGACTTTGACGTCAGAGTTCATATCGGACTTCTCTTACTAATTTATAAATTCGTCGTAGATGAAGATATTTTTTGAAATTCATATTACCACATATAAAAACTTTTACTTTTTCTTACCTACATCTTATTTAGAGTACTTAAATATTTATTCAGCGTACAGACTGTGGTTAGTTTCAACAAAAATATATGTTGTTTTCAGTGCTCATTCTTCTTTTGCTACATAAATATGATATTACATATATTAACTAAATACACAGATTGTCATGGTTGCTTACCCACAGTTTCCATACCTAACTAGACAAATAATACAAGTGTCTACTTACTGCATAACGCCTTCTGCACCGTCCTAAGTTTGAGCGCGGTCCTGTACGCAGAGAAGCGCACTTCGTTGAGGTCTGCCAGTGAATTCATCAGGTCGATCATCTTCGGGTGGTCCCAGTGAGTCGTCTCCAGCTCGTGGCTGAGGAAGAACAGAATTTCAGTAAGAGTTACAATTTTATTTTACCGCGCAAGGATCATTTAATGAACTTACGAAAAAGGGATTTTGCTATCACACTGATATATTAATGGCGAATGATTGTTAGTGTGTTTATGTTTATTACTTCTTCACGCTCCATCTGCTGAACGGCTAGACCATGTCTTGAAATTATACATAGAATACTTCTCGGGAGTATGTTCCCTTGGGATTATTTTCTTCTATCACGTGAGTGAAGTTGCCTACTGCTAGAGTGGAATGTAAAGTTCCGTCCTTCTCTGGTATTTTAGCTTCCTTCCCAAAAGGGATTATGTCTCGCCTTATTTCTGTAAATATGGAAGGAACTTTCCTTTCAAAGAAGAAACATTCATTTCTCAAATAAATGTTTTCTTTCTTTCTTTTTTCTTTCTTTCTTTCTTTATTTGTATTATATTTGTACTTACTATCATCGAACCTTAGCAATTCACTACTGGTACTAGTCATCTCAAACTGGGACATCTCCATTTAGGTCATTGCCCATGTGTTCGTGATAATATTCTTTGTTCCCTTTAGTAACTTCTTGAAATAATAACGACAGTTACTGTTCATTTATGTCACAAAAGAGTGGTTGGTGTTGCACTGCGGCTTAAGATCGCAAAGAGCAACTGAAGAAACACAACAAGTTTTAGTCAGTAAAAGCCTGATAATCCTTCTCGCTCTACTTAGAGCAGGAGAATATATTTTACGATATTTTCCACCTCAAAAAAAGGAAATAGCACGACCCACCTTCCTTAGTGAGGAATGAAACAACTACACCTGCATATTATTAAGTTACTTACTTGATATAATATGGTACATTAGCAGGAGTGACGGCCCTCTCCCACGGAGGCTCCACCGAGCCAGCCAGGAAGCCCTGCGCAGCGCCCGCGCCGCCGTCTCTCGCGACACCGGCTAGCTGTCGCACGCGCTCCTCGCCGCCGGAGACCAGGCCTGATACCCTGGAAGATGAAGTGGATGATGAGTTATGTTCGCTTTGTGGAATTGAGGAGAAAAAGATGGTCGAATACCGTAATTAGGGACACAATAGAAAGACAATGAGAGAGCGTTCGCTTAGGGTTTAATGAATTAAACATTACTTGGCATGGTAATGCTGCTTATCTGGCAAGTTATTTTATTGGGCTAAAGCAACTAGTAAACCTACTAAATATCAATTTCGTAGCAAAAGGTGGTTTTGTTATTAGGTTTTCAAAGTCCAAATCCGTAATTGGAAACAGACAAATCAGGGGAAAAATGAAATTGCAATAAAGTACAGTCTTTGGAGTAATGGCGATCTGGATATACTTGTATTACGAGTATTTAAAATATCATACCAAATAAAAAAATTCAAACAAATACAATAATCATACAAATCTTTTGTAATCTATATAAATATAAAAGGGGAAACTGAGGGATTGACATATCAACGCACAGCCGAAACTACTGGGATTAGAAGCGTGAAATTTTGCACAAGGTTTCCTTTCATAACGTAGGCGAGCACTAAGAAAGGATTTTCCAAAATTCTCTCTCTAAGGGGATGAACTGGGGGTACAAAGCTTGTATGGAGAAACCTACAATCACGCAAGCGAAGCCGCGGGTAGAAGCTAGTGGTTGATAAGTCACGAAGGGAATCTCTCACGACAAGTACTTGACGTAAATATTAGTATGTAAGGAATGTTGATGCGTGTGCGGTGCGACCATGATTGAAAGTCAATGAAATGACTGTTTACATTCGTTCTGAGAGCTGCATGTCAACGTTGTCAACCTACATACTTAAGACTCATGGCTATTCATGAGATACTATCTGTTGGGGTAGGCAGGAAATGAAGGACGGCAAGGTACTGTTGATTCTTTAGCTGCCATGAGGATTCTCCGTTTTAGGTAATATACAAAGAAATATTGAACTCTTAATGATAACAGAGCTTCGACGGTCTCAGGAATAATCGTGGGTCACACCAGGCTCTCTATTTCTCTAGTCATAGTATGTGTAACTGAGAGACTTGGCTTTGTAATCAATTCATAAATTACCTGGTATTCAAGTCATCAAGCCTCGCCAACAAATGGTCAGGCAGCTGGATCTTGTCCCTCGCCAGCTGCTGAGCCTGCGCGTGCAGTTCATCCGCCAGCCTCCTGAGAGGGGGCAGCTGTGCACGCGCGCGCGACACCGCGTCGAGCTGTGCACGAGCATCGCGAGCGTCGCCGGGCCCGCGCCACGAGGAGCGCGCGGCCTCAGCGGCCTGCACGCGCCCGGCGAGCTCATCTAATGAGGTTGTGAAGGTTCGGACGCGCTGGAAAGAGATTAAAGATATGTTATTAGATACTGTTGGGTGATAACTCAGTGGGCGATAGGGTAAAATAAGAAATTTAAGATAATAAAAAGTGGTATCCATAAAAAGACTGGCAGTTCGGTTTATAGGTCAGTTTGAGGCTCTATACTTTTACGTAGCCTTTTTATCAAATGAGATTACACATAATATGTACATAAAAAATCAGAAACAAATATGATTTTGTTTTGATACATTTTCTTCAGTTGCATCTTAAACTGGAAACCGGCTGTAGCGTGCCTTCCTAAGTGTTGTAATGAGATCCCTTTTTCTAAATACTTTATCTGAACAAAGACAGCATCTTTATCTTCAGGCCATCTCGAGACCGGTCGCCGGCAGTGACCTTGCTAGCAGCCTTGCAACTCAGATAGAGTTACCTGACCGTCGACCGCAACTCCCAATGTTACTTAGTGGAATGCTTGCGTAGTGAAAATGGGCATTCATTACTCAATCTCGATGTGTCATATGTAATGTTTAAAGTAAGTAATGTTGTTTGTTGTGAGATAGAGAATAGATAAGTGCTACGACTTAGACTATGTGGGTAGGTGACCTTACAGTTCGAATCATGCCTCCAGAAATGTATGGGTCTGTGGTATGGTTCGAAATCATAGATATTTGTGTTCGAAATAGTTTCCTTCGGTCTCGTAAAGGACAACAGAAAGAACATAGGTCGGTTTTAGTAAATAAAAGTCTGACACTCCCGCCCGGCGAGTCATTTTGATGATTTGTCAAAGCAAATTATTTATTAGTTTTGGTTGTTATATTGTGTATATATAAAATTCTCGTGTCACAGTTTTCGTTGCCATACTCCTCCGAAACGGCTTGACCGATTTTGATGAAATTTTTTGTGCTTATCCGGTATCTATGAGAATCAGCCAACATCTATTTTTCATCCCCCTAAATGTTAGGGGTAGTCCACCCCTAAATTTTTATTTTATTTTTTAGACAAAAAAATATTTATATGGCAAAACAACGTTTGCCGGGTCAGCTAGTTGTGTATAAATATGTATATATTGTATGCTGTATTATGTCATGTTGTAATTGTAAGTCTATTTTATATTTTATTGTAATCTTACTATTAGGTATATTGCATGCTTCGTCTTCAGACGACAATCCATTTGTCTCATGTTTTAAATCTCATGTAGGTAAGTGCTATAAATTATCGTATTATTATGAGAAATAAATATTCTTTTAACCAATTTTCCTCGTAACAAAGGAATGTATTGGCTGTTTTACTGATTACAACGAAGCCAGTCTAGTTTGGTATTTTTTTTACTATAGCCAATTTCGATATGATAAATAATATTGGTATAAAAACGAAAGTAGCTACTGCAAGGACCAATTAATTGTACCTACTCAAGGACCAGAAATGATGTACAAAAACAAAGACACGTGCACTCAAGAAATAAATTAAGTAATTAAAAACAAAACAAAACTACTAGTGTGTCTTGTTAACAAACGTTTAAGTACTTAACTGACATACAGACAGACAATTAGGCTGATAGAATAATTGTACGTAAGATGTCTGTCGAGGGTTGAAACCAATGGGATTACGTTAAGTTAAAGAAGCATAAGACTCAGGCCTCCACTCTAGAAGAGGGAATGGATCATAATCCACCACGCGGGCCCAGTGCGGGTTGGCGGATGTCACATGTCTTCGAAGTTTTGGTTCTAGGACCCACCGTTTCAAGAGCAGTGCTGATGAAATAAATTAGACAAAGTGGAGCTCTTGCCTGGGTTTGAACCCATGACGTACAAATCGTAGTCGGGGCCGTTACCACTGGGAAAGTTAGAGTAAGCTGAATCGAATAAAACTTAGGGCGCCATGCGATTTAATATGGCAAATAATAATGTAATCAGTTTCAAATAAATAAAATCTATATTTGACAGGCTGTATAGGCCCACATTGGGTTAAAGATTAATAAGAAATAACTAAAACTTTATTAGTGGGGTTAGGTAACTAACCTACGATTTAAGAGTAAAAATAAATATGTCAGCTGCAGATTGATTTTATCAAGCCCCATGTAGAACATGTCGCTTGATAAATTTACCCAATTGTCGAAAAATACCAAAATAACATGAGCCTATCATGGTATTTTTTACAAAAAAATAAAAAAATACCATCCCAGCGCTGTGGTATTGTCACACCGTGGCTGTTTGCGGCTTTTATTATTTGAATTTTCGTTACTTTTCGTCACTATAAACTAAACAAAATAATTCATCTAATGTATAAGCCGTTTCATATCCGTTCATTTATCTATCTCACAAATATATTATTTCAAGAAATATTCCCTTTCAGCAAAAAATGCAATACCTTAATAACATAGGCTTATCAAAAACTACCGACCATCAAATACTGTGAAGAAAAACGGGGGAAAATGGAACAACTCAACTACATAGTTCCCTTGTTCATCGTGCAGTTTACCGAGATTTCCTCCGGATAACCGGGTGGGTACTACTCGGACTACCCGGGTAGGTACAGCGGTATCGTTATACCCGGGTTTAGATGGCAAGCCGCGATAATCGCCCGCATGTAACCGACTACTTCGAAGGGTAAGGGTGTATTGTGTTTATACATTCACGGTAAGTTAAAGGGGCCCGGCGTTCCAGTAGATAGATAAGGTCCTAGGTCAGACTATATGTCTATTGGCAAAAAAAAAATACGGACAAAGTTTTGCTTGATTTTATCTAACACTAGCGGTTTACCCGCGTCTTTGGTCCGCTCCCATGGGTCATAGCGTGATGTTGAATAGCCAATAGCCTTCCATGATAACACTAAAGAATGAGGGCGTTAAGCCAAACAAACTCAGTTTACAAACCGTTTTATAAACTGGTTTACATCAATTTAAAAAAAAAATTAAGAACCTACTATACAGATTCCACTCTTATATAAATATATATGAAATAATTTTTTTATCGTTTTTGATGCCTGGTTAGCCTTCTTCATCATTTTCGCCGAAAGATGTCCACTGCTAGACAAAGCCAATTTCCAAATGCCATCACACTGATCGTTCTCGCAGCCAGCGGATTCCCGCGGTTTTCAATAGGTCTTCTGTAAATTCAAGAAATTACAGCATCAGCAACGTTGTCTTGCGATTTTGAACGGCGGTTGTGCTTATTAAATTACTTACAAACTAATTAAACAACACCAAAACGATTCGGTCTTCAAGCCATTTTTGGACCTCTAAAATGTCAAAGCTCATCGTACAAAAACGGAATACCTAGAATTCCTAACAAGGAAGGCAGTTCCTCACAATTCTGGCTACAGCTCCATCGGGACTACAACAGATTGTAAGGCTGATAGCACATGAGGTATGGTTTGTTTTATGTCACCCCTTATCTCGGGAACTCCGCAAAAAATGCCGGAATTGGAGTACCGCGTAAAATTTTATGAGAGACTGGTGTGTACTGTCTTCATTTCTTTTTTTTTTCTTTTATAAAAATAAACTTCTTGGTTGGTAATAATTGAATAAGTTACTTTATTGAGATTCTGTGTTAAAATGACTTGGTAAGTTGCCATCTATCTAACTAAAGTAAATAATAAAAATAATAAAAAATAAAATCGTTTTTTTTTATAACATAGGGTATTTACATTTACAATAAAGTACACAGTACAATAAAGTATTTAAAAGTAAAACCCTTTTTGTATATGTACACAATACTTTGTTTGTAAATGTTCATCTCTGTACGTTCATAGATAAATATTCGTACTAAATCTCTATGGTTACAAAAAAACCTTACTGATATAAAGCTAAACTATAACTGAGTAGGTATCATAGGATACTTTTGATTAGGTAAAATGTAAGTTTCTTTTAGAAAAGGGTACACGAGTGAACTCGAGGGAAATTACTTGTAAAAATAAGGGGAAAACAAAATCATTTGAAAGATTACGTCAAGCATTGTTAAGAAGAAAAGGTACAATTTCGGAAAAAACCCTTGTGGCATATCTTCGGGATCTTTCCGAACACGTCGAAATCGTCAAACAACTTCCTGTACTCTGGGTGGAGCGGAAGGGACCACTCGTGTTCTTTCAGTTGCTCTTTCCGTTCCAGGGCCGCGATGACACTTTCGAACAAATGTTACCATTTGATAACCTGACGTTATCTAATATATAAAATTGTCGTGTCACAGTTTTCTTTGCCATACTCCTCCGAAACGGCTTGACCGATTTTGATGAAATTTTTTTGTGCTTATCCGGTATCTATGAGAATCGGCCAACATCTATTTTTCATCCCCCTAAATGTTAGGGGTAGTCCACCCCTAAAATTTTTTTTTATTTTTTAGACAAAAAATTATTTATATGGCAAAACAACGTTTGCCGGGTCAGCTAGTATTCATATAATTATGAATTTAATAGCAAACTAGTTGATTTCATCTAATGGAGATCCCATTCACTGTAATAAATTTAATCATATCGTTCATTACAATTTTAATAACCGCCCCACATATCCATGTAACTCAGTTCATAATAACTCGAACATGACCATAATAAAACATACACAATCGGCTATCAACTCCTGCGCACGTGTCGCTGCAGCTCGATGGAGAGTTACAACACGACACAATGGGTGCGCCAGAGATGTAGGGTAATGTGTACCACAATCACTTATTATGGGACTTTCGTTATTTCAGTTAATTCTGCTGTGATAAATGGCGCTGGTGTGAATGAGAGGTTTGGGTAGATAAGGCTATGTTACAGATTTCAATTTGAGATGATACAAATGATGGATTAAGCATCATCATCGCAGGCCTTTCTTTTCTTGTACTGATTCCCACGTTCCTGTGTGACCCTCATCAATGATTTGACTTTTATCACATATTAGGTATAACTAGCTTTGGGTGTTTGCACTATTTATATTTTGCGACAAAAGACTGAAAGAACTGCTGGAGTCGCACCGTAACGTCAATTTCAAGGCGTTCGTGGTGCGAGTCCCGAAGACTTGTATGCCCCTCATTCTGAAGGAAGACTTTTGGTCGCAGGTCGTGGTGTTCCGTTGCTTCTGCGGCAGGTGCCACAGAACAGCATGAAGTGAATATAGTGCAATGTTTATTGTGTGTTAGTTTGTAATGTATTTATGCATGGACCAAAATGCCTAATAATAAATGGTTTAGTATTATTATATGATAATAGTCTATTAACAGCACATTGATTCAGTTTCAGAAAAGAAAAAGTCTTTATTGTACTTTTTTTCTATTAGGTATCCTGCTGAACAGTTATTGCTGCAGCTGTTTAAGCATAATCACTATAATCAGCCTTGTAATGTTCCCACTACTAGAACTCAGGCCTCTTCTCTAGGAGAGGGAATGGGCCGTAATTCACCACGCGGGCCCAGTATGGATTGGTGGATGACATAAATATGGCTTCAAATTTTTGGTTCTAAGACATGCCGGTTTCCTCACGATGTTTTCCTTCACCGTTTTGAGAGCAGTGGCGATGACATAAATTACACAGAGTAATGCGTCTACAACTCAAGTTGGAATCGTTACCTCTGGCCACCACTGCTGTTTCTTTGGTTGATCTGTGTGTGGTAGATTATATTGAAGAGTCTTATCTAATGATTTTCTCTTCCTATTGGTGGATGAATCAGTCTACAAGCTAAGATACAATAGTCCTCTTCAATCCTTATTGTTCTGATTGTTTTTTTTTTTTATGAGGAATTTATTACGATAAGTTTTTTAATTCAAAATGTTGCAGAGCCCTATTATTTTGCTGTGTTAGTAAATACCCAATGTTTTATTGACTCAGTCTCCACAGCCGGACTCAATAAATTAGCTATATTGTTTTATTATGCACATTTCGTAATTGCAGAATCGTTGTTTTACCATTTTATCTTGCAATGCAAGGCACGATTGTCTAGCATATAAATCTTTGTAAGTAAGTCAATTAGGGGAATAGAACAAGTAATATTTATTGCTTTTTCTAGTATTTGCTCTATGTAGGTAGTTATGCTTTCCTACCAATTTACAATTTAGATACTGTTACAGAAAAATGCCTAAGTAAAATTGGATATCCTGGTTGCATTTTGCTATGTTCTAAAATATTTTATCATCATCATCATCATTTCAGCCAAAAGACATCCACAGTTGCCTCCCCCAAGTGTCTCCACAACGACCGGTCCTGTGCGTCTCGCATCCATCGGATTCCCGCGAATCTCACTTTGTTTTGTGATAATCCATTACTGAGGTATTTAGAATATATTTACACTCTCATTATTTTAATAACAAACACAACCAACTTAAAAGAATTCCACCCAAAAACGCACATCCCTTCAAACTATCAGACCAAAACAATTTTAAACTCAGAGACAGTTAAAGTGCATTTAAACCGGAAGCTTCCGAAAATGTAAACAAACAAACAGTTAAATAGAGCAGCAAGGTCACCGCACAGTGAGTGATTCATGGCTGCATGCGCCCGCGCTCTGTGAGCCGCTCATTATCAAACGCAATGGGTGAACGAACTGGGTGAGGTTTTGATCTGTGAGTGAGAGATTTGTGGCGTGTCTAAGTTCTTGTCAATTTGGTTTAATTTGATGATAGGTTTGTTATTTTTAGGGTTCCGTATCCAACGGATAAAAACAGTACAATATTGGTAAGACTCCGATGCCCGTCTGTCTGTCATCAGGCTGTATCTCATGAACCGTGATAGCAGGACAGTTAAAATCACTGATAATGTGTATTTTGCATTTACAATGGAAAACTTAAAATATCAGACATGGAGTAAGTATTTTAATTTAAGAAAAATAACGCCTAATAAAAAAACAACAGTAACCTACTAAATAGTCGCCAACTTCGCTGGTTGGTAGACCTAATTCTTTTTGCTATTGATTTCGCATACAGAGCTTTAAGATATGGCTTAGGTTTCACTTTTGGCGAAAAGAAAAAAATTACATGCCAGCTATGCATAGCAAGTGTCATTCCCCTTTGAGTTTTATTTTATAAATGGTTGGAATGTGGTAGGAATCTATTTGAAAACAAAACAAAATTTTTCTTATTGACTTTCATAAGAAAACATAACTTGGTTAATACAAACACAACCCACAGCATTCAGCTAACTTACTAATCTGTAGCCATTAATAGGAACATGAGCGGTAGCCGCTATATAAGTCGTGTACTGTGTTAGTGTACAGATGTACTGCACTGATTGAGGTTATTGCTTCCCGATAGCGCTTATCTGCTCATTACCGCTTCCGTGTCGCAGCTAGGTGGCGTAGATTTGTATGTGACACAGTTAAGCATATAACTTTATTAAAGTCAGCTCTAATAGGAATGACAATACTGAGGATTAACAGACTCTAAGGGCTGAAATATCTCAAGCTAGAACAAGTCATTTTATTCTACCTGCGAAGTTTCGCTTGTTGATTTTTTTTTTATTGATATAAACTAGTGCTTGACTGCGATCCCACCTGATGGTAAGCAGTGATGAAATCGTTGATGGTGAGGCGAACTAGTTTATTAAGAGCCTACTCACTCCAGCGTTGAAGACACATAAAAATAATAATTCTCTATTTATGAAAGACTAGCGGCTTTACCTGCGTGAAAACAATATAAGAAGGGAAATGCCTGTGTCAAGTAAAGTAGCATACTACTAGTGAAACAAGTTTTAAAATCGGTCCAGTAGAAATTTTTTGCGTTTATTAATTACGAACAAAACTTCAAATATAAAATATTAGTATATTATGTCGTACCCGTATTGCAAAAACCAACTATCTGCAATATTTACCCAAATTAAAGCTACGACACCAAGCTACCTTTGTAAATACAAAGGTAGCTTCGGCAAAAAGTAAATACCAACAAATTTGATTAAATATAATAGTAATAACATAATATAATAATACAAAAATTTGGTGCATTCAGTTGGTTTTTGCAATAAGGGTACGATATGTAAAAAATCAAAGGAAGGTTCCTATAAAAGACTAGATTTTCTATTATTTTTTCATCTGGAATGGATCCAAAACAATTATGTACTTACGATGAAAAAATATAGACAGAAAACCACAGAGACAACTATATATTATGTATTACGATTTTTTTAAGTCACGTCAAATAAACATGTTCTTAGTTTGCGCCAAATAACAAAATAAACCATAGTCTTTGAATAATTCTCTTCCACATACAAGCAAGTTACGACCGCTGCGCGTACGCACCTGACCTCACCGAAGGACATTCTCAACGTCCTTCACGACATAACTGTAGTACAAAGTGGGATCAGCATAAAAACAAGTTCAGTTCACGTCTAGCCGTTATGCGACGACTGGATGGACATGTATGGAAAAGTGGATGAGACTAAAACTGTATGTTAATGGGAGATTAACCTGAATTTGTTGAGTAGTTTTTTGTGTAGTGTTGAACACTGGTTGGATGAAGTTGAATGGAACTGGTGTCACTGATACAGTTAAATCTTTGTAAGAAGTATGCAAGTTTAAAATTTTAAATCAACATTAACTTTTTAACCGCCTACATCGGATATGTACCCGGCAAACACTCACGTGTTTATTCCGTTAGGGTAGCACATTCATGACCAAATACTCCATCTCGTCAGCTCTTCTGTCAGCTATGGGGATTGCAGAGCTATCACGAACCTGGCAAATAGGGCACGAAAACACTCGTCGGACCTATCCGAAACAAGCGGTTAAAAGTTTAATTTCAACTAGCTGCTGGCAGCGGCTTCACCCGCATGATAGTAGGAAATTGTCCCATGGGAAAATGCTATTCCAGGGCATGGTTCCGTGTGCCAAGTTTAATCGAAATCCTTTCAGCCGTTCGAGCGGGAAGAAGTAACAAACAGACACATTCACAAAGTAATCAGATAGTGTCTGAATATTTCGCTGCGTGTACCTGCATAGACGTTAGTTAATTTCATTAATGTGATTCAATAATTTATTTAATCTTATTTATTTATTTTATCTGTTATGCTGTATTAATTTTATATAATTCAATAATCTTTCTATGGGCCTGAAATGAACGATAAATAATAAAATAAAGTTTCGCCTTTATAATAACTGATGACATAAAGATCGACTTTTTTATTTTTGTAACTCTACTTGGAGACAGCACTATGAACGCTGAAACTATGCCTTCTTAAATTCCGACCACTTTTTGTAAGTTTGGGAAAACATCAAATAACTTCTCTCGCCCTGTGTGAAGCGAAAGGGAGTGAGAGGAAACACCCGTTTCAAGCCACGGTGACCCTTTCGAATAATACTTTCCTTACTACAATTTATGGATTAAGCGTTTCGCCTTGTCGTTTATACCGCGTACCTCGAAGGACTGGAACAATTTGCCTGCTGAGGTCTTCTCATCCGATTATAATTTGGGTGTCTTCAAGGCTAGAGTGAATAGGCTCTTAATAAACTAGAGTTTCTCGCCATCAACGATTGCATCACTGCTTACTATCAGGTGGGATCGTAGTCAACCACCAGTATTTATATAAAAAAAAAAATATATATCTTCTTTTCATTATTATTTTTTTATTTGGAGAAGTAACGTTAGTTTTTTTTGCTAGGAGTATATCACAGACTACCCCCCTGTATTATTTTAAGTTCTTATGATCCATTCTAAGTTTGTCTGGTAGATATCGCTGTTAGCGATAAGATCGCCCCATTGTACCCTATTGTATACCTAGATTTAACTCTATTGTTGTGTTACTTTTTTGGTCATAGTCATTTTTATATATATATATATATGTATATATTATAATTGTAGGTTGTATCTGAAATTATAAAGACGTTCAATATTACAACAATGCATAAACATAAAATAAATATAATATTGGAATTATCTCAAAGCTCATCAAAAGTTTATAATAGTCACTTGATCAATAGGAATTTTTTGAGTTGTTTTTTAAAAGAGCTACATTATACAGTGCTCTTTAAATCTAAAGGCACTTTATTAAGTAATAAAACCGATTGATATCTTGGACAGTACTTCACAATATTTATATTAGGCTGTATTTTGAAAAGGCCGCATTTTAGTGTACAATAAAGGTTTTTCTATTCTAATCCGACACTTTCTAAGCCATATTTACATTTATACATCCTCTTCTTTACTAAGTTTACGTTAACCGGCGCCAATACAAAGACAGCTAAATATTCCTACAAATACAATATTTCCTGTATCATTTCCTTCGTCTAAGTCAATTTATATTTCCTGTAAATCTACTAATCCGTACTTAACGCAACGACTAAGTACTACATCCAGGAACAAATCGGAGATTGTGGTACCTAAAGTACCATTTGTGTACCTATCTCTAGGTGGTACTGTTAATAAGAGAAACATATCACGACGGGGAATCGAACCCGCGCCAACTGGTTGACTCACTAATTGGCATACGGCCAGTTTTCACTACCACTAGTGCTAGGCTATTAGTATCGAAGTGCCAATAAGTGTCGACACTTTAGTGTGAACATTATAATTATTGGCATGAGTATAGCTTGCGATATTAGAACGTATATGCATAAAATATAGGTATTACATATTGATTAATTATTATATAGTTTATAAATAAACATTTTCAAAAACTAAGTGTACAATGGGCGGTCTTATCGCACAGGGCATTCTCTTACAGACAACGAAAGGAGATAGATTTGGGGCGGTCAGTGTACAAAAATCATAAGTAACATTAATTAGACGTTAAAACACATATATACAATACCAATTACAATAAAATATATATCAAACTAGCTTCTGCTCGCGGCTTCGCCCGTCAACTGTCTACTGTACCCAACTCTACCCTGCCCTACCCTACTCTACCCTATTGAATTCATTAGTTACAAAAAATGTGATAAATGAAGAACCGCTCGACCAATTTTGTGCAAACTTCACATAAACCATCTACTAAATAGTCCGAACAAAGCCTAAACATTTGGTTTGGATAGGTGAGCCCGTTCTCGAGTTATAAAATTCCAACGAAAAGTGGCATTGATTTTTATAAATATAGAAGGTATTAAGTAAGTATTACTGTAATACAAGAAAACCGGGATTTTTCGGATGACATTCAGATGTCCGCTACGAATGACCTCTAAGATATCCTGAATTCTGTCTCATGTTTTACTTATCATTTTGACTGCTTATTTTATGCTTTGTTTCATTCATAACAATTGCTTCATACACATGACACAATTATTTCTGTACAGATAGGGAAATCAATCAATTAACCCGGCTTACTACGACCCATTCACAGACCTCCCAAAGTCCCAACTTCTCACTAAGTATAACATCTATGTATGTGTATGTACGTGTGTGTGTGTGTGTGTGTGTTTGTGTGTGTGTGTGTGTGTAGACAATGAGGCAGAAATATTACAAAAAATAAGCTTTTACTTTACAATATCGATCATTATTTCAGCTCCCCAAAGTGTCGCCATAATGAACGGTCCTATGCGTCTCGCATCCATCACCTCCTTCTGCGAAGCAGTAATGCTAGCAAAGGAGGTGGCCGCACGTGCACGCGCGAGGGAACGGCCTTCACGCCCCAGCTGCCAGGATCCCGATTTTCGGCCATAGGCGCGGGCTTGCGGACGGCGAGCAATGGGTAGCTCGCTGTCCGACCGTCCGGTAACTGTCCGAACCGAGCCCAAGTTGTCGACAGTGCGTACTGTCCCACGCGCGCCTCCAGGAGATGTCAGCAAACCGTAGGGGCCCAGCAGGGCCTAAGCCTACTGGCGCCAAGGGTTTGTTGGTTGGTATGAAAGGCAACGAAGGAACAGGAGTGGGTTTTTAGTCAGTCTGACACACCCTCTTGCTCCGCCCAAGAGCGAGAGTTGTCATTGGATGATTTTACCACCTAAAAAAATCAGATTCCCGCAAAATATGTATAGAAAAATCAGAATACAATCTGTTTAATTTGTGTAAGTTATGGATTGATGGTTAAAAACAACCTCAACCTCAAACAACCTCATGCATAAAAGGGGAGTGCCCTTTTATGCGGTTCCAAACTGGGCATCAGAATCAGAATTTTATTTATTTCTCTAGTTTTATATTACATAATCACTTAAAATATTTTATTTTAAATAAAAAAGCGTGTTTCATTTTATCCGTAGAGTAGGAGTTTTAAAACCTATCCTGGTCGTTTCCTCTATTACTAGTGCTTATATAATTTTACGTGAAGATAACGATAAAGCAGTGGGGATTAGCCCCAGCGGCAAGCCGCTTATTACTGTATTGAGTGACTCTGCAGTCAGAGCCTACGCTGCCGGAAGGGGGCCAGTCGTTTAATGAGCGACTTCTCCCTATCTTTTTCATTAATGTACTGAATATCACCAACTCTAGTGGCGAAAAGAAAGGGATTGTGTTGTCCATAGTGCGTGTATACCGGGCCTTGTTCTTGTAGCCCCTCGATCGACAGAGATTTGAGTTCTACCATGTCGCCGTGGAGATCATTACTCATTCGAAACTGGGCGAGTACCAATATGAATTTTTCAATTCATACTTGTATGTACTTTTCTGAGTTTATCTAGGACATTACCGACAGCTTGTGCCTCAGAAATCAAGCAAAGCCGTCGGTCCTGGTTGTCATTCGTAGTTCATTAGAGGTAGTCAGACGTCAGAAAGTCTAATCTGTATAGTAAATAGGTAGTTCAGGTTTTATCTTTTTTTTATTATTTTTTAGCGACTACCCCGCTCCATATAAAACATGGGTTTTCAGCAGCATTTGGGTAGACCAACCCCAAGCTATTTGGTTTTTTTTTTAAAGGCTGATGATTGTCATTACTTGGCAAAAGGTGTGATCTAGATCCACTTTTACTATATAATTCAATCTCCACCCAAATAAAATACTATTGTAGGGGTTTTATAATATATTTTTGCAAATTTTTCACAATGTATCAAAATGGAGTCCAGAGCGCGTGCGCGAGAGAGTCGTTTGTTTCTTTTTCAGGAGAGAGCGGGATCGCAGGTGCTGGGCGCAGGCGGTAAGACGCTACCATTAAGTTGGTGACAATGTGTCGCCAACCTAACAACGATGTTAAGGAATTACCATACTACACTATCTATAATTTGCATGTGTTTAACACAAGATACATACGAATAGGGAATGGGAAGCCATGCAAACTTAATTCCCACAAAATTACCCACTACCATTTTGGTACCGAACATGATTGCAAATCGATCGGCTGGTACCATTTGTGTAGTGCCAATTACACCGAATACAGGCACATCACTAGTGAGTGGGTGTTTAGAAGTGGATGTAGCGTGGGTCGAAGTCATGCGGGGCTTGTACCAGCTTGTTGCTTGGCTATTGTTGGGGATAAGCAGGATTAGTGGGCCAGGTATACCAGAACTAGATAAGAAATCACTGGGCGAAGTTGTTTAAGTACTAAAGCACTAGTTTTGTAAAGCTGGCCGTTTTCTCTATTTGAAATCAGGCATTAATCTTTAGTGTGGTAACAGTTTTTATTAGTTAATTGTATTACTCTGCAGCAAAATAGAAATCTCATTAAAACATACATACATGTGGACTTGTAACATTTTTTTTATTGATATAAACTAGTGCTTGACTGTGGTTCCACCTGATGGTAAGCAGTGATGCAATTATAAATGGTGAGGCGCACTAGTTTATTAAGAGCCTACTTACTCTAGCCTTGAAGACACCCAAATTATCATCGGATGGGAAGAACTCAGCAGGTAAATTGTTCCAATCCTTCGATGTATGCAAACATGGGCAAGATAGACAACCCCGTCCATCAAGGTGTTCACATAGAACTCCTTGATGGACCTTTTGATTACGTAATTAACCATAAACGATTCGTAATTAGGGGCCGCTATCATTTGGCTACTACGCCTACCACTGCTTTCTTGTAATTAAGAAAACAAAAATTCAAGATCTACTAATTTTATTTTAAAGTGATCTGTGTCCAAATTCAGTTTAGCAGTTTTGGAAGTATGAGATATTTCTCTCATGGAATGTGAGAATTATTTCTACTGGTTTTGCCGCAGCCGACCATGAATTTAACACTATATTTTCAGGCAACAATACCCAGACAGAACGCAATATTGCTCGTCTCCAGATAATTCCACATTTTCCCGGACCGGCCAAAGATCCCAGTTTCATTACACGGAGAAATCCGGCTACCGACAGTTACCCGGTTTTATACCGGCGCCGGCAGCCGGCATCCGGTTTATGACGTCAGGATCGGAGGGATTTCGTCGTATATCGGTATATTAGATAAATAATGGATCTGGATTGAAGGATTCTTTTGGTTTGCTCTCGTGGTAAGGGGTAATTTTGATCGATTATGTATTATTTTTGTTTTAGGGCTGTCATTGTTATTGTTACGTTGCAGCAGGGCTACAGACTTCATCATCTCCTTAGCCCTTTCACAAACAGTTTGTGGTCGCTTTGTAGTCTAACCGTATGCGGCTGAATACCCGTGTGTTACATGGAGCGACTGCCTGCAGACAACACATTTACTGGGCAACACGATCTTCCTTGGATAGACTTGACTGATAGACTGATAATCAAACTTTGTGGCGTTTGACAACCTGTAACAACTCTCAAAGAGCTATGAATGACCATCGGGATCAAAGGCGTGCTTGGATTATAGATTTATTGACCGGAAAAGTCTATAAGTTCTTGGTTTTAAATAAAACAGTGATAGATCTAGTCTGTGACGTCAGTTCAGAGGCTTTACTACGACTTCTTAATGTGACTTTACGACTTAACACTGAATTGTTAAAAAAACTAGGCGTCATATAGCTCCATCTCTCTTGCTCCCTCGCACGACTTTCATTTTGACACGTATCTTAAGGCCCCAGGTATAACCTGATGCACTCAAGACCTTGAACACTCAAGGTCGTGAGTCGTTGGATAGTTTCCCATATTTTGAAGTGAGCGTCTGCAAAATGCTGACAAACAGGTTTGTCTTCGATCTGCGTCCCTTTCATACTTTAAAGACAACACAAATCTACCTTTTTTAAACAAAAAAACTTGATGAAGTCCTAAGACTATTAACGAAGGCCGACGATTTGAGGTCAAAATGTAAAAAGAGACCTATGAAACACCATCAGAACAAAGGTGACTCACTGCAGCCATATGTCGTGAATGGAAGCCACCAGCCACCAGCACACAATAGAAAACGCACCTTACTTTGGAACTCGTAAAGTCCAAATTTATATGCCACGATAATAAATAGGAATCCTTATACGGCAAAATTTTCTTAGAAATTCTGGACTAAAAATAGACTTTAGCTACATTCAAAAGTGGACCTTATACGGGAAACGATGAAGTTGGTTTTTTATTGTAAGTGTGCATAGAACTGAGTTATTGAATGAGGAACAAAAGACTTTTTTAATGTTTTTGTTAGAACTTTGTTCTGACCTAAATGGTGATTACGGGTTGTGTCTACCATATTTTACATAAAAGGAAAGTCCTGTTAAGTTTTTACCGTGACTAAGACTAACAGCCGTATTTATAAAAACTAGTTAAGTAATGATTTGTATTCTACAGTTAAGAAATGGCTTTTTTTAGGGGGCGAAATTATCTAATAACATCCCCCGCGCTTGGGCGGAGCGTGTCAGACTTTTACTGACTAAAAACTCACTCCTTTTACTTCTATGCCATTTTCCAGGGCCCCAGTAAGCTTCGACCCTGCTGGGCCCCTACGGTTGCTGACATCTCCTTGAGGCGCGCGTGTCTACGCGCCGTCGATGGTTTAGGCTCGGTCCGGACGGTTACCGGACGGTCGGACGGCGAGCTACCCATTGCTCGCCGTCCGCAAGCCCGCGCTAACCGTGGACGGAAATCGGGATCGGAATCCCGGCGGCTGGGGCCATTACATCGCGCGTGCGGCCGCCTCCTTTGCTAGCATTAGTACTTCGCAGAAGGAGGCGATCCCCTGCCACTCCTCCTCGCTCCGGACCATGGCCTGTACCAAGACCCGGCGCGATCGCCGCCAATAGATAAGAAATGGCTTGAAGTTAGAACTGCCAAAAAACAACAACAACTACCACCTAGTGAAGAGTGTTAGGTATTTCCTTGGGCATTTTGTCAAGTAAGTAACGTGTGTTACTCAACTATAGAATGAGATTTTGTAATTTAGAACCTTAAGGAACTATTTCTTTTAAATACGGGTGTTAGACTGTCGTCTAATTCTGAAATGGTTTGGTACAACTGGATTTTATTAAATAGGTTATCTTGAGTAAAGTCACCAAACAGCCATTATTTTGTCGTAATTTTTTTTTTATTTTCATTACGGTTTCATTATTAAACTTCTCAAATGTGTTGTCCTTTGCGTTTTTTTTTCTTTTTCAGAAAAAAATTGACTTTACATATACCTATGTTTAAAAAAGAGGTACATATGATACTTCACACTCAAATGGTTGAACGGATTTCGATGAAACTTGGTACATGGGTAGACCATGTCCTGTATCTCAGGAGTTGTATGTTGTTGTATGTTTTATCTCAGGAGTATTGTTCCCTTGGGATAATTTTCTACGACGAAGCCGTTAGCAGCAGCTAGTTAAAAATATGGGCGAAAACAGCCAAGATTTATCAATACAATGTCCATTTTAGTAACAATGATTTTTTAAGTCCCATAAACACGATTATTACGCAATAACGGGACACACGGACAGACCAGTTAAAAATTACCACGCGACATTTTGAAAAGCATAGCCGTATATGGCAACTCTGAAGATTGAAATCTTTTATGCGGTGTAGTAACACTGAAGTTATGACTCTCTCGTTTATTTTGAGGACCAGAGAAATTGGTGTCAAGGATATTCCAGTAACTCTTTAATTTTTTCATTCTAGAACTAAAAACCCACCTCGTAGCTGGGTTTGCCTCCACGGATTTCGTTGCGCTACACTATACGGATCTAATCCACGCGCCAACACTTTCGCAAATCAGTCACTGCGCCCGCCATCCAAGGACGTTGAAGGTCATATCAAAATTGTATTTCATCTGCCGTTTACACGGATTGCAATATGCAAGGTCACCTCTGTTGGAACGCTAGATTACATCCGTGTGGTCCATGACTTAGTGTAAAGAAAATTATGAACTTTCTTTTAAACTATTTGTTGAAGTTTCAGGAAGGTGAAATGAAATTATTATTTCAAAATCAGTAGACATATCAAGTTTGTTTCCGTGTTTTCAAAATTAGCGCCAGTTTAATTGTGTTTCAGTAGTAATCTATTCTAAAATAAGCTTACTACTCTGACTTTAATGACTTGACAAGAGCCAGCTGAAGCACTTCACGTTGTACCAAAAGGTATTATTTTACATAGTTTATTATATACAAGCATTAACTATTTATTGTTAGCCAGTGTTTTGTTACAGCAGCCATATGCTTCTATGCGCCGTTTGGGGATGAGGATAGATTTTCAAATGCTTTAAAAAGCTTCGGAACTTTTAATGGTTTAGCAATAATTTCATTTTTATGTGACTTACTTATTTGAAAATACAAACAGACGGTAGTATTTGTGTTTTTGTGTTATATTTTACACCCAAGGACAACCCCCGGTTGGTGGGAAGCTATTGCGACATATGGAAAACAAAGATATAGTGCTATGGTTTTGAGAGGTTAAGTGGACTGGTTACCAAGACCTATGTAAAGACTCCGTGCCCTGCTTGAACAATGATATTAATATACATCGATAAACAAGATGATTAATTCTATTATTATTATAATAATGCAAGAGAAATGACAGGTACCAACTAGTACAGCATAAAGTCGATACGAAACACAGTTTGAGACTGGTCCTAACTGTCGATTGCATACTGCGATTACTGTCACCCCCACAGGCTAGCTCAGTTACACTGTTGTTAACGTAGGTTTGATTTAACCACAGTTAAAGTTGTGTAGGCCACTGATGAAGTTTTTTATGATGGTCTCCATTTCAGCGCCACTGGATAGTGCTATTAATGGAAATAGCCTTGTCATAATTTAAATATTTATGACGACTAATGTTGTCGAGGTTTTGACATATCTAAAGTGCATTTCATTTTAACAATTTATTCATTATAAAGTGCAATAGAGGTCATGGTGAAATATCAATGCATATCATTACTAGGTATTAATCTACATAATATTATTGGACACTTGGTGCTACGTGCTTTGTGGTGACAAGGTTATTATATAAACTAATTAAATGATTTTTGCATATATAGCACTTTCCATTTTACACAACATTAATCGCCATTGTAGGTTAACGGCAGTTCCTGCAAGGACCACAGGTAGGTATGTACATTTGAAAAGATAAACCTGGCCCTAGAACGCAAAGGAAGATATAGGTAAATCTGACACGCCTTTTCGATTCATCCTAAAGCAGGAAAAGTCATTTCAAGATTTCCCGACTCAAAAAAAAGTTTAAGGGCAGTGTTTAGGGCTACAGGATTTTATGATAGAGTTATTTATCGTGGCCCTGGAATGCAATGGGTAATGGAAGAAACACAGGTGGGTTTTCGTCAGTAGAAGTTTAATTCTGTTTCTTACTCTGCCCAGTGCGGGAGAAGTCATTTGAATTCCTACTAAAAAGAAAAGATTTATCGGCAGTTTTAACAATGGTGCAAACGACCCTCCCCCTCGCTGCCTCGTTAATCTTGAAACCTGTAGGAGCCAGTGATCCCTGCCTGTTTATCTACAATCTGCTGATAAGTTTGCACTGCAGACTACACTGACTTGCAGAGTTATTTCTGTATTATCAGAGCATTGCACTGATATAGTTTGGAGCTTTGGAGTCTGTAAGGTTGTGTGCTAAGCTTGTGTGTTTTTAGTTACTTTTTGCACGAACTCTCAGTAATTTGAGATTGATTTTGTGTTTGTTGTGTTATGTGTTTCTAACTTACATTAGCTGCATAAATTCCTGTACAAGTATGTTAATATTGCCTGACCTTTGTTGATCTTATACCTCGATAGATGAAATAGTTGAGATTTTGCTAATTACCTGTAACAAGAAAACAAAATATTAATTAATTGTACACAAAAGGAAGATTTTGAAATTAATAATAAATCTTAATCACAGAAATATTTTGATTATAGTTCGTTCCCACTCCTAGAGAGGGAGCCTGAGTCCTAGCAGTGGGAACATTCTAAGGCTGATTACACTTTATGGTTAATTGCCAAATTTCCGGATTCTAGGTCAACGGGAAGTACTCTATGAATTTTGATTCCCTTGAGAGTGTCGTAATATACGTTTTTTGCTACATATACGACCGTATCTTATTTTTTAGTTAATTCTTTAATTCTTTATTGTACACTAAAACAACTTATAAAATAGGTAGATAACAACGTTCATGTACATAGGCGAGCTTAACTCAAAGTTGAGTTTTCTTCCAGCAAACCATTGAGTGATAGAGAGAGATCACAGTAGAGGGTAGGATCCAGTGTACAATTTCAATATTATAAATAATACGAATAAAATAATACATAAATACACCTACATACATAAATACAAACATCCTTATATATTATAAACATATAATATAATATATATTATATACTATGTCATCGTGAAAGGAAATGCTCTTTAATTTTCCTCTTAAGTTAGTTTGTAAGTATTTGTTACTATTTTGGTGTACAATAAAGTTTTATTCTATTCTATTCTATTCTTAAAGACATCCAGAGAAGGGCTGTCACGTAGGAAGTGTGGGAGGGAGTTCCACAGACGCACCGTAGTGACAGAGAAGGAACCATCATAACGGCTAGAAGTGTGAAATGGAGTACGAAGAAGAAGAGAATTGGCGGAGCGACAGAGTTTACTCCTCGGGACGAAGTACTCAAAGCGCTCACGAAGGTATTGTGGAGAATTAGGATTGTGTAGTTAACACAGAAGTTTAATTTTTTCACCGCTTCAAGGGACCGTAGACTTGAGTATATGGTTTTAATTTCAACTTGATACCTCCACGCGTTCCCGAGATAAAGGGTCTTGATAGACAGACAGACAGAGACGGACGGCCAACATAGTGATCCTATAAGGGTTCCGCTATTTCCTTTAGAGCTATGGAACCCTAATTAACATGTACAAGTGTTTTTTAAAAAACACTTATAAGTACACGTAATTTTTTTTTTCAAATAGGTATTTGCAAAATAAATATAATTTATCATTTATCAAAAACGTCAAAAGTATAAATAGCACAACAATAGTATTTTCGCACGAACTTTATTCACAGAATCGTACGCCAAAAATGTGTCTGCCATTTGCATTTCCCGTGAGGATAAAAATACAATATTAACACAAAGCTTTTTATTGCCATCTTGTATGGTAATGCGTTTACCATTGACCAATATGTAAAACAAAATCATTTATGTATTCGAAACACGTTCAGTGCTATGAGAACGAGAATTGGATTTACTGAGTAACTAGGTAGATTTGACTTCGATGAAACAGACATGCCGATTTCCAGCTACCATAGGCGTGGTCTTGCAGATGACGAGCAATGGGTAGCTCGCCGTCTGGCCATCCGGTAACCGCCCGGACCGAGCTCGAGTCATCAACAGAGCGTAGTGTTCCAGGCACTACAAAGAAATGTCAGCAAAACCTTAGGGGCCCAGCAGGGCCGAAGTCTACTGGGGCCATGAGTTCTGCGAAAGAGAACCCCGGGGCCCTGGAACGAAGGCAAAGAAGGAACATAGGAGTGGGTTTTAGTCAGTAAAAGTCTGACACGCCATCCCACCCCGCCCTAGAGCGAGAGAAGTCATTAGATGATTTCCCACCGAATAATTTAATTTTTTGACTGCCTTTTTAACCGAGTTTGAAAAAAGAAGGTTAGGTATTGCTATCTATCGATCATTGCCAACTCTAATGTTAAATAAGTTTTTAATGAAAACCATTTTCTATAATAAGATTTCATTGCGCGTTTTAGTACTGACCAAGACCATTTCATAGAGCTCATACAAAGAGAGTTTACCATACTGCACTCAGTAGTTCTTGTGGCCACTATCCGACCAGCTCCATGGTACCATTTTAATGCATTGTCTTCCAAGTTTCGTAGGTATACCAAATTTCAGCTCAATCGGTTAGGGGCAACTGTTTCAAAATTCATTTGCAAGATTCGTCCTAAAGAAACAGGTAGAAATATTGCCAGTTAAATTAAAGCTTGTAAAAATAATGGTACATAAATAAATATATGTATATATTTTGATTAATCATAAAATCCCAGAAACCATAACACCTACAAACTTAAAATTTGGCAGGTAGGTTCTTTGTAGGGTGTAGACATCCGCTAAGAACGGATTTTACGAAACTCCACCCCTAAGGAGGTAAAACGGGGGTTGGAAGTTTGTGTGGAGAAACCTACTTTTACGCGGGTGAAACCGCTGGCAGAAGCTAGTAAATAAATAAAAATAACAGTTAACACTAAAACCTTTAATGACTTCAACCTGTTTGCTTATATAGCATAAAATCTAACTGTTTAACAGACCAAAAATGGAAGTAACAGTTAATAAATAACAGCTCAGAAAACAGCTAATTAATCACCCACACTAATTAACAGGTTTAAGAAACATAATATCCAGCTTTTCAATCACAGCAGTCTACTAGTATTTCAACTTTATCCTCGAATCAATTTTTCACACCTGTCATCTTGAAAGAGCTTAAAAAGAAGATGGCGATCTATTTGTCACTTGTCAGTGCGGCCGTGTGCGTAGGAAATGTCAAATTTGAATTTCGAATGTGAGAACAATGCGGTGCGGTCGTCGCGTGCGCGTGAGTCAGTCGCGCGCGGGAATGTTTTGACATTTCACTTATTTTTGTAGCGTTAAGATGTGATGTCATCGGCATTCTGTAGGATTATTTATGATGAGTTGTGGTTAACTATGAATAATATATCTAGTGGTTACTGAGTAAATTGATAATTTGTTACAATCTTAGGGCTCGGATTGTTTGTGAGTTTCCGTGGCGCTTGCAAAGGGCAATTGAAGGAACACTATGGGTTTTAGTCAGTAAAAGTCTGACACTCTCTCCCGATTCCCCAAGAATGGGAGACGTCATTTGATGATTTCCCACGTAAAAAAGAAAACAATGATTTAGATTGACATGATGATGATGATGGGTGATCATTTCTTTTCAGTTTAACTCGTTTGGTTTGCTGCGGAAGTAGAACTAACATAAGTTTATATTATTTAAACTATTTAATTAAAAACTTATTGTTTTTTTTTCGTGTATCAGGCATTCAAAGTCGTTGGATGACCAGTTGGATGTAAATTCCCTTGATCTCAGTGTAAAAGCAAATAATGCAGAACACACATGTTTACTTGTATGTTTTCAGCGGCATATTCAAGGATACGAACCTTGCGAGTTGCGAAACGCATCAGTGTTTTAATAATTTGAATATTTCGTCACTCACAGCGGGGGACTTACAATCCTTATTGTTTCGAAACCTTTTCGAACGTGAAGGATTGTGAAAGACTGTGAACTGTGAATGTTTACTGTGCATAATAATATAACTGTAATCAACATTCCTGATACACAACAATGCAACTATTTGGAAAATACTGTACCTACTGTTATTAAACAAAAATTAAAGTCTGACCATTCAAGGAGTCTATTCAAGGAGTATCGTGTTGCTCAGTAACTGGGTTGTGGAGGTCATGTAAAACATGGAGTTCAGCTGCATCCGGTTGGACTCGCTTCTAGTCTGACCCCGAGCTAGTTGGGAAAAAAGCTAGGGAGATATTAAATGGAAACTAAAATTCTTACAAAATTATATTTATTTGAATGTCATGCCTATTCTCAACTATATTGCTTTCGGCTTCCAGCCTAGCCGAATGCAGCTAAATACTGTTCTCCACAACTCAGTAGCTAGGTAACAGAGCAACCCTTAGCAAGACTGGTATCACATTTCCTGGCTTCGGACTACTGTCAAAGATATACAAATGACAGCAGGAACCGACGGCATAACGTGATTTACGAGGCACGGAGGAATCTCGGTATGTTACAACATGGTCACCCATCCACAAACCGACCTCGGCAAGGGTTACGTAACCTAGGAGATTTATTTGTGCACTTGTTAATATTTTAGCTACGAGTTGATTATATTCCATCGGATTTTCGCAACCCTCACCAGGTCATCCACTTGGTGGAAGGCCTACCAACGCTGTCTTCCAGTACGCGGTCACCGTTCCAGAACCTTTCGTCCCCATTGACTATCTATTCTGCGAGCAATGTGCCCTGCCCTCTGCCACTTAAGTTTGGCGATTTTTCGGGCTATGCCGTTGTGGCGACACTTGGTGGAGGCTTATTTCCAGCAGTGGACGTCTTAGTGCAATTTCAAATTAATACCTACAATCTATCAACAAGCGATGCATCGTTCAATTCGTTCATAATCATTAATATCAATAACAATACTGCACATTGTACAAGTTGTAAATATATCAGTTTAATTAACGAAGTGCGGTTACAGTCAGCGGCTCTTTTAGACTAACAGTCGCTTTAAAGCGCTGATGCTTTTGTTTTTAACATCACGATTTCTTGAATGAAGTAAGGATGGTTCAATGGATTTGTAAGTCTTACGTTTCACTATAATATTTCTTTATTCTTTCTCCGTTCGCAATTTCTAATTAATATCATTTATGATTTTTGTACACTGACTGCCCAAAATTTAAATCTCCTTTCGTTCAGTCCATCCTAAGGTTGTCTGTAATAGATTGACCTGTGCTATAAAACCGCCCATTGTATCTACACTTAGTTTTTGCATAAACCTCTCAGGGAAAAATATATTTTTATAACAAAAGTGTTTAATTTTTCGCAGTATTAATATTAATTTGTCAAACACAGAAACTAAAGAAAACTTTATTAATAACCTAAAATCTTAACTTTAATTGACGTACACCATTTAGTAATAAATAGTCATGCACTATAGATGTAGCCTCTTCCTTTCCATCTCGGCATTTCGCTCCAAGTTACAAAATACAAACAACCCACTGCCCTTTCTCAAACGACACGCGAGACAGCCATTAAAAAAATCAAATCCCGAATCGTGCATCAGAGGAAAACATCGCGTGTGCCGAGCCTTTGTATCACACTGCGATTCAACCAATCACAGCTTGAGATTGTGAACTGTTCCAAATACGTTATTTAAATAGTTGCGCGTTTACGGGTTGATATTAGGAGAGATTTTCAATTTAAAATTCGAATAAACAATAATTGAATGGAACAAAAATATTAAAATTTATGTTCTTTTTTCGATGCATATTTTTTTGTTAATTAAAGACTTTTTTTCTGTATCAACTCTGTAGAGTGTGCGCATGTTTTTACTGCACTTATTAAAATTGCCTAAATGTATGTTTTCTTTTTAAATTTTGATTTAGATTATGCAACAGTGCGATTGATACGAAACGCATTAATTTATTTTCTACTTTCATTTATATCTGGCCTCTTTAATATGTCCCAATGTGTTTAAATAAATGTTATCTATTGATAAAGCAACATAGTTTTGCGATAGTGGGTCTACTAAAGAAACATTTCATATTGTCGGATTGTCAGATGTGACACGTCACTTGTCGCTTGTCAGCGTTATTAATAAGGCAACTTTTTTATAATAAAAGCTCTTTTTAATTAATTTAATATTTTTGCAGCTCATTCACAGATAGGTATTACCAAATCTCCGAACAAGTTTTGCAAGAGATCATTAAGATACTCGTATTATGTCTGTTGCATGATCCGCACTTTTACATCGATAACATCTCATTCCAACCTTGTTATATGACAAACTTAACTATCATAACTTTCAGCACAATATCTTTATTACGAAAAAAAAAAAAGATAATTATAAGTCGTGGACAGTTTGTCCACGATTCGGTATAAATGACTGTCCATTTTGACTGTTACGTGAATTCTTGTAAGAAATATGTTGGATATTATTTTTTTATGTCTTTCTTGCGATTGAACGCGAAAACCATTACGATTTTTGATGGAAATTATTTAAATTTTAATTAGTAAATTGCTTCTTTTAAAGCTGTTAGTCTTAAGTGGATTGAGCCGGATATGTCTGCCGCATGTCAGATGAGCTGTGGGCTAAAAGAGCTTATTGGGTCCCGTAAAATGCAAGGCGACGTCGCTGCAGACCAAGGTGAAGGTGAAAAGATGAGCTTGACTCTTACCGGAAGAGACTGGCCTGCAATAGCCGACAATGACAAACGCGTGTGGAAAAGAGCTCTCCCTTTTCCACAACCGTCTGTCGTCAGCTATTCCAGGAGCCCTTTGCCCAATAGTGGGACATAATGGGCTAATTAGATTAGTAAATTGCAAGTGATAAAACAATATTTAAAATAACTTTGTTCTAAAACCGATGAACCTATTCTTTGGTGGGTCAGGCCTATGTTTTAAGTATGTATGTTTCCATATCTGGAATATTTTTAGGAAGCTACGGTGTCACTAGTTAATTAAATTATATTTTTTCTTTCATTTTGACCCAGTATCAATTTAAAGCATTCTTCTAAATCATGAAAATGAAGCTTTAATAAGAGAAAAGGTTCATTCGTTTCTACAAGACTCATTATTATAAGTAAATTAGCTTATCAAAGCGCTCATTATTACCGTCACAGGTCTTGATTTTCAAAGAGTTTAAGTTATGCAAGAGTCTCAAAGTAATTGCAGGTTTATAACTGATCAATTAATTACCAAGCTTTTGCCAATGACTTTGTTCGTGTGGAAACCAGAAAACAACGTAATGTAAATACTAACAAACTTTAAAATAATATTATAAAAATGTTTGTCTGTTCATATGCTTGTATTCTACATAACTTTATTCAGAGATCCATTTTCCTAATCAACGTTATAAAATCAAGTCTACAGTTTTTTGCCCCTCCTTTTTTTTCTGATAAACCAATATGTAACTACATTAACCACATATTTAAATACACCCACTCAACAGCTTACACACTAATTAACATAAATAACATGTACAGAACTCATCAAATCAAACTGTATACGTCAAACATGCATACACTTGAACACTGTACCGATAATATTTAGACAAGAAATCGAACCCCGGACTAAGCTCAGCAAACATAAAGTTAAGATAAAACTAAATAAATATACTGTTCAATACACTGAACAAGTAGATACAGAAGTAACAAAAATGTTAGGTTGTATACAGTGAGATAAGAAGCAAAAATATGAAGAAATTGTTAGCCGATATGTACTTGGATTTGTAATTCAAGAGAATTTGACTCAAGTATTGACTTCACAACACTGTCATTGTGTATTTTAAAAAGGATGCTATTAGTAAATAACAAAACATAATTATGTACATAAATGACTTAAATTTTGACAAATTTGCACTAATACATATAAATAAAATTGAAGTGTCTGTGTTTATTATAAAATATCTAACGATTTTTATTTCGATCTTGTGAGTCTCTCTGTCGAAAAATCTGACACGTACTCTCACTCTACCCTAGAGTGCGAGAAGACATTAGATGATTTCCGACCTCGATGAAAATAAATAAAGCCTCATAGCGTTTGTTAGAAACAGGACTACTGTCTTCCTTTATAGTGGCTAAACCCACAGACAGATCTCGTTATGTATGCATAATTTTGGTGTGAATGACCTCCATACACTTGCGGAACGAATTTGCGAGGTAACGCCCGACTCACATGGATGACCTGCCACCGCCACCATGACCACCATAGATGGATAACCACACATTTGTGGTTCACAGGGCACAGAAGCTAGTGGGTATGTTAAACATTGACTTAAGCAACTAACTGGTGGGCAACATATTAATCAACAACAAGTTAGTAGTGGAATAGATGTTAAGCGATGTAGAATGTAACCTGAGTATTGGTATTGTCTACGAAACACAAGTAGATAATCACACTTATACACACATTACTACATATCATTATAGATCGCTAAATTAAAAAGCTTCACTGAAAATACATAATATGAAGACAGAAATGAAGAACATACTTAAAAAAAATAACGCGGTAGTTGGTTGGGTTTGTTCGATAGAGTCACCGCGGCCCTAGAACGCAAATTGCAACTAAAGAAATACGGGTGGGTTTTTGTCAGTATAAGTCTGACACCTCCCAGAGTGAGAGGATTTATTTGATAATTTACCACTCCAAAAAAAAAACAAATAGTATGCTGTAAGCCGAACAAAAAATTATAACAAAGGAATGAAAAAAATCTTGTGAAAGACCAAAAGTAAAAAAAAATCTGTTGATTTCTCTAAGGACTAACAAGCTTGTGATATATTCACATTTAGTGTACAGATATGACACATTCACATCAAACCACATACAAGCATTAGTAATACTTACAATTAAGTCAAACAAATCGACTAAACAATCAAACAACACTGCAAGCGTTGTTGCATGTAATATTAATTCCCTCCATCAAATAATTAGAATCGAATAAAACGAATTGATGAATATATTCCTAATTACGAGTACAGAACATGTTGTGGCTGCAATACAAGATTACAGCGCCGTAATGTGGTCATATAGAACTGATATGAATCATAATGCTTGAACTCATGGGAGTTTCTAAACAGAGATGTATCATGATTTGTTATTACTCATAGGACAGAATGTAGAATGCGGTCAAAGGGTCAGAGGCTATGGAATTGTTTCAGATTGAATATTAGATTTATCTAGGTGTTCATTTGAGAGAAGAATAGAAGTATGTTCAAAAGATTTATCCAAACGCATAGTTGACACTTGATGTGACCCAAGGGCTGGCTTTTAACTTTGCCAGAGATTTAGCATTGCCATATAACGTGGCAATGCCGTCATTCTTTTGGACACACTTCTAGTTGACAGTCATGCGGAAGAATTTTTTTTCACCATATTTTAGTTAAGAGTTTTTGTTTTATTTGTTATATGTATATTATACTTAGCGAAGATTTTTAATGATGTTATGTTGTTTATAACTTTATTGTAGTTATGTTCAAAATTGAAAACAATGGACTAGAACAAAATATATAACTGTATATCTATTATTAGTTTTATAAAATGAGAAACGGCAACATAAGATAATACTAACCACAATAATATAACAATAATAAAGGTGATATTTACAATAATCTAACAGCTATAATAATAACTTTCACAATAGACCCAACGGTTCATATAACTGCAAAAAAACTTGACCACATAATTTTTGTGGTCGCCATCGAATTTGAGACCAAATTCTTATCAGACTATTTCGAATAACCCAATTATCAACAGGTTTCATATAAATCTTTCGGAGATTTTCTGCGAGATATTAATCCTCTTTTGGACCAAAAAGAAAAAAGGATTACATTTAACACTTAACGGTCTGCTGTATAAATTTCGTCATGACTTTTGAATTTATTGCCACATACGATTTTATACTGATTTACGATGTAGACGGATGGGGATAAATTAGCGAGACTGATTGAAAAACATCTGTTTATTAATTCTTGAGTAAATCTTCACTAGAGAATTTTGGTATTTTTTTGTGTCTGAGGTTATTGCGTCAATATGGATTTATCTAATGTTTTATGTATAACTTTTCTTATGGGAAGATATGACAATGTTCAACATCTTAATAAAAGTCGTATCTATAAGTTAGGTATTGCTAACTTATACTTAACTTTAATTGATGGCCATGTGGGTAAACGTAACTAGATAATTCTTCATTTTACTGCAAGTTGATATCATTAATAGACACAATATGCTACTGTTATAAAGTAATGCCATTTCCAATATTATTATTCGCTATTAGAATGATAAGATTTGATTTGTAATAACCTTAACTGTTATGGAAAAAAAATCTACATAATCCTCACCGTTTCTTCTTCCTCCAACGCCCTGATGAGCTCATAGTACAGCATCTCCGCTTCTTGGGAGATCTGCACCTTCTCCTCGCATCCCTTGTACGGGATCTCGCAAGACAGATCCGTTTGCAGATGCATCTTCATTATTTATTTCACAAACACTCATGAAACACGCTACACTATCAATAAATTCTTCATGTATTTATTTGTGGTCCATTATGGTCACTCACTGATTCTTTGGTGGGTTAGTTGATTACTTTCTAATAGGTTTATTCTCTGGTTGATATAATTGATACAAATTAATTAAAGGCTCTAGAAAATCAAAGTTCAAATTCAGTGTCATCGACTTATAATTGTGACCCCCAGACATTCTTAATGCGTTGATTCAGATTAGTCACTTAATACATATTAATTAGACATCACGAACAGGTCAAGGACCTATGTTAATTTTGCAACCAAGAATATTAATAGTATTAAAACCAGATGCGACAACTTTTGGATTTTCAGTCAAAAATGCAGTGCAATGCACTCCAAAAATTGGCAATAAGACTTCATATGACCATCATCAATCAAATCAAGAAGCATGTACAGTAATAATTAATTCTGTCTCGACTCCATCCTGTGCTTAAAAGGCCCAGGACTTCAGGACAGTTCATAAATATCATAATTCGTTATGCTTCAGTAAGTCGACGCCGGATCCACTTGGCTATTCTTAGCATCCTGGCGATGGCTACTGATCCTTAGATTAAAGACGAATGTGAAAATCCTTGAGGATTTTGAGATTTGTTGAAGATATGGTGATGAGTATTTGGAAGGAAAGATGTCACATGCAGATGATAATGTCAGTAAGAGATTATAAGAAGTAGTAATGGATTGATTTGTTTAAGATTTGGGACTGGTTCCATTCGAAAAAAATGTAGATATTTATAAATGCAATAAGCAGAATACGGCTCTGATAAATTGAATTTTATACATCGATTCATTAAATTTAATGTCTATTTTGTACTTGATTGAAAAATACTTTGAGATAAACCTACTATATTATTAGTAATGTTTAAAAGCTCACTCCGTAAGGTAACAATCAACACAAACAAAGACGGCCCGTGCTAAGCCGTGAGCTAAGACTAAAGACACTCCTGTCCTTTTTGCATAGCTCATACAGCCCGAGACGGTACTGATTTAGACTCAAGGAATGCCGTCATATATGAACATACATACAAAATACATGTTGGAAGGTAAACTTCAGATCCTTTGAAGTATGTGGTAAAAGCATTTGAAGGCAATAAATACGTTGGGCGTGATTTAAGCGATAGTAAAGGATTAGACCAACGTTATGGTGAAGGTATGTTGTCTTATGCCGTTCCGCGTAAGTGCGGGTGAAAGAACCGCTCGCATTCAGTGCAACCTTAATGATTTGTTGGCGGGTATATTTGCAAGCTGGGTTTTGCTACCAAAAAGGATGTTTAAAATCTAAAAAATCGTCGAGACTCCATTCGGGAATTGAACTATTTACATAGGTAAGTCTGTATGGAACCTTCAATGCACGAGTCCGACTCGCAACTTGCCCTGTTTTTTTGAGGTAATCTCTGAAAGTACTGGTCCGATTGCTAAAATTTTTTCACCGATAAAAAGCAGCAGCTTTTATTCTTGAGGTTATATTCTGATGTATGTGGGCGAAGTTGCGGGTAAAAGCTAGTAATTTATAAAATACAAAGATAGGCACAATAAAATAAACAAAAATCCAAGCACCACAAAACTAAAATTTAAACAAATTAAGATTTTGTTCGTTTGTAGGAATTATTCAATGAAAGTACTGATCAGAGTATAAAAAAAATATATAAACATTTACACTGAATGCCATTCCAATAGATGTCCCGGAAGAAACTTTGAATAAGTGAGCATTTTAAATACAGCTGTTGTCGTTTTGTTATTATAATTACAATATAAATAAAACGACAACAGAATAGTAAGATCGATCAAATGAATCGATATAACGAGAATCAATTGAAGCATTTAAAACCATTGATAAAGCTGCCGTTGAATCAGGAATCGATTGGTAGCCTCAGTCCTCTATCGAATCAAACCGTGATGAACGTTTGGCAGTTTTCCAATACTTGTCCGAAGTGACAGTTAACTTAGTTACGTATTGGCGTTTTAAGCCAGTAAGTTTATTATGGTTTGTGTTCATAGATTTGACAAAGAGTCAAGAGCTGATAAACATTTTGGAAATTTTTACTTATTAGGACACATATTCCTTACAGGATTGTCGCTACTTGAGGACTGGGGGCAACTTTGAAGGGTATACAGGTGGGTTTTAGCCATTAAAAATCGGACATTTTTACTTGACTAGAGTGCGAGTGGTAAGTAGTCACATGCACTAAAAAATTATACAAACGATAATAAAGAAATTAGCTGTAGTCAAACTAACAGTAACAACTATGTATATTACCTATATATAGGCATATTACAATAATAATTGTGACAAATTGATATGTCACATAGTTACATGAATAATCTTGAATTAATTAAATTACTTTTGATCAATCAATTTGTCCTTTCAAACGTTTCCAGTCTATAATTCGCTAGTATCATTAAGCACTGAAATTCTTGGATACATTTTGATCTTGTGAGCGTGTCTTAGCTGCTTCCAACCCTAAGGTTATCACTTCGATCTCAAATCAGAGATAGAACATATGCTAAGGGACGATAAGAATAATACGTTGCCTATCGTGTTTCTGAGTATCTCTTATGTTGTATGTTATCTGTGGTTGGGTCATTTCAGTTTTCTGGTTATTTTAAAACATCTATTGTTAGAATTGACATTAAGATGACGAAAGAAGATGTTCTGTGAACAAAATGTGAACATTACAATAAAATGACAAGAAAGTCTGCAACATGGAAAAAAATAAAACATTGGATGACTAATTAGAAGGAGATTGTGTCTAGTTTAACATTGTAGTTTGCATAGAACAATGGCTGTGTCCACATAAAGCAATGAAAATATAACGTTTATAGACTCTGTTTTACTTTCAAGCAGCTTGAAAATTTATGTATAATGAAATTGCAAAATTTCTTCTTAGGTCAATGTTAAACTTAGCACTTTAGGCTATAATTATATTGAAAACATTCTGATACCAAATCCAAGAATATCAGCCAACACAATCGAAGTACACAATGTCCTAGAATTAGCTAAAATGTCGCTGAATGGACTCTAGACACGTTTCCAGGTAGGCTTGCTATTTTCAGATCATGCACTTGACTAAACAATATCGGGCTGGTCGCCTTCCGTTCTAAGTTGGGTCACAATTTGTGGAACTTGCTATGTACTTATTAAGTTCTTACGGAAATTTGAATCCGGATTTAGTTACTTAGTGTTTTGGAAATGTCTTAGAATTTTGGCAGAAACTCTACGGTTATGAAAACATGTATAACAAAAACATGCCACAGAACAACATAGAGTCTATATCCCCCGAAAGGTTAGGTAAATTGCTTAGCAGGGTGGCTGTGACAGTGTTCGAAAGAGTGGCCCTGGGATGCAGAGGGTAGGTAAAAATTAAAGAACATGGATATATTTTAGTCAATACAAGGCTGATACTACCTCTTTCTCTACTCAGAGTAAAGTTATTTGATGATTCCCGATTCTAAACAAAAGTTTATGTAAACTGGTAAATATTTTTTTAAAGTCTATCCTCATACACTTTATATTTGTGATTGCAGATGAGTACCATCGTTAGGTCTGCTAATAAATAACACTAAGTAGTATGACATACTACTATAAACAATACAAGATGTTGTAATTGCGATAGAAAGAGAGCAGAAGAAGAATACGTTGGAGCTTTTGGAACGAGTATTTCAAGACTCTTAGGAAACTAAGAGGTGATCCTATCCTTTAATGATAATAATACGAGTAATAAGGTTATAAAGAAAACAGCTCACCCATCTCGCAAATTGCTCATACTACCGACTTAAGTTTAAATACAGTTCAAGCAGTATATCAGACAAATGATAGTTTAAAAGACCACAATTGAGCACAAGTAGTCCCAGGTCGTTAGCCCATCGGCTTCAAAGGCTACATTCCTGCCAGTTAAACCCAACTTGTGTGGGATGGAAAGAACTAGATCGATATCGATGGAGTGCTTGCTAGACGACAAATATGGGACTGTAGTTAGCAACAGAATAATTTAAAGCTCTTTTGACTAGCTAGTAGCTTCATTCATTTAGTAAGGAACAAGACAGTTACTTTCGAGAAATTATAGAACTCATAGTGACCGGTACATAACTAAAAATTGTTATCATGGTCAGATATACTAGGGTGTAAAACAGGCTGTGACAAAACGGGTTTCTGACACACCATTCAACTAAAAGACACAAAATGTCGAGATATCGCTCCCAAAACGAAGAAAACCTATCTTTTGAATACTAAAACAGTTCTAGCACACCAAAAGGTGATTCTTTTCATACAAGATGCAAGTTATCCTCACAAAATCTGCTTTTAAAAGATACAGCCCAGGCTCTTAACGACTTTTTTATTGAGGTCGACGATCTCCTGCCACTAAAAAAAAGATACCGTACAATTAAGGGCATGGAGGGTGGCAATTTTAGGATTATTTTTGCTCTGGCAACAATTTTTAAATGTGGAATGTTAAATATTAATATTCATTATTATGCTTCGTTCGTGATCTGGTAAAGATATTCTGCCCGTGTTTAAGTAAAATTTCTTGGTGAAGTTAGAAATATAAGGATCATGTAAAATTGGATGTCCTTCAATAAATATTATAACAAAATAGTTTATCAAGTAAATTATATCAAAAGCACGATAAAAAATATAACTTCAAGTTTTCATTAATGGCATGTGTGGAAGAGACACCACAATAATTTGCCAATAACACGTGCTAACTATTAATAGACCATCAATTCCTGCAGAATATTTAGCGAGTATTAACAATTTTTTCGCAAACGCAGGCTGACATTATGACTACACGATAGAAAATCGTAAGAGAGAAAAAAACCGATGTTAATAATTAAAACTAAATTTTATTAATTTTAATGAATTTACATAGTTTAAATAGAAAACGACTAAACACACAAAAAAGAGGACAGATGAAAATAAAATCTTCTCTTTTTACCAACCTTTTTCCCGTTATACCATTAAAATTATATGGATCTTTTAAAGGCCTACTTTCTCACTTAGGCTAAGCAACAACAGGCATACATTTACCAAAATCCCTAATCTTTCTTCCACACTTGAACGATCTCTAAAAATTACGAGCTCCATTTTCGACTCGAAATAACACTTTTTCGGTCAGAGCCTGTTAAACAGGACGAATTCCGGATAAATGGCGCAGAAAGTGAATTTCTCTCGAAACTAGTGAAAATCGCATTCAGTATTGAATCCTACGCGCCCTGAATATAGATGGCGTTAAAGTAGCGTATTTCGTATGCGGGTTGGCAACACTGATTAAATTAAATGTCAAACATCCTTGTCATAAAATAATAAGGCTATAAAATTAATTTGTGGGCTTTTAGGAGTTTTTATTCACGTTTTTATTACGTTTTTCTTGATCGTTATGGTTTCGTCCTTGTTTTAGTTAAATTAAAAATATGCCTTTTTATTCTAGTAATTGCAAACGTGTAGAGAAAAAAGAAAATAGATCTCAACTCTCCATACAATTTTGTTCGACTAGCTGACTGTTTTTATCTAAAAAGTCGATAGCAAGAAATCATAAACTCATGACACCATAAGTAGCCATAAATTACGCAAGGAATCGCTCCGAAACTTTGATCTACACTCGAAAGTATTCCTAAATCCTGGGTCACAAAGCTTTAAACTCAAATGCACAAGACACCCAGACCCGAAACAAATATCTGTAGGACATGCAAATATTTGTTCCATATGGGAATTGAATCCGATACACACAGCGCAGCAGCCAATTGCTTAACCACTGCAGCTGTCTCGTCATTTGTTTCACATTGTTCTAAACTAAACGATTGTATAATGTAATCTGTGTGTGTGATGTAGGTATTATGTATAACGGAAGTAACTAAGTCATGAGTCAGCTGGACGGTATTGTTTTGCCGCTTCATCATTATTTCCAACATTATGACTTTTCATAGGTCAGTGTACTATGCTAATACTAATCAGATGATCGTATTTGTCTTTTAATATTTTCGGGCTAGCTTTGAATATTAAAAATGGCAATTGAATTTTGTATACAGATACTGGCACTAACAGTTTTGTGAAAAAAAAACAAAAACCACTGTTAGTCAACCAAGTATCGATATGTTTATATATATGCCCAGTACCTCATAGCAAAGTTTACAAACCCCTTTCCATAATAAAATCTTCACGGAAGAGTTAACTTAAAGATACAAGAGACCTACGCCATAGATCCTTGAGGAAAGTGGATCCAGGATGCTAGTTTACAAGTACTAAGTATAAAACTACCCGTATCATTCACTAAATTCTTATAACTTCCTTAAGACGAACAAACAAATTCACACTTCAAAAATATTCAAGGGATTCTGGGTTTTTGGCAGTTTAGTAGATTCAGTACTACATGTAAACGGTACTGTAATTATCTTGTAAATGAAAATTTTTATTAGCAAGCGGAACCCAGCCATGCATTACAATCATAGATAGGACAATACAATGTTGTCTGAAGGCTATACAATAGTGTCAAATCGTGATAATTACCAGCACCTGAGTATTTTACACTGCCGCTGGTGCGACTGCGGGCTCTGCGGCCATTAGTTAACCATTAATTATTTTGAATATTGCGTTTCTATATCGATAAGCGTGTACAAAATTGATAGCGGGGTAGTTTTTTAGTAGCTCATGTGTTTGTGGTCTTGATTTGATTCCCAAATTATCATCACCATCATATTGCGGAGCACAAAATTGATGGTGTGATGAGTGAATTCTAGCTTTGCGTTATTTTTCTTTAAATCGCAGCATATGCTGAGATAATAGCCTTTTTGACCACGCACAGGTCTTATTTTTTTTAATTTTGTACGAGTTACAACAAAAGGTTTATCTTTATTTCTTTCTTATTAGTTTAGTAATGATATGAAGATTGCAGCGCTGAGTAATTGATTGTTTTAAATATTGTAACAAATGCTGAAATAAGCACCTATTTCACCTAACACATATTTTTAATATATTTTTCTTTTTAATTATTATTTCGTACGTATTATTTGGTTTAAATAAATTGTGTGTGTGGAGAGTTGAACTCATCTCTTACCGGAGGGATTGGCCTGCAATGGCAGTAAACAGACGTATGTGAAAAAGGGAGAGGGAAGCCAGGAAGGCCTTCACACAGCAGTGGGACATAATAGGCTAATTAGGTTAGATTAGAAGTTGTTGTAAAAAAAGGTGTCAAGGTAGACATGAGAGCAAACGGTCGTCACAACAGTCATCTAGACAATCAAAGGTTCATTTTGGTCCTCACCTACAGTCGCGCAGAAAATTGCGTACCCATTATTACCGTCGCACATGATTTTGTAGTAACTCGCACCATTACAAGCAAAAATGACGAGTAATTTCAAGACTTGCGTGTACCAGATCTATTACATTTATAAAAATAATAACGAGGGCACGTTTCGTACCTGATATTATTAACAATATTGTACATGCACTATCTATACTTGGCTTATCAACGGTCTATCCAGAAATGGATGTAGTAATGGATGTAGTATTTCAATTTATGATTAAATTATGGAAGGTTCTAGCCTATAAACGTTATAGGCTAGGTTTTACCTTTTTTATAGAAGATTGTGAATTTCCGAAGAAAAAAACTAGACAGACTATGGCAGTAAACATGTCTAGTTACAAGGGAAGAGATTATTATTATCAACCATTAGATAGTTGCCCGGACCAGACACAACACCCGTCTGGTCGGAGGATCCTCCTTTTCAATAGATTTTTCATCTTGTTTCACATACTTCTAGGTAAGATAATTATGCTTATATCAGATTCTTCCCAATTTAGTTTCGGCAGGATTTCGACAGACTGCTAGATACCTGTCGGGGCTGTAGAATTGTTCGAAAGAGTCAACACGACCATAGAGTCCAAAGAGCTAGGTACTGAAGAAATAGGGGGTGGTTTTAGTCAATGAAAGTCTGATACTCTCCCTTCGTTCTATCCAGAAAAGGAAAGTTATTTATAGGGTCATAAAGAGCCAGGCTGAAAATTTTAATCATTTATGAATCTGAAACTAGTTTAAATTGATTCACTAGCTTTTTTAATAAAAGACATGTAGAAAGTAGTGGTCCTTGACGAAATAACCTTAAAACTAACAACTATACCGTCATATCCAGCGCAGGACCAAGAAATATAACATGCTCTCCTTGCATAAGGCTGCATGAATATAGCTATATTATAACTGTATATATGCTAGTATATGTGCGGGCAGCAGATGACGTCACCTCGCAACCGGCCAAGGAAACCTGTCCCGTTACAAAATACCCTGAATATCAACTTGAAATGGAGATATTAGAGAAATGTAGATCGCTGTATGACGGATATACATAGTATTGCCGCTTTTTTAGAAGAAATAGAGTTTAGCTGATTTTGAAGGGAGAAATGAAGAGTATGTTTTTAGACAAAAGAAATCTCTCAATTGTTTTATTTTTCGCCAAACAAATATTTCATGATTAAGCCATAATTTTCATGGTACTTTGAAATTTATAACAGAGTACCGTAAAACGGGGTGAATAGAAACGCAGGGGTGAATAGGATCAAAACGTTGGTTTGGTTTTTCACTTTGCTACCATATTATCGACTTCTAACAAAGCATCGACATTTTAGAATAACAATTCGTTAAAATATCGTGAAAATACCCTTTGAAGTTTTGTTTCTATTCACCCCATTTGACCGTAGACCAAAAATATTTCACTAAATGCTGTATTTGCAGGATTACAGGATTACTTAGTTTCATTAAAAATCAGAGTCTAAATGAGTCGATTATTTTAGTTTCCTGGATTGCGTTCGTTGATTATAATACTTCGGTGCAAATTACTTCACATATTATTATTAGCGTATGATTGACAACAATAGATATACCGATATATATAGATATTGGAGGAACGTCGAGCTTTTTGGTGGTGCAAGGACATGGCTAGTATTGAGTTTAACTTTTTAAATGAAGTACTAACTTCTACCAGTGGCTTCGCTCGCGTGATAGTGGAAAACATGTGCCTGTGTTACTCGGTGATAAAGTAGCATGCTACTCGTGAATTTTTACAATCGGTTCAGTAGTATTTTTATAATCCAAAAATACAAATCATTTCTCTTTTTAGTATTAAGTATGATTCATTCGTAAAGATGGATCGATATGTTGACATTATTTTGGGTCAAGGTCTAGAAGAACTTCATCCAGGAATTCCTTATCAAATCTACTTTTAAACTGTAGAATCCAAAATATGTAACATAAAAATAAGTTCAGAACTTTTTGGTAATGCAAAATAGTGTGAAGCAGTCTATGTTTACATAGCAATGCACTTTGTTGATTTGATTGATGAAGTTCTTACCTATATTTTATGAATATAATTTGAAATGTAAATTATGTAGATCAGCTGAGCATTGTCTTGAGTAAGCAAAACTATTACCGTGACTAACGTTAATGTAATGTTTTGTTTTTCCGCTTCAGTTATTTTGCAGCATCAGGAATAAAAACAGGAGTGTCTGTAATTATTTTAACTAAACAATCTGTATGCAAACAGATTTAAAACTGCAAAGCCAATAATTGCAAAATATCACAACGACGACAAGCCAATCCTCTTTATTAGGTGAAGGTTCAATGTATAAGGGCATTAATTACGAACTCAAAACCAATTCAAGCGAAACCGTCGAATGCACTTAGTCCAGAAATACGAGTATGAGACATGACACTCGAAACCCATCATAAGATAACATAACACTATAATCCTATTAGAAAATAAACACACATCACTTCTCACACAGGCACAAGAAACAAAAACAAAACAAAGTAGAAAAAAAATATTGCACGGAAGAAAAAAGCTTTTTGATTTTCGAACGGTTTTTACGGCGCAGCATGCGCGTGCGCCTGGCGTGCCGGCGCCATGACACTGGCTTGCGTGCGCGCAACACGCCAACAATTTACATATTTATTATTATGCTAGGTCCTGCGTTAAAGCTACCGCGCCTGTGATTGGAGCGAATGAGGGAATAATGATCGCGCAATTTATTTCGTTGTGAGAAAACTTTCGAAGAAATTGAACATGGAATAGCTTTAAAAGGTTAAGGATCTGGGTATTGCTTTGCTTTATTTCGTGGTGTGTGGGGCTGGAACTTTAGAAGTAGGTAGAGCAGTAAAAAAATCGTTTAATATCCAGGTAATCTATGCAAAAAAGGAAATTTTATAAAAAAGAAAAACTTTCAACAGAATCAGGACACCTTAAAGAATGTGGACATCAATTTTATTCGCTTGAATAAAAACCGCAAAGTAAAGTTTTTTTCCACTACCTTTTTATTTTGTGGTTAAACCAAAAAATCTCTACAGATGGAAAAGAACTGGTCAGGAATTTGATAGCTGGAGAGCATAAGCTCATTCCAGATCACAGGCCTAGAAATATTTTATGCTGGGTTAGAAGATCATGCAAAATGATAACGTTACTATTTCGCATTTTCGCTTTCCATCAGGTGAGATAGCGGTCAAGCGCGAACCTATCAAGAATAAAAAATAAAAAAAAATAAACTGACATATCAGTACTTTTTTTTAAGCTAAGTGTAAGACTGAAATACATTTAGTGGATCAACTAATAGTCCGCTTGATCAAAACAGGACACGGGACAAGGGCAGGAAGATGATGATGATGATGTAAGACTGAAATACATTTACTAGATCAACTAATAGCCTGCTTCATCAAAACAGATATAGATAGACTATATATAGACACTATTTACAATTAAGATAAAGTAAAAAAGAAAATTCTGTACAAAAAAAAAACTTCACACAAATCTCTAAGAATACAATCAAGACTAAAGTACCTAAGCACGCTTATAACTTTCATCATCAACCCGGAACCGAACACATTACCCGCGGGAGGCATTGTGAGCCATTTAGCAACATCCTGCCCACACCTCGGGTCACTGACCAGTGCTTGCGCAATTCATTTATTGTTCATTAAAGTTTCACGCACTGAAAAAGTTATCGAATGTGTTCTAATTAAATAACTAGTCAAGCATGATATGATAAAAGTGATGGAAGACTAAAGATAATAAAGGTAAAGGATTTATATCCATTAGTGACAAGTTGTTCATAATTATGAGTATTGCCAGTGCTTTCATTTAATGCTGTATTATCATCTCCACATTGTATACTGAGTTGACAACTTGTGAAGAAGTCATCTTCATCTCATCATCTTTCTACCCTAGTTCCATGTTACTTGGGGTCAGCGCAACACGTTTTTACTTCCATTCTGTGAAGATGTATGGAAAGAAAAGACAATGATGTGCCAACCTTATAAAACAGTGATAAGGACAAGTGGATGACGATGGCTCCAATAAAAACTGTTATGGGCATCCAAGGGATGCAAGGGATCAAAAAATGAATGTTGAGAACGCCATCTTTGTAAAGGATAATAATGACTTAACAATCCGATCCAATTTGTTTGCCAAGCATGTTGATAAAGTTGACTCACAACCATTCATTGCGATTGGGATTGTAGGCATATGTATTAGCAATAGAAGCCAATATGGAACAGTTGATAACCATTAAAATATCGGTCATATTACAAGACGTTTAAAATCAAAATGATAAAAAGTAAACGTTACTGATTGACAGATCCATCAACACAAAATTCAAACTACAGAACGGATTACTTTAAATTTGGCACGCAGATAGTTATTATGATATTTAGGCATGCACTAAGAAAAGATTTACCAAAATTCACCCCCTAAGGTGATAAAACGGGGGCCAAAATTTTGTTTGGAGAAACCTACTTTTACGAGGGCGAAAGCCGCTGGCTAGTTATAAAATATATTATGATTCTTGAACTATCATAAGTGGAAGCCAAGAAATTCATACAAACTAATTTTCTCAAGAAAACTATGTACTTCAAGACATTCAACTTAATAGTCAACTCCAAGATTTCATTATTACAAACGACTCCAAATAGTTTGTTGCAGAAATCACTAAAACTAAATTAAACTACTCGTTTTATGAAACGAGTTGTTATAGAGTTGTTTTTGGCACCAAGTTGGAAGTCGGTTCGTGGAACGACGCTTTAGGATCGGATTCTCGAATCGGTCAGGCGGAAGATATTCCTTTTCCGCGTATATGACTATTTATATATTCTTGGCCTTTAGAACAATATGGATGGATGAAGTGGCTTTGTGTATTTAACTGTAAGATTAGTAGTTAATAGTACCTTGAATATAACTCAAAGCAAAAAGCGTTTTAAGAACACATTTGTTATGCGTACAGCCAAGGAGTGGAATTCCTTGCCGGAGTCTGTTTTTCTTGATAGCTACAACTTCTTTAAGTCAAGAGTGAATAGGCTACTTCTAGGCAAGCGTGCTCCATCGTCGACCACATCATCGCTTACCATCAGGTGAGATGGTGGTCAAACGCGAGCCTATCATTAATAATAAAAAAAACTCCAGTTTAAATTGGCATCCGTTAGATAGACTTCCTAGATAGTCATGAAGGACTGATATCAGCTGGTGCTGTTAAGATGCTTCTGGAGTATGAAATTGTTTATTGTTTTAATTGTAAGAATAAGAGTACCTAATATAATCTACTAACTTATAAGCCTTTTCCTAACAAAGTTGGATTTGGCTTCCAGTCAAACAGCTGAATATCAGTTTTTCACATGGTTTGATTGGTTCTCTCACCTCCACACAACCCAGTAATTGGGTAAGGCAATACCCCTTGGTATTACTGTTGTCAGATTTTCTGGTTACTGATTATCTGTAACGACTGTCAAAGATCTACAAATGACAGGCGGGACCAACAGTTTAAATTGATTTTCGAAGCTTAATATGGTAAGATGTTCACCTATAAACGGGAGGGCTTTGCTTAATCTTCTTTATCCACGAGCACGATTAACAGTAAAACGGTTCCTTAAAAAGTTTCGTCCGGGAGGAGAGTCACTGTTTTTCTTTTCTGTTTACTTATTAAATTATTTTTTAAAGCATCATGGATGCGTAACCATACCTATTACTTGATCATAGTTATAACAGCTGCGTTTTGGTGTAAAGGGTTGGGGTGCCATCGAAATTAGTTTATTAGTTACGCTTTCTAACTTTATCTTAAGTAGGTCAATATATTATTACATACCCAGTTATCCAATTGGATTTTTTGGCGATCGCAAGGGGCGTGAGGATGACCGTTCCCTCGTGGTTGAGGTCATCTTCTTTGCTAGCATTACTGCTACGCAAAAGGAGGCAAACGCATTGTATTTCTTCCCACTCCGGACTATGGCCTGAACCAGGGTCCGATGATAAACAGATAAAGGTAATAGCTTAACATTAATGGAACTAGGTAAAAACAAATTATTTGTATTAAACCTCTCATGTGACCATGTCAAAGTAACTAATGCTCTAACCGAGACAACATTAAACACTTGATCGACCAACACAGATAACAAATAGCTGATTACTTTTGTCAACAAACTGTCTAAATAAGGAAAGTGAACTGTCTGAGTATGGCTTGATAGGAGTTATCATAGACCTGTGTTTAAAGGGTGATAAGCTGCGATTAATGGAATAAAGTTACCGACATATCCCGAAGAATCGCCGAACTTAAGTGGCAGTGGGTAGGGAACATTGCTCGCAGAACAGTAGGCCGATGGCGATGATTCATTCTGGAGTGGCGACCACGTACTGGAAAACGCAGCGTTACAGGTTTCCCAAAAAAAAGTGGACCAATGATCTGGTAAGGGTCATGGGAAGTCGATGGATGCGAGACGCAGGGCCGGTCATTGTGGTGACGTTTGGGGGAGGCCTATGTTCAGTATTGGGCGTTTTTTGGCTGAAATGATGATGATGATAATGGAATAATGTGTCTTAGTGGTGTTACTCCGTCTATTAAGTGGGAGAAACAATTCTACAAAATGTTATTTAAATAATATTCAAGACTGCTGGAAGTCAGGCCTCCTCTCTAAATGAGCCGTTTCTCTACATTTTCTTTTATTTTGACGTTTAATGTATATAGACTCATTGTATAAATTAAGGTTTTCTCTTTAGCTTGACTGGAAATAGTCATCAGATCCAGTAGTAATTAATCAATCGCAACCATTACACAATGCTGATTGACTGAGTCAACCCAGTGATCCTACACAGTCAACTGAGCAGCCCCTATCAATTATATCATTACATGATTGTTGAGTAACTGCAGTTGCTTGACTAAGTAATTTACTATTCATTACTGTGAAATTACGTTTCAATCGTGTCAATTATAGTCTATTAGTACCTATTTATCTAGTGAAAAATATCTCAGTAAGTGTGAAATATTTAATATAACCAAATAAATGCAAGTTAAAGTTGATCTAAACTTGTTTTAGAATTAATTAAGACAATCAAAGAGAGTTGCTATATGATATATGATGTTTTCTGTTCGGCTAAAAAAAAAGGTTATCTTTTGTTTGTGCCTATGTCACAAATATCTCGTTATGTACGGTCCTTAGGATAGTTCGTAGCTCGGAGTTTACTTGCATGATCGAATGACTGGACTGATGATATCCGCAGGAGAACCAAAGTTATCGACATAGCCCGAAAAATCGCCAAACATGTGGCAGTGGGCAGGGCATATTGCTCGCAGAACCGATTAGTCGATGGAGCCAAGTTCTGGAGTGGCGACTACTTAGAAAACACAGCATTGGTGGGTCTCCCACAAGGTGGACCGATGACCGCTGAGACTGGCGGGAATCCGATGAATACGCGACGCTCAGGACCGAACGTTTGTGGCGACACTTGGGAAAGGCCTATGTCCAATAGTGGATGTCTTTCGGCTGAAATGACGATGATGACGTAAATATGATTAGGGGTGCCATATCGCATTACTAATTACAAACTCTACTGCCACTACAAAGCTCAGTACCAATCAGTAAAAAATATAATCTGGCGAATACATTTGTATTCGAATGCATGGCAATACTTTATCATCCGTAACATATGCCAGTGCTGTCAATACATACAAATGTAAACAGCTAACTATATTAAAAAGAAATGGGTCATACAAGTAGTAATATGGACGCCGGAATAGAACCAGAGACCGCACAGAAAGCGGATACGCTGCTTTGATAATTGGGTTACTGTAGCCCAGTTCCTACATCCGAAAAATAACTACCAATTGCAACATATAGACAAGTACGGACTTTAGGAAGTTTTGTAAAACTTTTAAGACAACACTTCCAGGTGAATTGGTTAAGTTGTTTAAATATTGGTACGGTCATCAAACCATTATGGTGAAGTGGGCTCGCTATACGATTCATAAAGGCTGGAAGAGTGGGGGTACAGGCAGGGAGGTCAGACCTCACTGAAACTCTTCTGTTTGTATGTAGATCGGTTGGTTCGTGAGTTCAGCAGCATTAAGGTAGGTTGTTCAATTGAAGCAACATATGTCTACAACATAAGTTACGCCGATGACATGGTGCTGTTGGCCCCATCGATCAGCACTCTCAAGAAGCTGGTGGCGGTTTGTGAGCGATATGCGTAGGTCTAGGATCTTAGATATAATGCAAAAAAGAGCGAGTGTCTGCTGTTCAAGGCAGGCACAAAGAGCTATGCTGTACCACCCATCACACTTGTTGCGACCACTCTAGAATGGGTTACGTCTTTCAAATATCTGGGGCACTGGGTCACTGCTACACATACCGATAATACTGACATGGAGAGGGGACGCAGGGTGCTGTCAGTCAGAAGCAATACGTTGATCCGAAGATTTGCAAAGTGTTCAAAAGATGTATAGGCTACTTTGTTTAGGGCATACTGTCAGTCTTTTTAAACTTGCAATCTAAGGGTTGACACACACGTAAAGGGCTTACAGCGCCTTGCGAGTCCAATACAATAACGCATACAGGGCACTGTTGAGGCTGCTGCGTTATTGCAGCACATAGGGGATGTTTGCGGAAGCACGGATGGATGACTTTTATGCTATCGTACGAAAGCGTGTCGCATCCCTGATGGGGCGGGTACGGGGCAGCGCCAACAGTCTCTTAAAAACTGTAGCGGATAGGACTGATGGCCTTATATTGAAACACTAGACTAGGACGCAAGTGTTATCTTCAAACCTTGCCTAGAAGTAGTGTAGTGTGTGTTGTGTGTGTTTGTTAATTATTATTTGATTATGTGTGATTAAATTATTGTTATTGACCTGCTTATTGAATGTACATATTTATTAATTTACAGAGATATTGTACTAACACTAGTTTATAAGTTGTGTATGTCTTTACTAATAATAATGGATTGTATTAACTGAAAAATAAATAATTATTATATAAGACCAATTTAGCTACTATCACTTTTAAAATCACGGGTAATTTTTTAAAGGAAATTTGGTCCTAGAACACAAAAGGCAACTGAAGGACAGAGGTGGGTTTTAGTCAGTAGAATTCTAACACGCCTTCTCGCTTCAACATAGAGCGAGAGAAGTCATTGGATGATTTACAACTACAAAAAAAAACTTAGAAAATGGTGAAATCGCTGCCTAAGCTAAAATACTTGTATTATTATTCATACTCATTTATAAAAGCGTGATGTGACGAGAATGGATAAAATGAGAAATGAGTATATTAGAGGAAGTTTGAAAGTGGTGCCAGTGACTGAAAAGTTGATGGAGAATCGTATGGTCATGTAAAGAGGAGAGATAAAATGCATATTATGAGAGGGAGGCCAAAGAAAAGATGGATGGATTGTGTGAACAGTGATATGAAAGAAAAGGAAGTTAGTGATAGCATGACGAGTGACAGGATAGAATGGAACAAAAAAACGGGTTGCGCCGACCCCAAATAGGACGGGACAAGGGCAGGAAGATGATGATGACTAATTTATAAATGCGAATCGAAACTCTGTCGGTCTGTTACGCTTTCGCGGTTGAACTACTGAACCGATGGTATGGAGTACTTGAACTGTTGAGTGTTGAAACAAACACATACGCTACTTTTTATCTGGCTTCGAATTCACTTCTCGTTTGCAATAACTGATATTCAACCAGGCGAAGCCACTGGCAGAAGCTAGACTTTGATATTTCAATGAAATCATTTCTCAGCATAATAATATCAACCTTACTAAAACCAAGTTCATGAACAAAAGGCATGTTCACATTCGTAGGGTAAAAATAATACATTTTGTTACAAGTGGAGAAACGTAGTCATTGCTACCGAGGCAGAATTGGCACGAGCCGCGAGTGCTGCAGTGACAAATTTCCACGTGTATCAAACGACGTTTTTCAATATACTTACGAAGAAATAAATACACGGGGGCTGACCAGTGACTCGTGGGGGTTGCTAAGCACCCAGCCCGATACGATAAATAGGTACAATAAATTGAGGCGTAGGCGAGCTCGCGTGCTTTTCCGCATTAGTGCAGAAAACAGTAAATTGCGTGGCAAGCAGAAGGGATAACAGCGAGTGCAGATATGTATCAAACTATCAACTTGAACCATAGCAAAGTGTATGGAATTATGTTAGTACAGTTTGAGGGAGAAAAAATAAATATATTCCACAGTAACGAGAGAAGCCGGTAGTTCAGTATTTAATTACGAATTTATGAACAGCGGGCGAAATGCAAACCTGAGTGAGCAGCGGGCACGCTGAGAGGCGCAAGCGGGAGCGAGGTACAGTCGTGCTTCCTTACATATTTTCATCAATATTGTATACCTGGAATTTTTCTCTGATACTTAAAATAACTGTTAAATATCTATAAATCTTATAGACGATTTCACTTTGAAAATCATTGGCTTTTCTTGTTCATTTAATTTCTACGAAAAAACAAAGGACTGGAACTATTTGCTCGCTACGGTCTCCTCATCCGATTATAAATTAGGTGTCTTCAATTCTAGAGTACATAAGCTATTAATAAACTAGTGCGCTTTACCATCAACAATTGCAACACTGCTTACCATCAGGTAGGATTGCAGTCAAGCATTAGGTAATATCAGTTAAAAATGTACCTTTGTAACAGAACAGTAATCAGCTTTAATTTTATTAAAATAAATTGTATCCTTTATAAAGGACTATTAAAGCAAGATGTTAAAAGTAATAAGCTTGAGTTCAGAAGGAGCATGTTATGTACTTGTGCCTACTGTCCTCACTGCATTGTGTGTAATAAGCGTGCCCGTAAATCGCTGTCACTTATGACGCAACACACACCCTATCCATTGCAGCATCTCTCAGTTTCGGTTAATTAAGACAGTGTTTGAGTGGCACTTAGCGCGAGCTAAATAAATAACACCGGTGCGCCCGAGTTCGGACCCGATGAATAGAATGTAATGTAAAACATTGTGCGAGAAACTTTGTAAAGGAAATGGGTTTTGTAAAGATATATTTTGGTAAACTAATTAGCTGTGTAGTACGAGGCATATTCTATCAGTAACATCGTCTATACCTATGTAAAACCCCTTCGAGCGAAAATCTCTTTATTCCAAATGCAAATAATAAATAAGATATTTTGAACATACTGCAGCGAAATCTATATGTGTGTCACATGCGAGCTAAAAATTCAAAATCGGGTAGTTACCCGGACCAGTCATAACACCCGTCTGGTCGAAGTAACTTATTCAATCTTGACTTTAAGACCTAGGTGGAGGTTGTAGCTATCAAACACAGACACCAGCAGGGAATTCCACTCCTTAGCCGTACGCACAATAAATTTGTTCGTAAAACGCTTTGTTCGTATGGATGGGATATCATATCCATGTACCAATGCCGCAACGCCCTACATCTAGTGGTCCGATGATGGAACGGGCTAGGTGGAATTAGGTTATGCAATTCCGACGCACACTCCCCGAAATGCAACCGGTAGAAAACCGACAGGCTAGCAACTCGGCGTCGATGCTCAAGACTTTGAAGCCTCGACTCAACGAGTGCATCATTGCCAATGATCCTCCTGGCTCGCCTCTCAATTGCCTCAAGTGCATCAAGGCGTACGGCGATGCGCCATTCATTGTGCGTACAGCTAGGATTCCCTGCCGGAATCTAAGTTTACTAATGGCTACAACCCGGGAATCTTTAAGTGAAGAGTGAATAGGCTGCTTCTAGGTAAGCACGCTCCAAGCGCGTCAAGCGCGAACCTATCAAGAATAAAAAATAAAAATAAAATATGGAAATGTATCTCGGATTGGGCGCTCTTAAAGGGTATATCAGTAATCGTTACTCAGGCCAATCAGTTTGGTGATCAATCTACATAACAAATGCACCTTTAGCGTCCAAACTCAATAATTAACCAGTTGAATAATTCAGACTTTGTACAGAATTAAGTGAAAATGGCGTGAATATCATATCGATTCAATTAATGTATTAATTATTGGCGATCAGTTTTAATTAGAGGTGTGTGCACGCGGAGTAATTAATTGTGGTGTAAGAGTGGGTGTAGACGGGCAGGGCCGCGGGCTTTAGTGTAGTTTATTTGTTGAAGATGTTATCGTTCAGTTTTCAAATGTAATGAAACGCTTCATAATAAGCATAAACCTTCAAAAGTATAATTAACTTGCCAGTTTGCAAGTAAATTAGAGTAATAGCAGCATGTGAATTCTTTATATGTCACAATATTTTGTAGATCGGTACCTATGATCGGTAAATGAAATTTTTATAATGTGAATGTGAGAATACTGTAGAATCCGCGAATTCTTAGATTACTTTCTATTACGACTCACTGTTTATAATTATTATTTTTATTGTACTTTTGAGTACAATATTGACTGGTCAACACTGTAAATACATAATATCTACTAATACTGTAATATAGAAATATTGTAAGAAAATCTTTTTTTTAAAGGAGTAACCATGGAGTTTCTTGCCGGTTCTTCTCCATAGGAAACGACCAATTTGGAACCGTGCTAGCTAGCTTTGACGATAAGTGCCCATGTAGGCCTGTGTGAAATAAAAACATTTGAATTTTGAAATATTTGTTAGCATAATTTAGTAGTGACGTCTGAAGAAGAAAGGAGAGCTGTCTATTTTTAGCCTAGGTAAACACATATGAGTCAACGTTATTAATACAAATTCTAGGACGATTTCACAACTTCTCAGTCAAGTAACCTGTCCCTAAATTACTAAGCTACTACCCCCATCTGCACCCAACTTTACCCCGTAATCACTGGAACAGTGCACTCGCTTCGACAAATAATTATCACCGGGCGCGAGCTGTGTTTGAATGCTAGTCGGTAAACAGACGTATCAGCAGTATCAGCTAGTCAAGGAGCTGCCAGGAAGCACTGTGTGTTAATTGATGTTATTGCGAAGTTAGGCTGGTGTATTAATTTATTGAGTAGTAGCAACTCAGTGGTAATTACCTTGACTTACGAGTTGGTTTAAACCCAGCCAGGTGCATTACTTTGTGTAATTCATTTTCATCACCACTGCTCTCAAAACGGTGAAGGACAACATCTTGAGGAAAACCGGCATGCAAAAAATTTGAAGACTGACTGAGTGGTTTACAGCCCTTTTCTTCTTCCACAGAGAAGGCCTGAGTCCCAGCTGTGGGAACAACCTTTCTTTGTAGCTGTTTGTGTTATTAATTTATTGATTAATCGAGTGAAGTTTAAGGCCATAATATTTCTTTATTTTCTTTAAAAAAGCCATTGTCCCACTCAGGAACACGCACTACCTACTCATGTATCGTGGGTGCATTCAAAAACATGCAACCTTACAGAGAGACCCGGAACAACCATCTGTAGGCCGTACTAATTTTGTTCCGTGCGGGAATCAAATCCGCGACACGCAGCGCAGCAGCTAATCCAAAAATTCGCTTCTAATGTTATATAAAGCCAATATCATACCATCTTTGCATTGTTAAAACCTCTGCTATCCAGACTAAGAGTTTCGCCTCGTCGTTTATACCGCGTACATCGTGGGAACGGAACAATTTGCCTGCTGCGGTCTTCCTGTATGGTAATAAGTGTGTCTTCTTTAAGAAATATTGATTGATTTACATATGCTATCATCATCATCTTCCTGCCCTTGTCCCGTGTTATTTGGGTTGTTATTTACATATGCTATGCATTGTGAAAAATACTTAGCCAGCATTTTTTTGTGTAAACATATTTCTAAAGATTAAAGCCGTTTGAAAGGAGTAGGGAAAACTAGCGAAAAAATATCATGTTGTTAATTTTTTGACAAATTTTTAGTCATACGAAAAAAAATCATACGTTGATAATGACATATATGAATCTATAATAATTATATTTTTTTCAAACCTATTGATCTAGCCGTTACCGAAAGGCTGTAGGCTTCAGAAAATCACAGTTTTATGGCCCTGCTCAGGAGCTAAAGCCTTAATAAACTAGTGTGCTTCACCACATTGTATCCAATTGATCAATACAAGCAGTACATAGATAAATCATTGTGATTATTGACTTGTGAGATAACATCACGCTAGTATTACTGAGGGAGGTTACATATTTTGTCAAATTATTTTCAGTTACAGTTTACAATACTTTGCTCTAAATCATAGCTAGATTATTTTATTTGTACATAAACGAATAAATACAACGGATATGGACATCGGAGCCGTGTTCAGAGTTCAGTGTGGTTCAGTGTTGCAATCGTATCGTTAACTGCTGCGTTCCGGTCGCGCGTCTGGGTCGCACTGTCGCACAGTAACCGGTGACGGTTGCGAGAATCCACAGTTACACGACACGACCAACCGACCAACTATGAAGTTTACAAAAGTCGTTAGTGAATAGTGAAGTGTCATTTATTATTTATTGGCATCTCAAAGCAATAAAACATCCCATCATTAGTATAGATCCCATCATCTTTTGCTTAATTCTTTTTTAAGACAGCCAATAGTTGAATGAACTAATTGTTAAATTATGTCATAATGGACGTTCAATTAATTACTAACATGACAAAAAGTCAATTCAACAACTAATAGTAAAAAATAAGTTGAGAATATAGTTATTAGATTGATATTAATAGGGATCAAAAGTAACCCTAAGTCTGTAAATAGCCAATCCATGTACAGGACATTACCCTCCATATAGGATTCCAGACTCCATTATGATTTTATAACTTCACTTACACGCTATTCAAAACAGACACACACACACACACACACACACACACTCCACAGAATGCTTAATTTTAAATGTAGACCTAAGTATTTATTTTGTTATTTAACCTTAATTTTAAAGTATTTCTGACATAATAATGTATTTACGAAAACTGGCGAAGACACCGGTCCCTATGATACAGTTTACACTAGTTTATGGACCAGGGGATTCATTTCTATGTAAAACTTTATGTCAATAAACTTTTATTATTATTATTATATAGAATTTGTTGAAGTAGGGTAACAACGTCCTACATTGGACACAAACAACAAAGTACCATCGAATAAGTGTCATCCGGAATTACGACAAATAGCACTTTATGACACTATTGTTTTCTAAATAGTGTGTGACGAATGAGTTTGGAGCAATTAAGTTTAAAATAATGAGGAAACAAGTAACTTTCACACTGATATTTCGGTTGTAAAGATAAGAAAAAATGTAGACGGAATGGTCGACTTATCTATGCTCTAACTTATTGTGACTCTTATGGAAAACACGCAAGTCAACTGACCGCAATTATTCTGTGAATATTACATACTAGTGACCCACCCCGGCTTTGCATGGGTTCAAATTATATTACACATAAAACCTTCTTCGTTTACTGGTCTTTCTATTAGTGGAAATTGCATTAAAATCCGATGCGTTGTTTAGGAGCAGTAAGCGGACAAACAGACAGACGCGGAAGTAAAGTAAGATGTGAATGTCTGGATGTTTATTATTCAAGGATAATTCAATGGATGAATGGGGTTGGATGAAACTAGGCACACGGGTAGTCTAAGACTAGATAGAAGGAAGATAAGAAGAATATAGAACATTTTCTATCTTTTTATTCTATTTTTTATTCTTGATAGGTTTGCGCTTGACCGCTATCTCACCTGATGGAAAGCGACGACGCGGTCGACAATGGAGCGCGCTTACCTAATAATAATAAATAATATAATAATAATATTCCACAACTATCACACAACGCCGTCTAGTCCCAAGCTAAGCAGAGCTTGTGTTATGGGTACTAGACAACTGATAAACATACTTATATATTCCTAAATACATACATATATAGATAACACCCAGACAGAGAACAAATGATCATGCTCATCACACAAACATTTGTCCTGGGTGGGAATCGAACCCACGACCTCCGGGATAGCAGTCAGGGTCACTTACCACTAGACCAACAGGCCAGTCAATCTCACAAGACACCCAGAATCCGGAACATCTATTTGTAGACAATACATTTTTTTTACCTAGAATTAACCTATTCACTCTTGACTTAAAGATTCCCGTGTTGTAGACATCAGGAAACACAGATTAATAAGATCTGGATAATAAAGCAATTACAGCCAATGTAGCTTTCAGGCTTTCAGTTCAGAGGGTGCTAATTGCAAAGGACAACACACGGCTAGATTGCAACTTAGATAAAAATCATAGGTAAATTCCATCCATACGTACAAGATAGATATACTCTTTATTGTACACCAATTAAAAAATTACAATAGGAACTAGAAGGAAAAAAAGATGAAAATATGTTTTGGGAACATATTTATTGTGTGTACCTACAGCTAAGAAGTGGAATCCCCTGCCAGAGTCTGTGATTCCTCATATCTGACAGCTTTAAGTAAAGAATGAATAGGTTTCATCTAGGTAAGTGTGCTCCATCGGCGTCATCATAGCTTACCATCAGGTGAGATAGTGGTCAAAGGCGAGACTATCAATAATAAGTGAAAGAAATATAAGCTCCCTTTTCTCTGCCTGAAATATTTAAAAAATCAGACAGTATAAAAACATCATGACAGACATCTCCTGTACACTTGCTGTCGTTGGACAAGCAATACACTGTCAGGCTACAATTTTACCAAAATCAAAATCATTTCTATTAGATTATCCATACGAAAAAGTTTCGTTACAATAATTTCACTCCATATCTCAAACGTCCACAAATTAATAGCCATTTGACCTTCACATTTCAAACCCAACCGACCAAAAGTGATAGATGTAATTTCCATCAGAATTTAGCAAATTAATCAGGATAAAATTACCCAGCGTTGCCAGAGGATGTTAAGGCGTATAGTCCCTTGAACATCTGACCGGAGTAAAATGCACACGTACTCATACTGCCGCTTGCGCCCGCATAGAGCCCCGCTGACCTTAAAATCTATTTTCTTTGCGAAATATAAATAGATTTACATATGCTATATAAATCAATTTCTGACGAACACTTAACCAGCATTTTTTTGTGTAAACATATTTCTAAAGATCAGAGCCGTTGTTAAGGAGTAGAGAAAAGAATCGAAAAAATATCAGTTGATAATTATTATTTTTTTGTAAAATTATTATATATGAATACGAAAAAATGTTCTTATTAAATAAATTGATCTATATATTTTTTTCAAATCTATTAACCCAGCCGTTACCGAGGAGTAGTCTTCAGAAAGCAGTTTTATGGCACTAAACGGGAATAAGGGCCTTAATAATGTACTGGTCGCCATAGCAACGATCGGTCCTTGAGGACCGCACCGCGGGTTATATGTAGTCTGATGACATTGCACTGTGGAGCAAATAAGGGGAGGTGGGGACAAAATTAGATCAGCTTTTTTTGTCTGTTTTGTTGCGAAAAATGTTGATTTAGTGGAAGTGATAGGACAGTGATGGATGCTTTCTTTTTCCTATACATTTTAAATCACGCTATTTACAAAGGTGAGTTTTTGTGTGTTTTACGTGTCGTGATCGAAAAGTGGTTAAAGTATCCGCCTCTGATTATAAAGCTACAGTTTCGAAACCGGGCAAGTACCAATGAGTTATTCATTTAATACCTATGCATTTTTCTAAGTTTATCTAGGGCATTACTGACATCCTGTGCCGCGGAAAGCACGTAAAGCCGTTGGACCCAGTTTTTGTCATTTGCAGAAAGATTTGAAAGAATCATCGCGACTTTTAAATAATGGGCAATTGAAGGAAAACAGGTGGGTGTTAATCAGCAAAAGTCTGATACTCCCTCTTGCTCCACCCAGAGCGGGAGAAGTTATTTGAAGATATAAAACAAAACTTCTTGCGAATACATTTCGCACCTTTAAACCAATACCGTCACTAAACGAAATTTTTCAAAAAGACTGTTTTTAATACAATCTGTAAAGTTACACTCAGCAAACAGATGGCGTTAAAAACAGATTTTTTGAAAAATTTCGTTTAGTGACGGTATTGGTTTAAAGGTGCGATTTATTATGCGTACAGCTATGGAGTGGAATTCCCTGGCGGAGTCTGTGTTTCCAGACATCTACAACCTAGCTTTTAAACCAAGAATCCTCTAGGCAAGCGTGCTCCATCGTCGACAATAATAGTCACTTCCTTCCTTCCATCACTTGGTCACCATCAATGAACAAATATTAAAATAAAATCTTTCTTTTTTCTTTCTTTAGATATGGTAATTAATAGTGGTTGAGCGATTGGCTGCTGCGCTACGTGTAGGGGATTTAATTCCATCACGGGACAATTATTAGAATGGCTGGGGCCTACAGATAGGTGTTCTGGGTCTGGGTAAATGAATTTACATGTTTGTGAACGCACTTATGATACAGTCTAAATCAAAATCTATGGGACAATGGCGGTCTTATCGCTGACAGCGACATCCAATCTACCAGACAACCTTAGGATAGACTATAAGAATTTAAACTAAAAAAGAAATCATTAAAAAAAAAAATAGTGGAGCCAATTTAAAAAAAAATATCCCACTCTTAACAAAAAAAGTTCCTAACTAATCAAAGTAAAATGCCCTATCAGACATAACCTATTTCCTATCTACTAAATCATTCCCAGCAGTGGTTAGTGAAACCACAGCATCACAACCACTAACTAATCCCACCAGCATTCAATTTTCGCCAGCGATCCGTTAAGATAATTAGTGGTTCCGTAATTTATAGCATGTTGATCAAATAACTTTGTGCTCATGTCAGCGCCGAGCTCGGGGGGCCACGTACGATGGTAGTGGTCATTAGGGCCGTCTGATGGCGCACAGTGGGCTGGATGGTTTCGGTGCTGGTCAAAAATATAAATATAAAGCTTCTTCTTTACAAACAAAAACATATTTTTTACTCTTTATATTTTACTAGCTTCTGCCAGCGGCTTCGCCCGCGTAATAGTAAGTTTCTCCATATAAACTTCCAACCCCCGTTTTACCCCCTTAGGGGTAAAGTGTCGTAAAATCCGTTATTAGCGGATGTCTACACCCTACATGGAACCTACCTGCCAAATTTTAAGTTTGTAGGTGTTATAGTTTCTGAGATTTCATGATTAATCAGTGAGTAGTTTTTCACTTTTATATATATAGAAGGATTGTGAGCAGTGGTGGCCCATTGTTTAACGGTTATGACTAACGAGTTTTAGGTCGCGGGTTCAAACTCAACCAGGCGTACTACTTTGTGCAAATTATTATTTTATCACCACTACTCTCAAAACGGTGAAACAACACATCGAAAGGAAACCGGTATGTCCTAGAACCTACAATTCGAGAAATGTATGACATCCACCAATCTGCACTGGGCCCGCGTGGTGGATTACGCCCTATTCCCTTTCCTAGAGAGGAGGCCTGAGTTCAAGCAGTGAGAACATTAAAAAACTGATCATATTATTAAGATATTTACTACTGTAGTTATTTATAAGTATATTGTAGTTAGCTTCTGATGCTATACTTAAATAAAAACTAATAAGTAAACTTATGATAAAACAAAATGGGTAATGCTTTAATGTTTTATGACGTCATCACAAGCAACAACATTTGAACCTGGCGTGAAATGTAAATATTTACTATTAAGTCTTTCTTGAGATTGTGTTCAGAGCATTTTTCACTGAATGATTCTAAGAAGACTCCTTTCCAATAGCATCAATCACATTTCTTTGAAATATTCAAATGCTTTGTGCTCTACTTGAACTGACCCTATTTGAAAACACTTTGTTTCTGTTATGTTTCTTCACTGAATCCATAATTTTCAGCTATTATCTATATTATAATACTATATAAGGAGAAACTGACTGACTGATATATCAAAACAAAGCCGAAACTACAAGGAGCGTGAAATTTTGCGGAAGGTTTCCTTTTATGATGTAGGCGAGCACTAGCGAGAGGATTTTTCACTCCCAAAGGGGATGAAACTTGGGTCCCAAGTTTGTATGGAGAAATCTACTTTTACGCGGGTGAAGCCGCTGGCAGTAGCTAGTAGAATATAAGCATGGTATTTAAATGTAAATTAATATAAGCATATATAAATTAATATTTAAATTCCTTGGAATTTATCTAACCCACTTTGCACTAAGCCCTTCTTTACCAAAACTACGCCTTTTGACGGCACTATTGAAACTGTGTTTTAGTGATGATGCTGCTGCGTATTGCGGGTTCGACTCCCACTCCAAGCAAATATTTATATAGTGGTTGCAGTTGTGCCTAGTGTGGCCAAGATATGATTTTTTTAAAGCAACCCCTACTCTTTATCTATGCAAACAAAGCTGTGAGTAACTCATAATATCTAAAATACGTTTTATTTTAAAAGTAAACCAGAGGGCTTAGCCAAGTTGATAATCTACAATCGTTAACGCTAGTAGAAAACTTCAAATGTATGTGAATGACATCTTCTCAACGTTTAGTCACGTGGTCAGAACAAAAGAATCGAGAGGCGTTGCCGACTACGACTGTAGAAAGAGATTCGAAACGAAACGGTCGTAACTTGGCTAGGCCAGCTGTAGCACTATCTCCAAATCTCATATCCATTGTAATCTACACTACTATCAATTCATACCGGAACAAAAATGTGCAATTTGGACGTTGGCCAGTGTCCAACCGATGGCGCATGATGGCCTACCGTGTGCCCACTGTGTGGCCATTAACATATTAATGCAAAACGTTATTAGGCGCGGTAACTGATGGTCGGCTTAGACGCCATGTTGATGGCGGTGAGTTCACGCTGCTTTGATATTGGATGGGCAGAATTTGAAGAGCTTGGATATTGATAGTCTAATCATAAATGTAGCTTTATTAATTTTTTTTTTTTAAAGATGATGAGAGGGCGAACGTTCGCTTGGGGATTAATGAATTAAGGTAGGTTCGAAAAATAGACGGTAGAACCAAATTAAAATTTAGAACAAGAAGTTATTAGCTCGTTGCTAGCGATTTCACCTACCCTATATTCCATATTCTGATGAATTTTCGAACAAATCCTTGGAGATGAAAATGACAATGCCAGATCCTGACCCTGTCATAGTTATCATTTACAGAAAAAGTAAAGTTATGAAAATAATTGTGACGAATAAGGAACCTTTTCATAATAAATCGTTTTTCTTTAAAAGTTGCGGTTTACAATTTTATAAAAAAAGGAATTTAATCCCGGAAATTATTTTTTGCCATTTCCTATTTTCTCTTAACTATCTGCGTTACATAAAACGCATGTGCAAAACTAAAAAAAATAAGTAGGTAACTGTAAAACAAATATCATTTTACATAAAATATTATATCAAAATTATAATTATGCGTAACGTTATTATTATTATTGCGTTAACGTTATTATTAATTATGCGTAACGTTATTATTATTGTTTTTAGTTTTAAACGAAAACCGCAAGTTTTACAGGTTTCAGGACAAATGTTTATTAGGTATCAGTAATAAATATACAATAAGATGCAGCATATTGCATGCTTGTAAATGACTTTTATTGAGTGGGGCAAAGGTCTATAGAGTATCTGGGATTATCCTTTGCTAGCCATTCAACGTCTCGTCGACGACGGCTGGCGCTGAAAATCAGCGCTGTGGCTCTGTTCAATACATGAGCCCCAGCATTTTGCTGAGCGCTGGCCGTTTTACGCGGATGTGACGTATAACTCACTCTACTGTATAGACTTGTTGTTTGTTTTTTGTTGTTGTTAATGTTATATTTTTTTAAAGTTATGTGCCATGTTTGTCGCAAATAAACTCCTTTTCTCTCTTTCTTGAATAAACTTTTATCTTGGGTCTAAGGGTTTGAAATAGGAGCAGATAGGTCCTGGCCTACAGCTTGCAGTGAGTGAGTCAGGACCTTTCTTGTTATGCACATGTAGAAAACAAAAAGACCTGGCAAGGATACCTTAGAATAAAAGCTTCACTGTTCAGATTGGCTTCACATCCAATAATAATAATCCTTCCGGCAAATGTCGGACACAGCAGGCAAACTCATCGAAGATTAAGCAAGCACGCAGGAGATAGTATTTATATAAGCGTGTGCGCAAACACAGGTGCAACTGTCCCTTAACGGTCAGTTCACGACCTTGCTGCTGTGCGCGACAGCTAAGCGCGGGGCGGCGAGCGGTAAGATCACAAGTATGAAAATATTTGAGGCACGCCAAGAGACGCCGCTCTTAGCGCCGCGCGCCCCCGTACTGATGCCGCCCCGCTCGCCACGCCGCTCACCGCTAATACCGAAGTCGTGAACAGGCCGTAACCCTCATATTCTGATGGGACGGCAATACGACACGATCGGGGAGATCGAGACACGGGAGTGTCATACTACCAGCCTGACAACTCCTGACTACTACAGAGTAACTCTTTATGGAGGTAAAACCAAGTAGTACTTTTTGCCCGACCCGAGAATCGAACTCAGGACCTCATGCTCAATAGTTACGTTTGTAACCGCGAAGCAAACGAGGTAGTTACTTTTAGCTAATCATCACTTACATAAAGCCTCTATCATTAAGTTGATAAAACTATCACCTAGCTGTAATTATTTTACGACTGAACACTCTCAATATACAGTTCATTGCATGCCCACAAGGCACTTAGATATAAATCAAGCTAACTGAACGCGCAACGGAAGACGTTTTATAATTTACCGACTATTTACCGTATACCGTAAAAGTCATTACCGGTATAAACTACGGTACTTACGTGTTTATGAGTACGTCTTAATCCAAGTGTGGCTTACCTGTGAATAAAAGAGAGAATACATTAGTATTTATTGAAAATTATTTTTTATCGTTGACATTCTTCGTTGTTGTTTTAGGGTTTCGTCGACTTTGTTGTCCGTCGATCTGTCTGTAAAGACCCTTTATCTCAAAAACGCGTGGAGGAATCGAGTTGAAATTAAAACTATATACTTAGGTCTGCGGTCCCTTGAAGCTGTGAAAAAAAAACTTCTAAGTTAAAGAAAAAAGTAGATACGGCCGGTTACGTAAGTCGCAAAAAACGTATATTTCGACAATCTCAAGGGAATCAAAATTCGTCAAAAAAAAAAAACTGCGATTCGGAAAAATCTTCGTAACTCAATTCGGGAATTAAACTGTTTTCATAGGTAAAGTATGGAACCCTCAGTGCACGAGTCCGACTCGCACTTGCCTGGTTTTTTATTATTGATAGACTTGCGCTTGACCATTGGCCATGAGCCAAGTTGCGATCGTTTCGTTTGCGTCGAACGCCTCTAGTAGGCCACGCCTCTCATTCCTTTGTTCTGCCCACGTGGCTAAGCGTTGAGATGACGTCAGAACAAAGGAATTGGAGGCGTGGCCTACTTGAGGCGTTCGAAGCAAACAAAACGATCGTAACTTGGCTAGAGGGGCTGATGGTAAGCGATGGAGTGGTCGACGATATTACGTCGATCAGGCTAAGTTAGAAGGGGATTACGGTGGCTACAGTATTTTTTACTGTTGATAATCGCGACGTTTGATCACTATCTTACCTGATGGAAAGCGACAATGAAGCACGCTTGCCTAGAAGTAACCTATTTACTCATGACTTAAAGATCCTCAGGTTGTAGCTATCAGGAAACACAGACTCCGGCAGGGAATTCCACTCCTTAGCACAATACATGTGTTCCTAAAACGTTTTGTGTGTGTTGGTGGGATGTCCACCATCCTTGAAAAGTCGCCTTGTTGACACTTCGTGGCACAGAAGGGCTGGCTTCTACACATTTTTGTGTATATGTATTTAGTAAATCTGCGAACAGGTTGTAGGCTGTTTTTACCCTCCTACCCTCACCTCCCACTTTTCTTTGGTAATAATATATACGGCAAAACAATGTTTGTTGGGTCAGTCAGTCTATCTATATCAAAAGTCACCTTAGACTCAATCTATGTAACCGATCCGGGACTCTCAGCCACCCACATATAAAAAACAGCATATTTCTCATGCCTTTACATCACCTGTTCATCATCATCATCATCATTTCAGCCGAAAGACCACTGTTGGACATAGGCCTCCTCTAAGTGTCGCCATAACGACCGGTCTTGTGCGTCTCGTATCCATCTGATTCCCGCGACCCTCACCAGGTCATCTGTCCACCTTGTGAGAGGTATTCCAACGCTGCGTCTTCCGGTACGTGGTGGCAAATCCAGAACCTTTCGTCCCCATCGACCGTCTGTTCTACGAGCAATAGCCCTGCCCATTGCCACATAAGTTTGGTGAATCTTCGGGCCGTGTCGGTAACCTGTTCATTGACAATATATTTCTGCATAACTTCAGTCACTTTCAGAATTATCAACAGTGTCCATTTCAAAATCATCAGCATCACAATCAAAATACCAGCCTTCCGTTAGTTTATGCGACATAAAATTATTTCCATTCTGTTGCTTGCATTGTGTTGCATACAAAGTTGATAAGTGGCTGTAAGTCATAACTTCTGATAAGTAAGGATGTGTGCACACTGGCACCCGCTGAAATTGTTAATTGGTGACGGGAAGCTTAAATTTACTGGTGTATTTGACTAGTCAATATTTAGTTAAACTGTTTAATTACTTTGTTGTTTGCAATTTGAACGTTTCATAAAGTATTAATCTATTTGTATGTTTTCTGTATCTTGAAATAAAAACGTATCTACCCAAAATATTCCGTAAGCCAAAGTAACTCTCTGTGTTTCCTGATAGCTACAACTTGGGGATCTTTAAGTCACCAGTGAATAGGTTACTTCTAGGCAAGCGCGCTCCATCGTCGACATACATCATCGCTTTCCATCAGGTGAGATGGTAGTCAAGCGCGAACCGAGTGCTCATACGCTTTTTAAAGAACTATCCAAACGCTTAGTTGACACTACGCGTGACCTTGTGCCGTGCTTTTACCTCGGTCAGAGATTAAGCATTTCAATACAATGTGGCAAATTGGCAATGCCGTCAGCCTTTTGGGCACACTTCTAGTCGACACCGACGCGGAGGAGTTTTATGACGCCATATTTTAGTTAGGATGTGTAATATAGTTTTAATTCGTTAATTGTTTTTGAAATAAGCGTGTAAATATAATAAAGAATTAAATGAAACATTAAAAACACAATATCCATGCAGTATTAGCGCGAGCCTATCAACAATAAAAAATCCTGATGCCTGCCAGGGCTCCCGCAGCCTTGACTTTTTCCAACATTGCCACTAACTGCCAGGGCTCCCGCAGCCCTGGCAGTTAGTGGCAATGTTGGAAAAAGTCATCTGTTCCAGGAACGCAAAGAGGAACTGACGAAGCATGGGTGGGTTTTACGCAATAAAAGTCTGATGTCTACTCTCGCTCCACCCGAAGCGAGAGTTGTTAATTGGTAATTTTCCATCCCAAAAAATAAAAATAAAAAATCTAAGTAATCCTTCTTTGCTATCTAAAGTACCTTCTTCGGATTTTATACCTTCCTTCTCATTTTAAATTTAAATTTAAATTATTATTGTTTACTTTGTGTGTGGGTGGTATCTGATCCATCTATCGATCTTTAAATTATTCTACACACACACACATACATTTTGATTTTATTGTTGTTTCTCCTGTGCAAGTTTCAAATTAATGTTGATTCTTCCTTTCTTACTTTTCATCACTTTTTGCTTTACTAAATCATTGTGTCACTCTTCCCTCACAATTTATTTGAAGTCGGATAAGTATACATTTTCATTTCTTTTGTGTTACATACAGTTGCAGTTCTCTTGGTTTATCCATCAATATGTCCTCCCCCTAACTCGAGGCACGCACGCGAGCTTGCGCCGGCGCCGTCGTTCTCATATATCTGTCACAAATCGGCGCGCGCGCCACGAGCAGCTCTATTGGGCACCCATTGAGAAACGACACACATTCACTAAAGGAATTCGCGAACTGTATGTATGGAGGAAGTTGTATATGATTGTGTTTGGTTAATATAGGGCTGGCTACTTTTAGATTATGTTAACTGGTACTTAGATAAAAATTCTTGTTGCTGAAAGAAATTGAGGTACCGAGATACTGTAGCGCGTTAGTAGCGCGTTGGCATCTTCTATAGCGCTTGCAAATGCGACTAACACGCGGTAGTAGCGAAGCTGTCGCGCGCTTATGAAAGGCGCGACATGATCGCTACAAAAAGTCGCCGTGGGCGAGGGGCCTAAGCTTCGAAAAGTTAACGTTTTTATTAAACGAGGAGTGAGTTTTAAAACCTTTATGGGACTTTAATGTCGAAGCAATTGTTCCGAAGAAACATACTCCCATGATAAAAAGTATCCTATGTGCTATTCCAGGACATGGTCTACCCGTGTTCCAAGTTTCATCGCAATCCGTTGAGCCGTTCGAGCGTGAAGTAATAATAAACACACACTCAAACTTTCGTCTTTACCATATTACAGTAATGTCTTCTTTTATGCGTGCTTCAATATACGCCTAAACAAATGTGACTAACAAAAATTCTACCCGTCTTAATTGGATATACCTTATACCAGGGATGACAAACCTATGGCATGCGAGCCAGTGGTGGCACGAGGCAAAATAATGCGGACATGGCAGTACAACATATAGGTGATTTGACAGAGCAGTAATCACACAAATTACTATTATTTAATTAAATAAATAAGCAAACAATTGTAAACACTACGCTATACTAATTTCAAGTTTCTTTGGCGGCACGAATACATTTTTTTTTATATATTGTGTGGCACGTTCTCCCGTAAAGGTTCGCCATCGCTGCCTAATACCATCAAGGAGCGATGACGTATCATCATTATTAATTTAACGTCTATAAAAGAGGTCACGCTCAAGATTTTATACCTTAACCCATGTTAGCAATTTCAATGTTTTACTACACACGAAACTTTAATCTCTGCCGTCGCTAAATGGTGGCGTCGTTAAAATATTTTACAGGCTTTTAAATGGCGTTAGTAGGGGACCAAGTTTATTATTATTATTATGAATTTACAATGTAACCACAATGTGGTTTAACTTTGAAGACGGACAGCTAATGATTGGGTTGTGTATGTACCCTAATCGTAAAAGACGCGTAGACGTCCATGTTCTGAAATCAGACACTATTATATAGTACTCTAGTGGCCCGTCCTGTGTTTGTCCTGTTGTTTTGTTTTATGTCAAACAACAAATTAGCAACACTACTAAAAAAATTGGTTGCCTGTAAAGTCGGTATACGGGCGAAAGTTTTACGTGACAACGACTTTGAGTGGTAAAATAATTTTAATGTGAATATTCATTCGTATACTAGGAAGAAGGATGAAATAATAGGGGACGCGTGCCTTTCACTTTTTATGTCTGTCTCTCTCGCTCTTAGGCGGGCTAACCATGCCCGAGTGGAAGGGACGCGTGCCTCTCACTCGCTCTCATTGTGAGCGCATAACGTGAGCGGAGCGTAACGCAGTTTCTTGAAGTGTCACCCGGCAAACCAATTTATAAGACGTTGTCACGTCAAAATAAATACTTTCTTGTAAACAGCATCAAAATTGGTTATTAAATTAGGAAGTAATTAGCATTTCATATATTGTTATAAGAAAGAGTGGGGGCGCGGTAGGAACTTCTCGATATCTCTTTTGTACACACGTAACCTAATGGCAGTGACGTCACATTTCAGTGTGTACGGGATGTACACACTGAAATGTGACGTCACTATTCTATATTATTATTATTATATTATTTGACTATTCTATTCTATTATTTGACGGTTTCTCCTTCTTCCAGATTTGAAAGATTTTTCTAACTTACTTAATAATGAACAGATTTTAAAAATTCTCTCTATTTGCGTGTTTTAATGAAGTTACTTTTTAATACAAATATTTAAAAAGTAAATTGATTTAACTACCCAATTAATAGGTGTCGACTGTCAATCATATTGAAACTGACCTGCAAAATACAAAAAACCTTAAGAAAAATTTGAATTTTGCGGGCTACCCTGGAATATTCACCTCAATGATTACTAATTTCTTTACCTTTATTAACTGTATATTTGTGATCATTCATCATCATCATTTCAGTCGAAAGACGTCCACTGTTGAACATAAGCCTCCCCCAAGTGTCGCCGGTCCTGTTTGTCTTGCATCCATCGGAGTCCCGCGACTCTCACCAGGTCATAGGTCCACCTTGTGCGAGGCCTTCCAACTCTACGTCTTCCGGTGAGCCGTCGCCACCCCAGAACCTTTCGGCCCCATCGGCCATCTGTTCTGCGAGCAATGTGCCTATCCCTCTGCCACTTAAGTTTGGTGATTATTCGAGTTATGTCGACAAACTTGGTTTTCCTGCGGACATCTTCATTTCTGATGCGATCACGCAAGGTAACTACGAGCCCTTTCCATTGCCTTTCGGGTGACTTTAAACCTTCTGATGAGGCCCATTGTAAGCGACCACATTTCAGAGCCATATGTATGTAGATAACTATTATTTACTTCCATTATTATATTGTACCGTTATTAAGTATTTATTAGGCACGCTAGTTTGGTTTATAGCCACAATAAACCGTTGATTTACGATATATTGCTATTACTGTTTGTTTAGCGTTTACTTTATATGTTATTAGTTAGGTACGTAACCATTGAAATTTGATGTTATTATCAATTTTCATACTTAGCTTTTTATTATAGTTATTAAATACATATTACTTAATGGTTTTCTTGAAGAATTCATTTACGGTTTGTTTATATTTTATCTCACGCTCTAGGGTGGGCGAGAAGGCGTATCAGACTTTTACTGACTAAAACCACACTTATGGTCCTTCTTTCAATTTGCTTTCCAGGAGTTCGGGTTCGGTTCCTTTGCAGAAGCAAACCCATGGCCTCAGTAGGTCTCGGTCCTCCTGGGCCCCTACGGTTTTGCTGACATCTCTTTGAAGCACGCGTGGAACACAAGGCACCTTCGACGACTCTGGCTCGGTCCAGACAGTTACCGGATGGCCGGACGGCGAGCTACCCATTACTCGTCGTCCGCAAGCCCACAACCACTGTGGCTGGAAATCGTGGTCGGGAACAAAGCGGCTGGGGTGAGAGGACATCCATTCCCTCACGCGTAACCTCTAACGGTGGATAATGTAACTATTTTTTTACGATATGATCAGCCATGTTTGGTCATATCATGAAATAATCATGCGTTTAGCCGTTCATATCGTTAAATATAATCCCATATCATGATGTGGCCAGCGGACGAGGTTCTATATCATGAAATACCACCATTTCATGATATGGGCGGTCATATCATGAAGTGATTAATTCTAAGATCTGGCCACGACATATAATTATACATTTAGATTAAAATGTCTATTTACAATCGTTTCGAATAAGTATAGCGCCAATGTTATCCTACATTGATATTATTTTCAAAACATTAAACGCAAATTATATTAATTTTAACTATGCTTCATTTGTTAGAGAACAGACAGTGAAGCATAATGCCTAAATGAAAATTTTAAGTAAAAAACAACAGAGAGAGAAAAAAAACAAATATTTTTTACCAAAAACACTGCCCAGAAAGCGGAGACCGCAGAACGATTTATTTTAATAACATTTCAACGTACGCCCATTCCGCGAAAAAGTGTAACAAGTCATTTCCAACTTATTTACGTCCTTAACACAAGGGAATAAGGTTGATATTGTGAAGGTGTGGAGTCAAAAAATAATTAATTTCATTCGCGATATAAATGCAGTCGGTAAACCACAAATATTGGTTCAAATTCGTTTCTGTGTTTACATGAATTTAGAGATTTGTATTATTTGTTGGGTACAGTAGCAGACGCAGTAACTCTGTGTTTGTCTATGAAAAAAGTAATGTACCAAAATAATAATAATAATATTCCACAACTATCACACAACGCCATCAGTTTCAGAGTCACATCACTAAATTTCTAAGGCTGACAACAATTTCTGTTTCCTTTTTACTTAGATTTTTATCTTTGTCAAGGTGTACTTTGTGCCCCCTTTTATTGTAATTTTCAAGAATACAAACTTGTAAGTATGCTTTAGCATCTCTCACGCTGTTTCGACGAATCAAATGAAGTCTTTATCACGTGATGTGTCGTTTAACAATCCAGTTTTTTTATTATTATCGATAGAGTCGTGACTGACCACTATCTCAACTGATGATATTATAAGAGAAGATGTGGTCGACGACGGAGCACGGTTGCCTAGAAGTAACCTATTCACTCTTGACTTAAGGACCTCCAGTTTATAGACACGAGTATCAGCCGCCGGGAATTCCACTCGATATCCGTGGATCGTCCCGTCCGATTATAATTTCTCAAAAAGGGAGTAAATAGACTCTTGATAAACTAGTGCAATTCACTATCATTGATTGTATCACTGCTTACCATCAGGTGGGACCGCAGTCACAGCACTAATTTATATCATTTTAAAAAAAAACAGTCTTACCTACATCTAATCCATTCAACAATCCAGTATGACTGATGACACGACAAAACGAGTTTGTATAACTCAACATTTCCAAAATGTCCCTCTACAAAAATTCTAATTCCCCTCCTCCCACTACAGACGTTATATCCTAGTATCAGCAGACACCCAGGCGTCCAAACAAATCCGTCAGCAACACAGTATATCAATTAAGAGCAATTTTCACAAACTGTCCGCATGTGTGTATGTGTCCAAAAAATTCCCTTGCGAAGGCACGCCCGGGCCGCTCGCTTAGTTAGGCACGATGGCACTACGGTGGATAGGCTTCATTATATTATTGGGATAATCTTGATTTTTTTAGTCGATTATGAGCTCTAACTGTGCATGGAAATCTGTTATTGTATGGGCTTGTAATACAGAGATAATGCAGATGGCACGATTGGTTTATGCAATGCGTTTTGTAGGCTCGATTCCTGCATGAAAAACTTAGTTTAAAAGAAAGAAAGAAGGTAAGAGAATATCTGATGAAAGTTTTCAGTATTAAAGTAGATTAAAGGCTAGAATAGTGTATAGAAAAGGTATGGTAGGTGTAGACTAAGGAAAAGATGGATTGATTGTGTGAAAGATGCTGTGTTCAGAAGACGATTTTGGCGGTTAATAAATATGTTTGAAAGAAGAAAATATGTTGCACGAATCTCAAATAAATGAAGCATAAATACAGAAACCTATACGCACAAAATGTTTTGGGAACAAATTCACTGTGCCTAAAGCTAAGGAGTGGAATTCCTTGCCGGAATCTGTGTTTCCTGATGGCTACAACCCGGGAATCTTTAAGTCAAGAGTGAATAGGTTAATTCTAGGTAAGCGCGCTCCATAGTCGACCGCATCGTCACTTTCCATCAGGTGAGATAGTGGTCAAGCGCGAACCTATCAAGAATAAAAAACAGGAAGGAAAAAATCCAATTAGAATCGATTTTGAAAATTGTGTAACTTATTCAGAAATTTTAAAAAAGGATCTTGCAGAAGGTGGAGATACGTTATAGTCTTGTATTTTATTATATTTTCCATTGTTAATTTAATTATTGAGTAATTACCTATTGCAATTAACCTATCAGACATTTGTTAGGCAAAATTCCAAAACTGGTCTCTGAATTTGGCACTGTTTCCGTGGATATGTCAGTACTTGTGCATAATTTATCACCGTTGCGTCACAGTGTTGACAGTTCATTCGAAACTCCCCAAAAATCCACAAAACAACTTTTATTCAAAAGTGAAACGACAAAAGCTCGAGGAATGATTATTGACAATATCACCGCCCGCCCGGCCAATAGACCGCCTATTGTACACTTATTTTTTATAAATGTCCGTCCTGTAGTAAGTTAAGGTGTCCAATAAAGTAATAAATAAATAAATAATAAATAAATATCGCCTCTAGTATCTTATTCATGCATACAAGCATCCGCCATCGGTTTTGCCTGCGAGAATGTCGAAATTTATCCAAAGAGAACTAATTCCGGGATAAAAAGTATCCTACGTTATCATCATCATCATTTCAGCCAAAAGACGTCCATTGTTGAACATAGGTCTCCCCCAAGTGTCACCGTACCTATTCCCGCGGCCCTCACCAGGTCAGCGGTTTAATTTGTGTGAGGTCTTCCATCACTGCGTGTTCCACACGTACATGGTCGCAACTACAGAACCTTTCCGCTCCATTGACCATTCGACCTATGTTCTACTATAAGACAATCACGGTCTGTCCAAGTGTTAAAATTCATCAAAATCCGTACAGTTGTTGAGATGTGAAGAGGCAATAGACAGACAGTGTTACTTTCACATTTATAATATTACCTAAGTATGGATTGTGTGTTAGGAAAAAAGTAAGATACCTACTCGCACTGCCTAGACTTTGTAATACTGTAGAAGAATAAAATTAGTTATAATGTTGGAGTTCTGAAAGAGCAGGGTGTGCTGTCTTAACCTTTACCATCATCATCCATTGATACAAAGAACAGAATCTATGATGATTGTGACGAGCCAAATTAGGAACTCCTCTTTTATTTAGAGTGGCAAAAATAAACATTTGTTGACTAACCAGTTTATCAACAAATATACATAACTAGAATACTAATTGCGAAAACAATATCAAAATTGGTAGGAAAGCAAACGAGACATTTTTTTTTTTTATTTTTTTTTTTAGACATAACAATTTTAAACAGTTATATTTGTCTCACTCGCCAAGACGTTTTCTACGGCTGTCAAAGACCATGTCGTACTTTTCTTTCATAATAGCAACTTCTTTGTTGATTTAACTTTTATCATGTGTATTTACCGGTGCTAAAAAAAAAAGTATATTTTAGCGAATGAAAAAATTGCATGAATATTGGAATATTCCCTATTGGTGGTGGGTTTTTTTCTTTTAAAGGTTTTGGCGATATCTTGTACCTTACAAGACATTCTGGTCCTATCTATAGTCTCGTTGCTGTATAATGGTACCCTAATGGGTCATGTCCAGCATACTCCGGGATCATGGCGACACTAATCCACTCGACTGCGTGCATACGAGGCGTGATCCCGCATACATTAGCGCTAGTGCTGATCGTGGCGCTCTAGCCGTGGCCTGTATCATGTTTATTAATAATGGTAGTTGTTTAGGTAAGCCGTTTTTTTAATGAGAGAGGTATGTTCTTTATAGAGCGTTGGACTTAGATTCGTACCTTTTTTTTTGGTGGGAAAATCATCCAGTGCGGGAGACAGTGTCAGACTTTTACTGACTAAAAACCCACTCCTGTTCCCTCGTTGCCTTTCATATCAGTAGCCCCAGTAGGCTTCGACCCTGCTGGCCCCCTACAGTTCGGTCGGACGGCGAGCTACCTATTGCTCGCCGTCCGCAAGTCCGTGCCTACGGTGGCCGGAGATCGGGATCGGAATCCCGGCGGCTGGAGCACGGATGCCATTGGCTCGCGCGTGCACGTGCAGTCTCCTACTTTGCTAGCATTACTGCTTGACAGAAGAAGGCGACCGCCTGCCACTTCTCCTCGCTCCAGACCATGGCCTGTACCAAGGCCTGGCGCGTTCCGTATAGATTCGTACCTGGATGTGTACACTGACTATGCTGTAACATTTCTTGGACTTTGAAATTATATATTTATCAAGGATCCATTTTGAACTGCTGTTAGATGGTGATGGATCTGGATAGATCCTCGTTAGTTATAATAGTGTTAGCAAGCTTTGATTGCAGAATAAGATAAAGAAGGCTTTTATTTGGGGTGGAAAATTATTGTATAACTTCTTCCACTCAAGGTGGACTAAGAGGGAGCGTCAGACTTTTACAGACTAAAACCCACCTGTGTTGCTTCAGTTACTTTAGTATTCTATGGCCACGGTCACTCTCTCGTAGGTATATATAATATAATATAATAATATAATATTCACACAACTATCACACAACGCCGTCTAGTCCCAAGCTAAGCAGAGCTTGTGTTACGAGTACTAGACAACTGATAAACATACTTAAATATTTCTAAATACAAACATAATATAGATAAATAACACCCAGACACAGAACAAATGATTGTGCTCATCACACAAACATTTGTCCTGGGTGGGAATCGAACCCACGACCTCCGGCATAGCAGTCAGGGCCACTAACCACTAGACCAACAGGCCAGTCAATAATCCCGCAGCGCGAAGATAAAGAAGCCGAAGATAATGATTAAATCGACTCCGACTCTAGATTGTACTTTCATTGCAAGACTTTTGTTCATAGTATTTAATCAATACAAGTGTGTGTGAGTGACATAGGCTATACATAAAATATAGCCTATGTCACTCAGGAATAAAGCAGAAATCTATCGGTGAAAAAATTTTTGCAATCGGACCAGGACTTTCAGTGATTACTTCCTACAAACAAAAAACAAACTTTACCTCTTTATAATATTACTGTAGATTTATTAAAAAAACAAAGACTTCATAGGTTACTTCATCAGCAGTTGGTATTAAAAACACAGCAGTTGAAGCTAGACACCTCCATCATGAAACCCTCTTACTAACAACTTCAATCAACACAAGAGCTATCATTAAAAAAATGCAATCCAATTCCTCTAAAATAAAATACAAAAAAAATCCAGGTCAACTCCAGCACTATGCTCAAACGACATTTTTATACCCATGTATTGGCAAAGCACTTAAAACAGCAAACACAATTTTTCACATATAAAAAGTTTACGTCATAGAGGGGCTGAAATATCGCGGTCACACAGTACCACTGAAATATCGTGGTCGTACTGTACCCAGCCCGCAAATAGAATGCGATTGAATTTATAATGAAGCCCATTCACGGACCGATATGTTGGGTAGTGGGACAGAGTCGCCGATATTGCGTTGTTGTAGAGTTATTGGAATGACGAAGCTCCTATTCTGAAACATTTGGAATCATTTTTTTTTGTTATAAATAGGCTCGCGTTTGACAACTATTTCACCTTGATGGTAAGCGATGATGTGGTCGACGATGGAGTACACTTGCCTAGAAGTATTAATTTATTACGTAAAAAAACAGGGCAAGTGCGAGTCGGACTCGCGCACTAAGGGTTCCGCACAAAACCTATGAAAACAGTTCGATTCCTGAATTGAGTTACGAAGATTTTTCCGAATTGTAAAAAAAGTTTTTTTTTTGTGACGTAACTACAAATTTACAATTTTCAGATTTATTCCTATATCTACCCTATGAATTTTGATTCCTTTGAGAGTGTTGAAATGTACGTTTTTAAGGACATGAACAACCGTATTTTTTTTTAACTTGGAAGTTTGATTTTTTCACAGCTTCAAGGGACCGACTTGAGTAGGTATACGGTTTTAATTTCAACTCAATGTCTTCACGCGTTTCTCAGATAAAGGGTTTTCTATCAAGGGACAGACAGACAGACAGACGGATGGACAACAAAGTGATCCTATAAGGGTTCCATTTTTTCCTTTTGAGGTACGGAACCGTGAAAGTCAGTAATATCGAAATATATTAGTAAAAAAGCTTTGCAAGTACTTAGGTATCGGTACTTATACCGTGCAAGTACTAAAAATCTAATTTGAAATATGGTTACTTTAACTAGACAGTCTTACATTCTATACAATTAAATATGTGTTGTAAGTATTATCTTATATTCTTGCATCACTTAGTACTATTATCATAATGGACGTCAGGTCAACTCTTTCATATTTTACATCATCATTGCCTCTAGTGAATAGAGTAACCAGTATTACTATTCCTGTGCTCCAATATTATAACCACAATACCACACAACACAAGAAGATCACTTTATATTCTTTTATATACAATTTTCTCCCGCCATATTGAATTGCTTCTGCGGCATCCCATTCATCCGCGGATATGTCGGGAGTGTCGGCCGGTGCCGATTCTCGATTTAATATTGTTGGGGATGTGGCTATTATTTTTAATGGTTTGCACTTAGATTATCATATTGTGAGATGGATAGAATAAATTAGGATATTTTAAAGAACATTCCAAAGAATATAGGAGATCAAATCAAGTGGAGAAAAATGTACACTGCATATCAAAATTTACTATCCAAAAAACCAAATAGTTTTCGAAACTTACCACTGACAATGTTTAAAAAATGCTTTTCAATTTATTGCTGTTTAAAAGGTATTACACCAATAAGGACCATTTAGAAGACAAGTCAATAGAATCTGTAGTTTGGTAGTTATATTATTTGACATAATTGATTGTGATTACATTTGCACGCCATGTTATGGTAGGATATGATGAAACAAATTTACTGTAACACCATATGTACCATAATCTAGCAAATAAACAATTTTGATTTATTGATTGATTAAAGAAAATGTCGAATAAATAAAGGATAATATAGTATGGAATCCCTTAGGAAGGAATTTTGAGATGAAATGCTAAATCAACAAAAAAATAATTGGTATAAGAGCAGGACGATGAAGCAAATATTTTTTAAAGACAACTGCATCAATAATCTCATATAATATAGTTTATTCGAAAACATGTGACATCCACCAATCCGCACTGGACCCGCGTGGTGGATTACGGCCCATTCCCTCTCCTAGAGAGGAGGCCTGAGTCCCAGCAGTGGGAACATTAAAAGGCTTAATGCTAATACAGTTTCAGAGTTTACTGTTAAAATATCTTGGGACTTAATTCACAGCTCGTTTTAGTTAAATGTAACCTCACAAATTGATTGTGAAACGAGGGAGTTTTTTAGCCCTTACTAGTTTTCTTACCCTTATAAGGATCACAAAAGAAGTTTTTCATTGATAGCAAAAATTATAGTATTCTTGGACCCAAAAACAGAACGCAAATTGCAGTTACTTATGTCATAAACAAATACAACAAAAAGTATCATAGTACCTCTCCAGTTTATTAAGTTTTATGCTAGAATATCACCATCTCATGTGCTTGTATACAGAGTGAGCAGGAGAAAAAATATGACAATTTGTAACGGATTGAACCGATCGCTGCTAACGAGAGGCGGCGTTGAATCTTTTATGTAGGGAGGGGATTGTTTTAATTATTGATATCGATATCGATAGTTCGAAACAGGTGAAGAGTAGGTAGGATTTATAACAGACAGCAACTTCAGTCTTCCCGTTCGATTATAATTTAGGTGTATTCAAGGCTAGAGTGAATAGGCTCTCCAGTGTGTAGTAGTTCACCATCAACGATTACAGCACTGCTTACTATCATCGTAGTCAAGCTCTTGTAATCATAAAAAAACTTTGAAGTGTAATCAAACTAAGTTTTTGATGGTGAGAAGACTGATTGGTTAGTCACATCGATCAACCTTGCTTGGTAACCGGATGCAGCTGAAAACCAATATTTTCCATGGAGTGACAGATCATCTGATTTTCACAAACTAGTAATTGGGAAATTTGATACCTCTTAGCAAGACTGTATGACAGAAATCCTGCGTTCTGACTATGCATAACGACTGTCAAAGACCTTTAAATCACAACCGGAACCAACGGCGTAACGTGCTTTCCGAGGCAAGAAGGTATGTTTAGATGGTCACCCATCCGAAATCTGACCTCGGAGAGCGTTACTTAACCTAAGAGATCAACCCATGCAGCTGTTATTATTTATAGCCACGAGCTTCTTTGGAAGTGAAAAAATGTGACCGTAGTCTTTTAAACTTACGATGTTTTGTCAAACCAAGTTGTGCCAACTTAACGCCAGCATATTGGAGATCATATCTTTGACTGTAAGCATATTGCAAATAAATTGGCCAAGTTCGTAAAAATATTACTAAATCAAACTTAAGTTAGCTTTTGATATCCTAAGCTTATTCCACGATTGTATGTGGATTCAGGAATTGACGTCGAATGTGTGAACACAATCTCCTCAAAATCATACCCTCCCAATTTAACGACAAGTCCCCAGTCCCAACACTAGCACTCATCGCAAGTGGTCGCATAACGACGTCGATAACGAACCGCGGTGCATTGTTATCGACAAAATGCTAAGCAGCTCGATATACCCGGATTAGTGCTGTACCGCTGGCAAGCTCTAGCTTCGGTGATTTGAACTGAACTGACGATGTGGGATTATCTATTATTTTCTTAGATTTAGGACGGGAGATTGTGTTTTTGCAAAAATTTTGTTTTGTTTTTAGTTTTTTTTTGTTGGCAAGTGTACGATATATTGTAAGGGTTCGTTCTATGTTCGCTGGTTTGTTCGTTCAATGTGTCGTGGATATTGTTATAGGCTGAGTTTATTGATTGAAGATTTTGGTTGAATTTCATTAAAGCAGTTCATATTTCCAGCCATGAACTGTTTATTGGGCAACAAATAATTATTTTATTTTAAAAAACAACAACAATGGTCTATTTTGTTAGTAAAGTAATTAGTGTTAGTAACAAGGATACAAAAATAAAAACATGCAGTGAAGTGAGTGTCTGAGGCAAGGTGTGCAGAGAACAGTATAGCAGTGAGTGAACTAACTGACCAGTCTCTCTACATAATGCTTCAGAATAGGGGAGTAAGGACTCTCAACCACTGTTTTCAGGATGCTATATTATCCTGTGAAAACTATTTACCTTAGTTATTGACAGAACAAAGACTTATTAAGTACGTCCGGCACACCTGGACAATTACATTCGCTACTAGTTTAACTGGCGTAGCTCATTGGCACTCGCACTGGGCGCGCGTGGTGGATTAAGGCCCATTCCCAACCAAAGGGGAGGCCTGAGTCCCAGCTATGGGAACATTATAAGGCTGATTATGTTATGCTTATGCTGTCTAAATTATAATAGTACTAGCTTTTGCCTGCGACTTCGTCCGCATACATGAAATATAGCCTATGTAACTCAAGAATAAAGCAACTTTCTATTGGTGAAAAAATCTTAGTAATCGGACCAGTACTTTCAGAGATTACCTCCTACAAACAAAAAAACAAACTTCACCTCTTTATAATACTTATTAGTGCGGATTAAAAGCTACAAATAACAATACACTGTTTACTTTAACATAACTTAAGCTGCGTACTTATGTATGTTTGTACATAGTATCATTAAGAACTTAGCGCCAATGGACGTCAGCGTAATTAAAATAGTTTCAATGATTTATCGCCACGAGCCGGCGTCGAACCCGGGACGTCGCGGTGATGAGGACACGACGGAAGAATGTGGCTTGCAATGAACATTCTTGCTTTAGCAAACACATATATAGAAAGGTTAGGGGACGAAGATGGAGAGAAGGAGACGTCACAACGAATTTTTATCACACTAATATTAGAACCTACGAAACTGGCGTTTTTCAAAACGGGCTACTTTGAACTGTGATCTTCGGATTGCCTTCGAAATACAAGTTCAAATAAACTTTATATAAATGGTACGTCATTCTTTTATCGAAATTAGCTATTTATTGGCTTCGTTGTTTCGTATTTTCTGTAATATAGCAGTATTTATAACCATTTTTGTATGAAATCCGCATATTGCGGAACTCGGTGGCTACTCTGTCCTCATGCGGATATCTTCACTCGTGATTTGAGCACACAAGGAAACTTCGAGCATAGCCCTCTCCACAGGGCCAGCCTTATATTCCTCAAAAATTATTGCCCATCTAACATCATTATCAGTAATGCTTGCAAAGGAGGCGGCCGATCGCGTGAGGCAGCGGTCCTCACGCCCCAACCGCCGCCGGGATTCCGATCCCGATTTCCGGCCACCGTAGGCGCGGGCTTGCGGACGGCGAGCAATGGGTGGCTTGCCGTCCGACCGTCCGGTAATCGTCCGGACCAAGCCCAAGTCGTCAACGGCGCGTGCTGTTCCACGCGCGCCTCAAGGAGATGTCAGCAACTGTAGGGGCCCAGCAGGGTCGAAGCCTACTGGGGCCAAGGGTCTGATTCTGAAAGGAAGACTCGGCCCTGGTACGAAAGGCAACGAAGGAACAGGAGTGGGTTTTTAGTTAGTAAAAGTCTGACACTATCTCCCGCCCCACCCAAGAGTGGGGGATGTCATAAGATGATTTTCCCACCGAAAAAAAAAAAACATAATTATCATAATTATCATTTCAGTCGAAAGACCTGTCCTCTGTTGGACATGGCCTCCCTCAATTGCCTCGCCATAGCGACCGCTCCTGTGCGTCTCGCATCCATCGGATTCCCGCGACTCTCACCAGGTCATCGGTCCACCTTGTAGGAGGGCTTCCAACGCTGCGTCTTCCGGTACGCGGTGGCCACTCCAGATTCTTTCGGCCTTGGGGCCTTGGAGCTATCTGTTCTGCGAGCAATGTCCCTGAGCCCTGAGCCCTGCCTATTGCCACTTAAGTTTGGTGATTCTTCGTGCCATGTCGGTAACCTTGGTTCTCCTACGGATATCCTCATTCCTGATTCAATCACGCAAGGAAACTCCGAGCATAGCCCTTTCCATTGCCCTTTGGGTCATTTTAAGCCTTCTGATGAGGCCCATTGTGAGTTACCACGTTTCGGAACCATATGTCATCCGTCATCACTGGCAACACGACTGTCAGAGACTTTCGTCTTGAGACACTGTGGTATGTTGGAAGAGAAGATACCGCGCAGCTTCCCGAACGCTATCCATCTAACATCTTACTCTAATTTCCAGCGCAGTTTTCTCCAGCTTCTCAACTTTAATTGAAACATGCAATGATAAAGTACTCGTAGAACAATAGCCAGTAAGTACTCGCTCTGCCGATCCCCTTTTGTGCGAATGCGTTGACTGTAACGCCGTGCCGTTGAACCGACTGTACACTGCTCTACGACTCTAGCTAGAGCGACTCTAGGTAGTGAGTAAAGCTTTGTAGAGCATTGTAGAGCTGCTGCCAATCTTTGTTGTGATGATATTATTGGACGTGTTTTAGTTTTGACTAATTATTATTTTGTTGGATACATTTTTGACATAACTTACTCTATTTTTATGGCTTACAGTAGTTAATCCGGGTCTGGCTGTCTTGTATATGTGAATGTATATGTTTGTGAACGCACCCACGATTCAGGAGTAATTCCTAGTACGGGGCAAGCTTATTTAAAAAAAAAAACAACTACTTATGTTATCTTATTTAAGTTCTTCTTCAGATTAAGATAAAAAGTAACAATTACTATTATTATTAACAAGCACTTCGTGGCTTTATATTATCTATACCGATATTATAAAGAGGTAAAGTTTGTTTTTTGTTTGTTTGTAAGAGGTAATCTCTGAAAGTACTGGTCCGATTGCAAAAATGTTTACACCGATAGAAAGCCGCTTTATTCCTGAGTGACATAGGCTATATATTATGTACGCGGTCGAAGCTTTGGGCAAAAGCTAGTTGCTACTGCTGTTTGGATTCAATATTAAAAGCTCAAACCACACAATATTTACGATACGGTTGGCGCAGTGGTTGAGCAATTGGCTGCTGCGCTGCGGGTCGAGGGTTCGATTTCCTCTTGGGACTTATATTTGTATGGCGATGATATGTGAGTTTACACGTTTGTGAAAAAAAAAAATAACATATAAAAATATTACAGCTGAATGATTAGTTTTTGCAACATGTGTGGGAGCTTTTATTCACTTGACTACTCATTATTCCCTAAGCTAGTTAGCTCTTACAACAAAGCTGTAATTCGTCAATCGAAATCGTATATCATGACAAATAATTTCGGTATGACACAATGACGAAATGCAAGCATTATGTATTCAGCATCAATCCCCTGGAGAAATCAGAAGGGAGTGGTTTAATTGTGCATTGAACACAAATACTCCACATTCCGATGGTATCAGATCATTGTACTCCTATCAGATTATTGTGAGGGCATCCTGACACCGTTGATGGTAATTAGGGTAAAAGATGCGCCACGGTCTGTGTTGGTATGCTGGATGCGATTGAGCGTCGTTTGGGAAATTATTGAGCGTGGTATTTTTGATACAGGTAAGCATTTATACAATATGATTTATCTTTATGTACACTGTACATATTTATTTATTTAATTCACATCAAACAACATTGATTTTCATCCGTGACTATACTAAAAGGTTGAAAACCATCGTCAGGCAACCACTACTTAGTTTTCCGGAATTATACTGAGGTTGTTTATTTTTGTGTTTAATTTAAGTTTTCAATACTTGTTTGTTCCTTTTCTTTTTCTTTCGTATTTCTGATTTGTGATTCGCTTTGAGTTATTCACCGAAGCAAAAAAGTCAACAATAACTGTTAGAAATAAACTTCAAGAATATATATATATTTCAAGTTTATTTCTGCAAGTTTTTATTCATATATTTTAACAATACTCATCATTTTATTTGCTTCTAAGTATATATTGTGATGGAATCTCCACAGTATACAAAAATACCGTCAGGGGGGGCACGTGCCCCCGTGCCTCCTCTTGAATCCGCCCTTGAACATACACACACACTCACACCTTTATAATTTTTGTGTGGTTGGTTGGTAGACCATATTGGTGTCCCGTGTTAATAGTGGTCGGCGCAACACGTTTTTCTCTTTCATTCTGTCCTGTCACCCGTCACGCTATCACTAACTTCCTTTTCTTTCATATCACTCTTCACACAATCCATCCATCTTTTCTTTGGCCTCCCTCTCCCTCTCCACCCATCCACATGTATACTCATACCTCTTTTAGTAACATGCATTTCATCTCTCTTTACATGACCATACCAAGACAAACGATTCCCGAAGACTTTTCAGTTACTGGCGCCACTTTTAAACTTCCTCTAATATACTCTCTATGATTAATTTTTACCCCGAGAGTATGTTTCCTTGGGACAATGTTCTAAAAGTTAGGTCTAAAAAGGTTTTTTGATATATTTATTCTTGTATTCGCTGTTTTTGTCTGAATCACTCAAAGATTGACTGGTAGAAAATGCCTACGTCCATTAAGTCCGCCTCTGTACTTTTGTGTACATAAAGCATTAATAAATAAATAAACGATTAGCACATCTATTCACCCTACATCTGCATGCGTTAGTAACTTGATTGAACAGCGCCTCGCGGACATTGCGCGCGCGCCGTGACCCGCGGCTGCCCGCCTGCATCAACTTGCTATTGTGCCGGCTTCCTGCTATATTGCAGCTTCCTGTTTTGTAGCAGATTATGCTGCATTAAGCTGTGTGCTTTGAGATGTTAATGCCAATCAATCTGGTTAAGTTAGAGTTGAGAAGTTTGAAGTTGAAATTCGTTGTTCTATATTTTGACATGACACGCTGAAAGCTTTTTCGTTATGTCAGTTTTCTTGCCTATGAATTTCTATTCTAATGAAGTGTGGCTATAACTTTTGTCTTATCACTCGAAGATTAATGATCTCACTAAGACTATCAAAGAAAATGCTGCTAACAATCTTTTTGTAATTATTTAATCTACCCTTTGAAACGCCCACGTATAATTCTTTTTGTCATGAGATACTTATCAACTTAATCCGATCAATTAAATTAACAGCAGCTAATTAAAACACGACAATAGAACAATTAGAACCCCATTATACATACGAATTGAAAATAATAAAAAAAAACGCGACTCTTACTTTTGATCTTCCTACATGCGTCCGATAAGTTCTTTGACCTAACAAAAGTACCCATGAGACGTGATACAGCATTCACATTATAGTTTCTACTAAACCCATAGTGAAACCATAGTATTGTGTCTTTCATCTGCACCGGACATCCGGCTTAGCAACTCTGAATGAGATCATTATAGCTTCGAGATTTTCTATTAGTGTACAGCAGCGCCATCTGTGATTAGTTTTAGTGTTTAAGTTCGATGAGCTTTCGATCGGTTTGAAGTTACGGGGTGTCGAACATAGATGGCGTGCTTTAAAGATTTACGTAAAAGCTTTGACTATGTCAAGTCCATACAGATGTTTAAGATTGATTTTTTAGAGTGGATATTTACATAGAAACTTTTCTTACGTAATCATGGAACTTTTTGGTATATGTGCTAAATATCATCGTTTCTAAGATCTGGGTAGGTACTTGACCATTTTATTTTAATTTCTTTCTCGTCCGTTGACCTAAATCCATTAGAATGTAGGCTATCTAGGTGGCGTTTAGATTAGATATCTAAAGCAAAACGAAAAGATAAAGATAATAGGTTTTTTTAAATTGATATAAACTAGTGCTTGACTGCGATCCCACCTGACGGTAAGCAGTGATGCAATCGTTGATGGTGGGCGCACTAGTTTGTTAGGTAATAGCCTATTCACTCGCCTTGAAGACACCTAAATTATAAATCCAACGGGAAGACCGCAGCAGGCAAATTGTTCTAGTCCTTCAATGTACGCGGTATAAACGACGAGGCGAAACGCTTAGTTCGGACCGTAGAGGTTTCAACAACGTAAGGGTGGGTACTCGCCGTATGTCAGGTTGGTTAAAAATTTACCGCAAAAATCGTAACACCTAAAAAATAATAACTAACTCTTACCTGAACAGCATCATCTAAGCAGCGTCCCCATGCGTCAGAGCGGTCCACCAGAGAGTTCCACTTATCCGCCAGCTTGGCCACTTCGCGCCTGATGGACCTGGCCAGCTCACGCGCCTGCTCCTCCGCGGACCGGTAGCCGCGGGAGTCGCCTTCATTTTCGCGATTCGCTGGAAAAGGAGAAAAGGTTATTTTTATGAAAGATTAAGCTTATAGTCAACAGAAATATTATTAAAGAAACGACGTATTAACCAAAAAAACATTGAATACTTTTAATGCTATGAAAAGTCTGAGAGGGACACTCAGAACGGCAGAAGTATGGTGGAAAAAAAAGATGGACAATGGAAGCTAAGCTTTTAGCTTATTAAATTGATTTATGGCAATTAATGGCGATAATCGATTCATAATATCGTAACGGAAACGCGAATACTTTTGTTAGCAAGTGAAAACAGTTAGACTAGAGTGACCATTTTGAAGAGATGTAGTGAAAGGCTCATATAGCTTCTGACGAGCAGGCTGTCGAACAAACCTCTAGTTTAAAGTTTAGTTACACAAACGTAATCATGAAACTATCCCAAATTAATAGCCAAGTATTAAAAATAAAAGAATTGATTTTTGACATAATAAAATAATGATGTATTGCCAAACCACTGCATGCAATTGCAGGCAATTTACCTATGCACGCAATTGAATACCTACAATTTGTTAAGGCACGCACCAAAAACTAAATTCAAGAAACTCCATCCTTCAAATTACCATATTTTTTTATTCACAAACGAAAAATAAACATGTCACAGCTTTTCAGTGTTAAGTAGCAACTTGGCCCATCGTCGAGCGTTGAGCTTTCAATATTTGGAGCGTGAGCTTCCCTGCGCGCCCTGCCTAGTGTGGGGGTAGCGGGGGACGGGGAATTTAATAATTACAACGTTACTTCCACGCCGGCGTTCTTCTGCGTTCACTTGGTTATTGCACTGGCATAGTTTCCGGAGTTGCCTGAATTTCAGTGGGAGAGGAATTGTTGCTGCTTTTGATGATACTGTTTTGGACGTTATGAGGTTCTGCGGTTCGAGGAAGCTTGTGAATGACCATAGAAATACGTGGGCACCTGTGTTTGGAGCAAACTATATTAAATTGCTAGTGATAGGTTACTGAGTGTCTCCTTTAAAATACTATGCATTTATTACAAGGATATCTTCTAATTTCTACAGCCAATGTAGCTTTTAAAGCCAATCCATAAATATAAAATAAAAAAAATTAACGTTTTAATACTACTAAAAGTTATTTACAATTTAAAAATATCTACATTGCCCTCCTAACCCTTAACATTTACCAATATATAAAGCATGACAAACCAACTGATATTTTTATTAAATCGTAGAGAGTAGATCTACAAGTCCACTCGCTTTGTCACTAGCCCACGAATTCAAACGAGGCACTCGTCGGTCTGGCGCTGTCGACCGAATATTTTTCAATTTTTTTTCATCTTATAGCGTTTTCCTCTGTAACGGTTCAGTAATTTAGATACCATTGCTTTTTTAACATAGTTCTATCTAATAATGTTTTTTATTCCCGTTTGTAGTTTTTTGCATTCTGTTTCATAGTACAGATAGTTTCTACGGACTAGTGCTTTAAATTTTGCATAGCATAGCCTAATTAGCCTTCTAATGTTTCCACTGCTGGGACTCAGGCGTCCGCTCTAGGAGAGGGAGTGGGCCATAATCCACCTTGCGGTCCCAGTGAAATGTTAATGGGCTATGAATTAATTTGAAAACTATATCGGTGTGTGTACCGTAGCGTGTGGAAACCAACTTGTATAAGTATGATAAAGATATTTAACATGCTTTGGTACCTAATGGTTGCTCCGTAATCTGCAATGGAAGTTTTTTTTTATTCTTCTGACATCGAATTACACAGCTCCTATAAATCTACACTCCATTACATTCTGTACATAAAAATCCTCTACTAAATCCTCAACAGGAGATAGACGAGAAAGAAAAATAGATGTCATCTAAACACGCCTTTCGGAATGCCACTCGATATTTTCACTAGAGTGGCAACACTGGCAACCGCGCCAATCGACTTACGAGTTTAGTCGAGTTTTTTCCTGTCACTAGTTTCGTGAATTTTCGACGAAGCGGCTTTTGCGTGCAATTTTTGTCAGGGGATTTTGGTGAACTTAATCCTGAAATATTGAGTGCAATTCAGAAAGTTTTTGAATATTTAAAGTTTTCAGCTGGGGAAAAAGATATACAATTCTGTGTATTTGCTCTGTTTGTTGAAATAAGTACGTGGGATATTGGACGGTTTACCTAATGAATCGGAAAAATAGATTTTCTGTTATCTATTCTTAGGGATTCAGTAGGCCTTTTAATGTATCTAAACTTAATGGCCTAACTGAAATCCATACCAAAAAAAACCCAATAAACTAACAGTATTTTTATTGTGTACTTTATCGATAAAACAAAACAAAACACCATAAATTCACACTGAAACAGCAACAACAAATAAAACGACCTCGTATCTCTAATTCTTCCATAAAAATGACGCCATGTTCGAAGGGTCGCTGACGTATTTCAAATCGTCCCCCGGCATTGGTCCGCCGAGTCGGTTCCATTTTCAAATTTACGACTCAACCAATGGCCGTTACGGACGGTTACGTACGCCCCTATACTTTATCGATATGGCTTTGATTTCTTACTTAGGATTTATGAAATAATATATATTTAAAAATACTACGGCTTTGTTAAGTACTTGGAAATTGTGCTTTCATTCATAACTTTATCTAAGACTCGATTATGTATAAAGCAATTGTATTAAATTTAGGCTTTCTTTTTCCAAAAGCAAAAACAACTTAATAACCTTAATTATTTAAAGAAGTCAAACACAAAAACACTATCATTTATAATTATAATTAATCACGTCAAAACGAGACATAATTTGGCAACTACCCGCCATTTCGAAAGCGACATCTCAGTCGACAGGGGGGCTGTCAGGCATCCAGTCGTGTAATCCGTTCATCTTAGAGACTGGCAGCTGGAGCTATCGTAGGACTAAGCCCGGTACTTGCCGACTTGCCAATTATTATGCTGGATGCTTGTAAACTGGCATTTGGATTACGTAATTGAGTGGCAAGTTGTATTTGGTTTCAGAGATGGTTTTCAAAACTTTGCATACAGTTGCAATTTTACATTTGCATAAGTTATTTAAATATTTAAGTTGTAATTGCAATTTGTTTAATAATAAATGTAAATTAATTATTATGGTAACTTCAATATGTCATAATGTTTTAAACATCTGTTGTATAAATTAATAATCTGGTGGCATTTTGGGGTGTGAGTGAACTAAAATCAAAAAACATCTTTTACTTATCACATTGTGATAACATCTTTCATAGGTTTCAGTAACAAAAAGCAAGAATTTCAGACCAAATTATTATTCAATTTTCCCATCTGGCCTCACAAGTAGTCACAAACAGGCCACAAAACCGAATACTCATGAAAACGCACTTAACCCTCAAACGCTGACCGCTTAAAAACATAATCGCTTGGCGCAATCAATCACAGCAGCTGCCAATTGATTGGCGCTAGCCGATTGCTATCACCTTGTGAATGCAAACTATATTGATTGAGCCGGTCCGCACGGAATTTGCAATTAGCGCGGCCGGTACGCTTCTAATTGCGTTCAGTCGTTCATTCATTCACTTGTTCACCGCTTTGTTGCTGCGCTTTTGTGATATAGCGCTTAAGGGTTAGGATTAGCGTTTCGTTCGACGGCTGTGTCTCTATTATTGGCTCAGTTTTGTTTTTATTTAGTAACTGGCAGATCTGTAAGTTTATTTTCGACAGTAAAATTTTTGATAAAAGGCTCTGAAAATCTGTTTAGCTATATCGAACATTAACGTATAGTATGTTTGATAGGCCTATGTCTACCAGAGACCGCAGCAACGAAGACGATTACTTACAACTAGCTTTCTCAAGCGGCTTCGCCCGTGTGAACATAGATTTCTTCATATAAACTTTGGAACTCCTTTTCACCCCCTTAAGGGGTAAATTTTGGAAAATCCTCTCTTAGTGCTCGCCTATGTCATAAAAGGAAACCATGTGAAAAATTTCACGCTCGTAGACCTATTAGTTTCGGCTATAATGCGCTGATATGGCAGTCAGTCAGATTCTCCTTTTATATACATACTAGCTTGTGGCAGCGGCTTCACCCGCGTGACAGTAGGATTCTCCGTACAAACCTTAGATCCCCGTTACATCCCTCAAGGGGTCGAATTTCGAAAAATCCTTTCTTAGTGCTCGCTTGTCACAAAAGGAAGCCTTGTGCAAAATTTCACGCTCCTACTCTCAGTACTTATGGCTGTGCGTTGATATGTCAGTCAGTCAGTTTCTCCTTTTATATATAGATACAGATAAGTAGATGCCGTAAGTTTCGAAGAATGAAAACAGTTGAGAAAAAAGATTTAATTGGACAGTCAACCGTGAGGAGGGGAAGCAAGCCAATTTTCTAATATGAGTCATATCATTTGGCACAGTTGCTAAACTAACAGTTGCTAGCGGAACTAAGATCCTGTCTCAATAACAATACGGTGTCAGCATCAAATATGCAAATACCAGGCAAGTCAGGCAACAATCAAGGTGTGAATGGCTACCAGTCCGGAACAATGCACTTTGATGTACAGACAGACTGACTTTAGGTACAAACTGTAGGTTATACAATACTATTATGGCAGAAGGTGCAGTGAGAACAATAATGGTAACAATTATAAAGGCAGGCAGACAGACAGATAGGCATATGCCGATATCACATCTTCAATTGTTAAATGATGAAAAGAAAATGGGAATGGGTAGCCCTTAAGAAGCCCATGTTCAGCAGTTGACTGAGAAACGTATGACTGTAACGTCGTATCAAGGGCATAATAATTCATTATTATGGGTCCATTCCGCTAAATGCTGAACTCTAATCAGAAAACAAATGTGTGGCAATATAGTCGACGACTTCTAAGTCATTTTTTGTTTCTAATATCTTGTTTTTTTTTTCTTCTAATAAGTCAAATAACAATCTGCAAAATTTTGTCATTTTCATCATCGCTAAATTAAAAAAGAAAAACTATGGCATGCGTGACATCTGTAGGTAGTAGTATATTGTACGGATTGGTTCTTCTGCTCAAGTTTTGTTTTATATTTGTGAATATTGATGTTTTGGTGGTACGACAGATGGAATTTGTGTTTCGTATACAGCGCAGTTCGGAATGAAAACCTTTTCCATGTTTTTCATTTCCATTCTGATAGTGGGTAGTTAGAGAAACGAGGTTTACGGCATTTTAGGCACACCGTATGACATTTTTTTTCAATCAAAGCATTTTCAGAAGTTTACTCAAAAAATTGTTACGCTATCGAATGGTAAATACTCGTATGTTAGGATTCATATAATTTTTTGTTCAATAATAGACAGAAATAAAGGATTCAGTCTGATATTGAACAAAAAATTAACAGGCGTATGAATCATACAATTTGCTAACCCTATATTTAGTTATACTACTGATTAGCGGATTCTAAATTCAAATTCTCCAATTTTAAATTAAGAACCTGCATATAATGTTTAAACTAATCACATAATTATTTTTTATAAGACCTTAAGTGTATAAAAGCGCCATCTCTTAAAACAAATAGACACTAACACCACACATCTCAATGACTCCACCAACAGATGTCATCACTTACCCTCTGTGTCGCTAGTGTCGGACAACGGAGGCTCGTTCGCGATGTATTGTCTGCCACTCAGGAGATTGCTCTCGACGACCGGCCGTTTGTCTTCGAGCTGTCTTCTGAATGCGCGGTGGTCATCCTGGAATGGGAATTTACGGATTAATAATGCTATTTTGAATATCCTGTGTAATGGACGAGTTCGCAGTAAACATTAGAATAATATATGGGAAACAGTCCATGTTAATGACAACGAGGAGCCTAAAGAGTGACTCAATGGCCACTATGGCCCACGCACAATGGTCCATCATGGACTGAATGCGGAAACCAAACTCCAATAGAAATGTGACCCAATTCGAAGATCCTTCGATTGATCCACTGTTGTTAGAATTAGACATTTTTAAATAAGGAGGCGTGATGCATATGTATGTACCTACATCAAATGATAGCTTGAAATCAATAATTTACGATATAAATTGCTCGATCCTAAAACTACAGCTCAAAGGGTCAAAATTGCTCAGTTGTTCAGAAACAAAAAATCGTGTTAATTTATTCAGGAAAACTACGGCTAATATATATTAAATATTATACAAATTAAAAAATACTTATAAGATTAAAAACTGGAATTGGATCACCTTTTAGAACTGCATACATCATAATAAAATCAAACTAGTCCTATGCTAACATAACATTTTATATACATAACTAGATTAAGCATCATAGTTAATTTTGTTAGGTACAAAAATCTTGAAGACTTCTCTGATTTTTCGTTCTAAATCAATGAATTCAATTAAAAATAGTGTTGTCTTCATTAAACTAAATTGTTTATAAATCCAACTGAAATATTTTAGATAATAGGTAGGTACTACTTGGCTTTCATCAAGCTTAACTAAGAATTCCTCTAACATTGGGTAGTTCAATAAATATCTGCGTAAAGCCCATATTTCCCGAACATTAGCCACAGAATTCGATTAGGGCCGATTATCCGTACCCTTAAACGCTTGTTAACATTCCACACATTCCTGCCACTAAGCCCGCCATTTTGTTGCTTCTCTACTACATGGGAACAAGGAGCAGAAGGTCCGCTCGCAACTAATTTAGAACAGAGAGTGTACAAAACAGAAAAAGTATTGTTTACAAAAGGTGAAACGATGACCTTGAAAGGCAGGACAGACAGGATGCAGAAAATGCCTGAGGCCTGAAGCGGGTATGGTATTGGTTGGTATATTTTAAGGTTCTGTGCCTCAGTAGGCAAAAAACAAACCCTTATAAGATAACTTTGTTGTCTATCTGTCTAACTGTTCACCTGTCAAGACAATTTTTCAAGACAAACGCCAGATCTTAGAATTGATAACTTCATGAAATGGCCCACTTAAACTGGCCAGATCGTTTAAACGTTAACATTTGATGATGTGGTCAGTTCTCGTTTGGCTATAATTATCATTAATTGTTTTTTTTTTAATTGAATTAAACTAGTGCTTAATAATGTAGAATTTCTATGACAATAAAAGATCTAAAAAAAGTAGGCCAAACAAGGATTGACATATCACCAAACATTAACGTTTAAAACGATCTGGCCAGTTTTAGTTGGCCATTTCATGAAGGGATCAATTTCTAAGATATGGCCATGACATATATAAAAATATTAATAATAAACGATACGATAACCGAGATCTAAAGATAAGGTCATTTGTTTATACTCCGTTTAGATGCATATTTTGACACTCGCAAGGAAATCAAAATATATAGGGTTAATAACTAACTCTCGTTGACCCAGAATCCTGAAATGAAATTTGTTAATTTGAAAATTCTGGAAATTATAAATTTGTAGTTACATTACAAAATAATTAGATGTGACAACCTTACTTATGTATGAAAAAATCATACATAACTAAGGTTGTGCGGAACCTTTGGGGTGCGGGACCGACTCGCACTTGTTTATTATTAAATTATCGTAATTGCTAAAACAATTAGTTTTTGTCTTCAGCCCCTGAACGGTTCAGTCTTTGACAACCCAGTTCCTTTGGACGTCTATCATCACGGAGTATACAACGTCTCCCTTCATTAGACCTTTTGCATCAGTTTCTATGGTTGATTGGCTATGACGGTTGACGTAGCCGCGATCCATGGATTAGAATAGTCAAATTGTTTATCGCTGTGCGGACTTTGTTGAATCCTGCGCCGATTTAAGGGATAATGTTTAGATTTATAGATCTATTTGTAACAGGTGTTCGGCTGTGTACAATCTCCTGAAGTATAGCTTTGTAAATATTCCATGAAAATAGTATGCTAGCCAGTTATCAATAGCACTGCCCGACCGAATTGAATTCGCCATGCTCAGCAGTGATGTTTGTGACCATAAAACCAAAGAGGTAAACTTTCAGTCTAATGCTTCTAACAAACATAAGGCCATGTTAGAATGTTTTGAAGTCCAAAACATGTTTAGGGAAACTACATTTATATCAAAAATATATTTCAGTGTATGTCTTAATAAATTTGTGCACCTCACCATCAACGATTGCATCACTGCTTACCATCAGGTGGGATCGCAGTCAAGCACTAGTTTAAATCAATTTAAAAAAACCGGGCAAGTGCAATTCGGTCCTAAGTTTGTACGGAACCCTTAGTGCGCGAGTATGAAAACAGTTCAATTTCCGAATTGAGTCTCAAAGAATTGTACGAATTGCAAAAATAGCTTTTTTGTGACGTAACTACGAATTTACAGTTTTCAGATATTTTCCGATACTTATGCTATGAGGCCTTGCTTCATGCCAAATTTCAGGATTCTAGGGAAATACCCTATGTATTTTGATTCCCTTAAAAGTGTCGAAATTTACGTTTTTTGCAATATAAACCGACGTATCTTAATTTGAAATTAACTTACAAGTTTGATTTTTTTCACAGCTTCAAGGGACCGCAGATCTGAGTATATGGTTTAATTTCAACTCGATACCTCCACGCGATTTCGAGATAAAGAGTTTTGACAGACAGACAGACGAACAACAAAGTGATCCTATAAAAAAAGTGAGTTTCCTATGCATAATGAAAATGCAGGCCGACTTCAAGTTCAAAGGTCTAGCTATATCCTTCCTAGATACTTCAAGAGTAATAAAAACAAACACATTCGAACTGTTTATTGTCTACTCCTAGGTTTATTACCAGCAGCTCTTGAAGCAATTTGAAACAAGTTCCTGGTCCAAACAATTACTCCTGGCGAATTGCTTGGTCGGCCATTTTGAGGTAGAGTTGTGGCCGAAATTGCGTCGTTTAGCTCGTTCTGAACCAGAACTGCCTATATCTACGTCCGAAAACTTATACTAGCGTTCTGAAAATTGTGACTTTCATATGAGACGATAGTGGCCATTTCAAAAGAATTACCTGATAAAAAGTTTCATATTAAGAGGCTGTTAGGTAAATACTTTTCCTCTCTAAATACTACTTAATACAGAGGTTTCTTTGTGATGCATAATCATTTAATGACTCTCGCCCTAGTATGGAGCGAGAGGGACATGTCAGATTTTTACTGACTAAAACCTACCTATCGATGGCTCCTATGCATAAAGTCGTCACATATTTTTTGAGTAAAATTGTATTGGAAACAAATAAAACCATTATTACTATTTCTTATTACATCCAACTTCTAGATGGATCTGTTGTGATCTCAAATTTATTATTGATTACATAGTGCATAAACATCTACAAAAACTCTCCTAAAAATGCATTTCTTGCTTTACAACCTTATTCGTAGAAGGCATCACTATGTTTCTATATTTTCCCTTTGCGTTCTTGGGTCACGGTGTTCTTTTTTAAACGATATAAACTAGTGCTTGACTGCGATCCCACCTGATGGTAAGCATTGATGGATTCCTTGATGGTAAATCGCACTAGTTTATTAGGATCCTATTTACTCTAGCCTTGAAGACACCTAAATTATTAATAATCGGACGGGAAGACCGCTGTACGTCGGGTTGTCCGATGGTAGAAAGGTGATAGCGGAATCAAGTCATACAATTCCTGCGCACACTCTCCAAAATGCATCCTGTTAAATACCGAAAGGCTGGCTACCCTACACCTGTGCTCCAGGCTTTGCAGATTGGTGTTCACCAAATCTGGATCACCAATTAGCTTTTTCGCACATCTTCCTACTGAGTCCAAAGCTGCCAGACGGCATTTTTCAGCACCAGCCTATATGTGGCTGCAGTACTACTAACTATGCTTTGTACAACGGCAATTCTTTTCAAACGTTCTCGCAGCCAATACGGAGGATTATATTTGTAAAATTATCTTTAACCAAAGACAACTTTGAGGAGTTCTCCATAGTTTCAGCATTTTTATTTCTCTGCCACGATCTACGTTTCATGTATTGTCATTTACGTTAATCTCTCTCATAATATCCTAATGACATATTCATTAAGCTCACTATTAACACATTTGCTAACATCTTCATATCTGTGTTAGCAAAAGTGTTGATAGTTCCACCTGCAATGGCCCGCGTGGTGGATTACGGCCCATTCCCTCTCCTAGAGAAGAGGCCGGAATCCTAGCAGTGGAAATAGTAAAAAGGCTGATTATGCTACGCTATGCTTCATACCTGTTGCTTCAGCAGCGCAGGCAGGTCACCCCGGGGTGGAGCCAGCGCGTTGAGCTCGGTCTCCTTCCGGATGACCCACTCGGTGAGCTCCCGGAGTGACAGCAGTAACGCTGACCAGTGCTCTGCGTTGCTCTCCAGGCGATTTCTGTGGAGAAGAGAAAGATATTATTAGTAAATTTATAAGTGATCATGGTGGTTTCTACGGTTAATCATTGTTTCAGACGGTGGACGATGTATTAAGCACAATAATTAGTCTCTAATATTCCCAGTGTATCCACAGCTAGGACCTATCCGACCGGTTGGACAGGATTACGCCCCATTCACTCTCCTAGAGAGGATGCCTGAGTACCAGCAGCGCGTAGATATATTATAAGCCTGATAATGCTATGGTATACCCACAACTGGCACCATGTCAACTCCTTGTGAGTAGTATAGAATCATAATCTACTTCACGAACCCAGTGTGGTTCAGCGATTGGCGTGCATATGTTTAAATGTTGTGGAAATTAATCATGTCCAGGTACCTTACATGGTGGACATCCCACTCATACGCACAAAACGTTTTGGAAAGACATTAATCATGCATACAGCTAAGGAGTGGTATTCCCTGCCGAAGTCTGTGTTTCCTCACAGCTTCAACGTGAGGGTCTTTAAGTCAAGAATTCAGTCTTGACTTAAAGACCCCCACGTACTTCCAGGCAAGCTTCACCGTCGACCATATCATACCAACAGGTGAGATAGTGGTCAACCGTGAGCCTAGCAATAAATTTTGAAGATGTTGAACAACTGCAAATTCTAAAATGACTTAACAAACCTTTTCAATCAAAAACCAGGACATTGATTATACGTTTCAAAAAGCATCTTCAACCACTCAAAAGTAATCCTCCTTCCATTTCCTTGCAACCACAAGATGGCTCTAAAGCTAATCCCCAATAAAACGAAGCCGTATAAAGAACAGGGCGTAAGCAGCGAGCCAGGACTATAACTCAAAAAGTTGGCCCTCGCACAATGGCGAGTACAATTGTTGAAATTTGGCCGCGGCGCTCGGCTGATACCGGAGATTTCAGATAGCGCGTAGAGATGGGAAGTAGGTATCGTAATACGGTTGTTTGTAAAATCTGGGTGGAAAAAAGGGACGTGCGATAAACTATTGGAGACAAAGTTTGTTTCCGCGTTACAAAATTATACCAGATAACTGTTATGCAAAGTTTTAACTATTTGTGAAATAGGTGTATGATCGTAGCATTGAGACGTCTTTTATTAATTATATCATCACCCACCATAGACCCTGCGGTGCTCCTAACTAGACGATGGCCCACTTACTAATGTGCCTAAAGTGGAGTGTCACTTTGGAAAACCTTAAAAACGGCACTAACGCCGATATAAACGTGGCTACCTACTAGGCCCAAATTTAAAAGAAAACCATCGATTCAAAAAGAAGATCGATACTAAAACTACCGACAGTGCAACGTACAACTCTATCAAAACTTCGGTTTTAAGCTGTATTCAAGAAATTGCAATGGTTTTACGTTTATTTAATGCTGAGACATAGTCTAATGGACTGTGATTACATCTAGGATGCTGCCTAAGTTTATATTGGCTTATCCCTCATACTTTGCTTGTAATAGAAGCGAGTTCGAACTTACAATATCATCTTATCTCGCTGAGAAGAGGTATTATAATACTTCAGGAGTTATGCTAGTAATTAGTTTTCAAACATTGTAATAATGAAGACCTGTTTCACAGTGTATCAAGACATCTTTTACCTTCATTATAAATCTGGTGTAAGAAAGAGATGGTGCTATAAAACCTGTGTCGCTCCGTCTCTGTCTCACATCGGAATTATGATGATTTTAAAACGTCATGGTAGGGTCCCAGCTATAGGAGCCGCCTCAGGCATCGGGAGTCGCAGGGCAATTCCCAGCCACCGAAGGTGCGAGCTTGCAAGCGACGAGCAATGTGTAGCTCGCCGTCTAGACGTCCGGCAAGGACCGAACCCAAGTCGTCGACTGCACGAATGTTCCACGCAAGATTCAAAGAGATGTCAGTAAGACTGCAAGGGGTCAGTAAAGCGAGCCGATGCCCGCGAAAGCGAAACTCTAGTCTTGGAACACCAAAGGCAACTGAAGGATACAGGTGTTTTAGTCAGTAAAAGCCTGATACGCCCTCTCGCTCCAACCAAGGGCAGAAGAAGTCATTGGAGGGAGTACTGAATCGATTACAAAATTGTTTTTCAATTCACTTACTCGATAACCCGCTCTTATCCCATCGCTTTTAGGAACGCAATAGACTGATTTCCGCACTAGTGTAAAATTTGTTACTGCAGCCTTCGGCTCCATAATACACTCGTCTACAGCTCGTGGGAATTCCGCCTCGATCGTAATGACAAACAATGATCGTAATGTTTTTCTGCACTTGTATCAAAATGTAATATTTCCGCGACACACAGCACAGCAGCTAGTCGTTTAACCACTGCGCCAACCGGTCCGTCATAGTTATAAAATATGTTACCAGATAATATCCAAATGACTTCTCGCGCTCTGGGTGGGGCGCGAGGGCGTGTCAGCCTTTTACTGACTAGAACTACACCTGTATCCCTCAATTACCCCTTGCGCACTAGGACTACGGGTTTCCCTTTCAGAAATTCTCCGCGGGGTACCAGATAGTAAGGGAGCAATGGTGGCCCAGGGCTGACATACGAGTTGTATGGAGGTCGCGGGTTCTAACCTAGCCAGGCGCTTTATTCTGTGTAATTTATTTCATCACCTCTGAAAACGGTGAAGGATAACATCGTGAGGAAACCGGTATGTTCTAGAACCAAAAATTCGAAGATATGTGACATCCACCAATCCGCACTGGGCCCGCGTAGCCTGTTACCTGTCCCAGAGATGAGGCTTGAGTCTTAGATGTGGGACTGATATATGGTTGATTATACTTATTAGATAGGAACCGCAACTTACACAGAGCTAAAGTCGAAGTAGATTACACAGAGTTTAGTATAATTCACTTCGACATATTAGTATAACCTGCGGAACTAAACACGCCATAAAAAGAAATTCCAACCCACCATACAACATAGATCCCTTATAATCCTTAAAGTTTGACAGCAGTAATACAAACACAGGGACGTACTCTCACAAAGGGCCCTCGACCGCAAGTGCCCCGGCTCGCAGGTGCCCCGGCTCGCCTGGGTCCCGACCACAGGACGCAAGTTCTATATAAACAAAGCCTATATGAGCACAGGAGCTCACTTTAAGATGGGCTTTACGGTTAATTTTTGATAAGATTATGGTTTCGCACGCGTGTAGGTATAGGAAGGGTATTGTGTGGAAGGCCATCAAGGTGGGATCCATTGTTTTAGCAGTTGCATCATTGACTAGTTAGGTCTCTGTATAAACCTAAATAGCTTAGCTGTACAGAAACCTGGATAAAATGAATGTTAGTGGTGCCTGTCTACGCAATATAACGTACCTAACACTTCATGCTTCTAAAAATTGGTTTCCCTGATGCCTCGTTATCATCATCATCATTTCAGCCGAAAGACGTCCACTGCTGGACATAGGCCTGTGCGTCTCGCAACCACCGTACTCCCGTGACTCTCACCAGATCGTCGCTCCACCTTGTGGGACGCCGCGCCAACGCTGCATTTTCCGGTGCGCGGTCGCCACTCTAGAACCTTTCGGCCTCTTCGACCATCCGTTCTACTAGCAAGGCTCCCTGATAACTACTGTGAAGTATTATGTAGCAAGCCATTCAAGTAAGGTACTGATTGTGATTTGACGATTAACTTCGTATTAATTATTAGTAGTTCGTAGCTCGTATATTCAAACATTTAAGATTTATATATGATTCATGAACACACGTTACCCTTATAATTTTAAATTATACTTTTTCCATTATAACAAGCATACTGCTACCTCTAAACCGTCACAACCAAAACACTTAAATTCTGCCATGATGTCCCATAAAACTACTATAAGAATCTACCATTAAAGTGAACGCTACCCTTTACTACCCACTTTACATCTGATAGCGCAGATAAAACCTCCACAAGCCTTCAGTCTGTGGTGGAAGCATAGAGCAGGTTCGATTCTCCGTCTATCGGCCGTAAAATAGTCATAAAATATGGTCGGATGCAGACGGGTTGACAGGGGAGATTGTTATGATCTAGATCAAACTGCATTTGAGTTTAATTACTTTTTATCTTGTATTGTTCCGTTATTGCATAAAACATATTTTCAATTAACAGTCAAAGAACCTTCTGAAAAAGTTGTCTATTGCAGGTTATAGTTATAGTACCTATTTAATGGTATAATCCCTGATAATACCTTTTTTTTAGGTGGGAAATTATCCAATGTCTTCTCCAGGTCTAGGGCGGAGCGTGAGGACGTGTCAGACATTTACTGAGGAAGACTACACCTATTTTCCTTCTTTGCCTTGCGTTCCAGCACCCTGGGTTAACAATACCGTTGGTACTACTGTATATTTCTTTGTAGGAGTCGTAAGAATTTCGATATTCAACCATTAACACTTTAAGAAAGAAGTGATGCTATATTAGATATGGGATTTCAAATCTCCTTTCGTTCAGTCCATCCTAAGGTTGTCTGTAAGAGATTGCCCTGTGCGATAAGACCGCCCATTGAACACTTAGTTTTTGCAAATGTTTATTAAATTTTGTCCCCATTATGAAGCGTATAATAAATAAATAACCATAGACAAGCGTTGGCAAAAGCCAGGAACTCACTACTCTATGCATCCCAGTCTATGAAGGTCCAAATTTTTTTATCCTCAATTTTGTTCACCACACGCTTACAGTGACACCCCACCTCAAGCTCAATAAAACGCGATCTGCATGCGTGTTCGCGCAAAGTTGTAGCTGTCTAGTGATATAAAACTGTGTAATATACCTTTTTATATCATTTTATCGTCGCTTTTACGGTTACCGTCAGATAACGACCCTGATACAACTAGGTATAGTCCATGAATAGTATTTGTTTTACTGGTCTAAATAAAGCCTTGAAATATCATTGACTTTTATTTTATTTATTTAACTGTTCATGTACACACATAAAAGAGAAGAAGAAGGGAACAGAAAAGTAGGTACAAAGGTGAAGGTTATTTCTATAGAAATCTCTTCCAGTATGCATGCGAATACGCAAGGAAACTCTGAGCATAGCCCTTTCCATTGCTCTTTGGGTGACTGTAAGCCCAGGAGGAATGAAGATATCCGCAGGAGAACCAAGTTTGCCGATATAGCCCGAAGAATCGCAAAACTAAAGTGGCAGTGGGCAGGGCACATTGCTCGTAGAACAGATGGTCGATGGAGCCGAAAGGTTCTAGAGTGGCGACCGCGCACCGGAACACGTAGCGTTGGAAGGTGGACCGACGACCTGGTGAGAGTCGCGAGAATGCGGTGGATGTAAGACGCACAGGATTGGTCGTTGTGGCGACGCTTGGAGGAGGCCTATGTCCAACAGTGGACGTCTTTCGGCTGAAATAATGATGATAATGAAACCTGCGAAAGTAGACTTGAAAAAATAGAGATGTAGACACCGGGCGTGTGTGACAGTAATAGGAAAAAAAGTACACACAAAATAGTTAGCCATGAAATAATGTAGCAAATAATTGGTATAAATCAGTGCTTGACTGCGATCCCACCTGATGGTAAGCAGTGATGGAATCATTGATGGTGAGGCGCACTAGTTTATTAAGAGCCTATTCACTCTAGCCTTGAAGACACCTAAATTATAGTTGGACGGGAAGACCGCAGCAGGCAAATTGTTCCAGTCCTTCGATGTACGCGATATAAACGACGAAGCGAAACGCTTATTCCGGACCGTTGAAGTTTCAACAACGTAAGGGTGGATATACTATGTTATTTAAAGATATAAAATCTTCTTAAAGTAATATACAATACGACACATCCTGAAAGTAATAATTATGTTCAGAATCAGCTACTGAATCGATTTCAGCTAATATTTGAATAGGTAATTTTTTTATCTTAAAACTACCAAAAATTATTTTAGATTAAAAAAGAATCTGTTTTGATACATTCCGATGTACTACCAATGTCGTGCGTCGATTCTCATTTTGTGAAATCTCCCCTCACGAGTGATGAAAAGGCACGCAGATTGATTGAAAACATCAATCAATTTGTTCAAGTGATTTAAATTAATAATAAAATTTACTATTCACAGATACACAAAGAATACGCGCTTTTCCAATCCTTGTCAGTGCAAAAAACGAAAAATATCCGAACGAATTAACATGAATACAAAGCTAAACAAAAGCAAATATGATTTACATAGATGGCACGTCGTAATTGAGTACGAACAGTCCTCGGTTCGATTCCCAGCGAGGGAAACTCCCGGATTTATTACACGTCGTTAAGTTTGAATGATTAATTCACTGATCGGTCTGGGGCCAGGGAAACAGCGGGGACAGGAAAATGTATTCTATTATCATTAGGTTATTCTGTATTAGAACAGTTTTGCTTGATAGTGATTTCAATCATTATGTCTGTCCATTACAAATCACGCGGATCAATTAGACGAGTATTTACGGGTTTGTACTAAGTTTGTAGAACTTATATCTCGAGGTAACGCGCGGTACAAGATCTTACGCTGTAGATAACAAATACTATTTCGTTTAAACTTTAACCGTGCGGTTAGCAGTTCCGCGCAGTACACACGCTAGTGTGTTTAGTGGGCTTGTGGACGACGAGCAACGGTTAGCTCGCCGACCGACCGTCCGGACCGAGCCCGAGTCGTCGACGGCGCGTAGTGTTCCACTTGCGCCTCAAACAGAAGCAGGGCCGCAGCCCCCTGGGGCCATGAGTTGACTTCTGAAAGGGAAACCCGGGGTCCTGGAACGCAAGGCAAAGAGGGAACATAAGTGTAGTTTTAGTCAGTAAAAGACTGACGCCCTCCCGCACCGCTCTAGAGCGAGAAGAGTCATTAGATGATTTCCCACATTAAAAAAAAAGAAAACGCTAGTGTGTTTATGATAAGCAAACAGTTTTTGACATATCTAAGTGCGTAATTTATTCGAAAAATCACTTGAAAAAGTTTTTATTGATGAATTTAGAATTGATACTTCTATTAGTACCTTTTCTTACTTGTTGAATCCTCTAGGTTTGCTAATAATTTGTACAAAGAGAGACTTCTGCACGTTAGTAGGCCTCTGCCTTCACAATTTTCCAGCCGTATAATTTGTGAAATTTCCCGCCGTTTTCCTAGCCCCAAATACAAAATGGCCGCCTATATTAAGAATGACCGTTACACAGGCGAAAATTTAATTTTTTACCGAAGGTTTATTTATGGAGCCGGCGATCGGTGGCGCTCGCAAATAAATCTACTTGTTTGCACTTCAGACTTAATTGGAGAACGTTCTTTTTTGTTAAATATTTGCCCCTGTGGGCGGAGATATCGGTTATAATAATGATTGATTGATGATTTGATTACACAATCCCATCTCCGTTTATAGCATAATCATGACAACTTGATACTTCATAAATCTTTCGTCTATAATTTCCGATATTTACCTTTATCATCCCAAATAATAAACAAAGACCCAATAGATCATTCTGAAATATTATAACTATTGCACCCAATATCCTTTTACGATAAATTAGTACACAAGCTACTATTGATACTATCACCAAATTCAATTACCGTTGCGATAATATCTTTTAGTCCCTCCCTTTTGTTACAATAACTAACTTTCAAGAACATCCGTCATAGTTTCTCAAAAGAAAGGTACATCTTAAAACAAAACTTAAGTAACTTTTACTCCATAAATTGTTCGACAAAGTGAATCTAATTTTCTGTTAATTGACAACCCTGGGTCCCGTCAACCCTTTTAACGCTAGAGTGGGAGAGAGTCATACAAAGTTTTCATAGTAAAAAGGGACAGAAATATATTTTTAGTTTAATCGAAGTGTTCTAAATGTTTTGACAGATGGAATGGAACCATTAATGGAAATTGGAGACCAATTTGATTAAAATATTGTACAGTTGAATTGTCATGGAAATTGATATTTTCAGGGCTGTAGGATTGTTCAAAAGAGTTACCGTGGCCCTAGAACGCAGCTGGCAATTGAAGGAACACGGGTGGGTTTTAGTCAGTAAACATTTGACACTCCCTTTCGCACCACCTAGCGAGAGGACTTATTTACCCTTATACCTTAAAAAAATGAAAATGAAATAAAATGGGATTTCAAAGTCATGGCTACAATATTTGTTTTGTTGATAAAGATTAGGTATGTACTCAGTTAATTATTTCCTCCTATTCCGTCCCAACTTATAACTCCAAAATCTAAGATATGGCATTATGAGAGTCTGTATTTATATTGGCATATATCTGTTTAAAGCAATTCAAACGTTTTAGAAAAATGTTATCATCATAGATGCCAACATAATCCAATTTACACAAAATACCCCATCAGTATCACCTATTAAATGACATATTTCCTTTATAACCCCACGTGGTAGAACCCCATGTTTTCCACCCCCATAAATAACACTTAATGGCCTGTTTTTGTTCAGCGTCTGTAAATACGTTGAACTTTTTTAAAGTCCCATGTGCGGCGGAATTTGAGGGTTAATTTAAGCTCGCGTTTTTATAAGGTTTTCACGCAGTTTTGTTTTATTGTAGTGGTGTGCTTCATAATATGAGTATTTAAATATGGGCTAAGTTTAAGTATGTTTCCGAAGAAAGTTATTTTACAAACAGTACCTACTAAATTTGACGCCATTTTTCGCATTTTTCGTGCTTTACATTATCTTGCCAACCCTAAAATCAATTTACAAAATAAGTAAGGAAATAATTGCTTAATACCCTAGCCACAAAGCTGATCCGAAGATCGATCTATACTAAACAGAATTAGCTCTTCAATTTATTTCCTATCAAAAACCTTTAGCGGTAAATATATTATACAAACTGCGGGGTAGTTTACAACTCTTCCACCCCTGCTTTTCCTAGTATAGACGGAGTGCGATGTTGTGACACTTTGCAAATTAATTCCTGGTCCAGTGAAATGAGTTTCATTTTCTACTTTTAGTTCGGAAGGTAAGTTGGGTAGTTGGAAACTTTCTATGGGGAACGCTTCGCACCTTAATATGAATTTTCTCTCTGCGTGTAATCTTGTGGAGGTAGTTTAAGTTTTGCTTGTGGTATAGATATAATGGAGAAATGGTAGGATAATAAGAAATTGGAAAACTAAGTTCAAAATTTAATAAATAATCGCTCTTTTTCGCGGGTTCAAACCCAGCCAGGTGCATTACTTTGTGTAATATATCATTACCACTGCTCTCAAAATGGTGAAGGAAAACATCGAGAGGAAACCGGCATGTCCTAGAACCAAAAATTCGAAGACATGTGACATCCACCAACCCGCACTGGGCCCGCGTGGTGGATTACGGCCCATTCCCTCTCCTAGAGAGGAGGCCCAGCAGCGGGAACGTTATAAGGCTGATTATGCTTATTATGCTAATCGCTCTTTGCCCAGTGAATATATTGTGGATTTAAGTACAAATCTGTCCACGAATACCCTGGTAATATTTTTGTTTTTTTACTTATTTAGTTACAGCACAGAAATAAGAAAAGAAGATTCCTTTGAAATTACTCTTTTACATTATCACAAAAAACCACACACTTTTTGACACGATAACTTTCCGAATTCTACAAATTTTTTTTGGCTTGACCCTAGTAATAACTGCATCGTGGTTACGTTTACAAACATATAAACACACATTTATAAGACACCCAGCCACCTATATAAAGGCCATTCGAATATTTGTTTCGTGCGGGAATCAAATCAACATGTAACGCAGCAGCTTTTCGCTTAACCACTGCGCTACGCTACGCATTGGTTTATAATAGGCCATGAGTTCAAAACCATCCAAAGAGGTCCTAATTTATTTGGTTATTTATTTACTTATTTGATACTTTACACACAAAGGTACAGAAGTGGACTTAATGCCTTAGGCATAAAGAGGTCCTAATGAAAAAGTCTCTACAGTACTGCTCGATTTTAGAATTTCTGGCTTCTCAAACAATCGCTTTTGTCAAGTATCAAGATCATAATTCCACCTTCCCTTCCCCCACAACTGTCACTACTCCTATCTATTCGCAATTCGGTACATTAATAGCAATTAGGTGGAGCAACCAGTGACATAATTGGTTTTGCAACCAGTCACCGCAACGGGTTACAGTAGCCATCGCCGGCGGTAACGTTCCTGTTATTGGGTTACATACAGGACATATTGATTGTTTTAGACGGACCTGGTTGGCATAGCGAGTGTCTGATAATGGTTACTGTCATTTGGGATCAGGCGGAAATAGTCTAGATCTTAATCTTAACAAGTTGTGTAACCATGTAAAAATGTATCAACTTAGAGACGAATGCACAGTACAAATATATCTACAATTAAAAAAACAGTTACCAACAGCTCTGTTGGCGTAATGGTTGATTGCCTGCTGTGTTAGGTGTCGCAGGTTCGATTCCCGCACGGAGCAAATATTTTTATTTGTTTATTTATTTATTTATCGTTTGTCTCTGTATGGTCATGTGAAGAGGAGGGATGAAACGCATGTTACTAAAAGAGTTATGAGTTTACATGTGGATGGATGGAGAGGGAGAGGGAGACCAAAGAAAAGATGGATGGATTGTGTGAAGAGTGATATGAAAAAAAAAAGGAAATTAGTGATAGTATGACGAGTGACAGCGCAGAATGGAAGAAGAAAACGTGTTGCGCCGACCCCAAATAACACGGGACAAGGGCAGGAAGATGATGATGATGTTTATTTATTTATTTAATCTTCATGCAACAAAAGTTACATAGGTGGAGTTAATGCCTTAGGCATTCTCTACCAGTCAACCTTTTTATGACTTACATATAGTTGTACCGGGTCTAAGTGTTTTTTGCATATGAGTTTAAATGTTTATGAACGCACCTATGTCACAGAAATAATTTCCAGTACGTTGTGGAATATAATATTTTTTGTAAGCTACTGCAATTATCAGAAATTTGCAGATAACTTTTCACTTAATACCCGTAGCATCTGAAGGGTTAATAAATTATAGTCTGATTGCATTTTGATGCGTGTAAATAATGTTATTAGATTATGTAATTAGTATTGTATTTATAATGAATTTATGTAATTCGAAATGAGATTATTAAATAATACTGTAAAACTGCATTACCTACATAGTTTTATTACATCAAATCTGTATAAATGAATTGGAGTTAAAAACGTGTAAGACAACCTTGAGCGCCGATTTTACATACGTCTGTACAATTTGAATGACCTTGAAAAGCACATAATTGTCGTACTGTAATGTTTGTACAAAATTTATTTGGCCGAAAATTTTGGTTTCTATATCATTGTTTTTTCCTAGAAAAATCCAGAAAAAGCTCTTTTGTTTTTTTTTTTGGTGGTTTTACGTAAAAACGCGCAATCACGTAATAATAATACCCCCTCCCCCGCGCGCGAGAGGTTAAATATACACTGTCTAACCTTACTTCAATGCCAAAATTTGTCAGGCTGTCAAACTAAAGCAGAGCTTAGCAAAATTCTCAACTTCAAATTCTTAGTTCAAAATTCGGGCCACAATCATTTGTTTAAACAAGGACCATTTTAAGTTAAAAGCACTTTACAGAATACACTAGAACACAATACAAACAATAAAAAAAAAACACATAAACCTCAGTATTTCATTACATCGGAACGTATCCGAACGCAAAAATGTGCGTTGACGTCATAAATGCATGACAGATTGCCGTTTGGCGGGAAAAACAACATGAGAATATTTGACACGAGCTTTTTGTCAAAAAAAAAAAATAAACGACTGTTTTTGCTTTAAATGTTTGCAGTAATATTTTCACGCTATCACTAGGGTTCTAGGAAAGCACGCAGGTAGTGAGTTGAAAATCTTCAACTACGAGTACCTATGTGAATGTTTTATCCAAGATGTTTTTTTACGTGGGTATATCATCTAATGACATCCCTCGCTCTTGGGCGGGGCGAGAGGGACAGACTTTTACTGACTAAAAACCCACTCCTGTTCCTTCTTTGCCATTGTTCCAGGGCCTAGGGGATCTCTTTCATCACCCATCAAGAGGTTTGATAATGTACTTTAGTCAAACGGGGTGAATAGCAATGTAGGGGAGAATAGGAACAGAACTTAAGGGCTTTTTTCACGTTATTAAGAAGTTCTGTGCAGCACTTAAAGTACTGCAATTATTTTTTGCATTGTAATACAAAAATAATGGAAGCTTTGCTAGAAACCAATTCTAGGAAAAATCTGTGAGAATCCAAATCAAAGTTTTGTTTCTATTCACCCCAGCGTTCCCATTGTCCCGTTTGACGGTACTTCATTCTATACAAAATTACTAGATGGTAAAACTAACTACTGCTATTACTTTTGTTCATCAGTTAAAAAAATAGTTTTCAATACACTTGAAAACTCGCTCTTATTCACATACGCAATTTACTGTTTTCCCGCACTAGTGCACAAAAGTGCGTGAGCTCGCCCCCACTACAATTTATTGTATGAATCGTATCAGGCTGGGCGCTAAGCGACCCCCACGAGCCGCGCGTCAACCACCATTTATTTATTTGTGTATAAAAAAATGTCATCCGATACACATGGAAATTTGTCACTGCAGCACTCGGTTCCATAACACCCTCACCTGCGGCTCGGGCAAATTATGCCTCGTCATTGGGAATGATAAACTTTCTCCACTAATATCAAAACGTACTAATTAATGGTTCAGGATCAAGAATAATATTTAAAAGAGAATAGTGCCAGAACAGACTGATTACTTCAAAGAAAAATGGACTCCACTGTTGGTTCATCTCGTTCCACTGACCTGTGGGGACAAATTTATGCAGTGACAGTACTGACCTGATAGCCATGCTCTTCGACTTGAGATGGTGCCACCGCTGGTTCATCTCGTCTAGCCTCCGTTGCAGCATGACCGCGTCCTCTTGCGAGGACAGGGACCCGAGCAGGCGGCGCCCTGTCCCCGTGAGGGATGCGTACACATCGCGGTGCGTCTCGATCTCGGATTGAAGGTCCTGGAACAATAAAGAAGAAAGATTAGTACCTAGAAGTAGTATAGTAGATGATGAGATGACTGTTGAAAGAGGATTAAATTTTATAAAAGGAAATAAACACAGTCATATTAATAATTGCCAATTCAATATCTACACGTCTGATTTCAATGTAGTTACATACAGCCTCATATGTTAATCGAGTTTATTATCATTTAATGAGCAGGCTAAATAGTCCTTTTTAGGCAGGAAATTATCATTAACGAGCGGGATAACCTGCTCTGGGTGGAACGAGAGATCCTAGTCAGATTTTTACTGATTTAAACCCATCTGTGTTTCTTCGATTGCCCAGGTTGCATCCCAGGGCAGCAGTGATTCTTTCGAATAATCACATAGCTCTAGCAGCGATCGTCCCTGGCTAACCTCGTCAAGGCTAGACAATTCTTAGACTAGTTCATACACAATTTTTTGGCAATACATGCCGAGAACTCTTCAAGATAATGAACGTCGAAATAAAATGTTTTTTTTGAATGCTGTTCCTTTTTATAAAAATATATTTTTTTTAAATAACAGCTACAATATAAAACTTAGGTTTTTGCAGATATAAGTACAGTATAGTACTAACTACAGATATGCAAAACATATTTAAACAATATTGTAGCCCACAGCGCTGCTCACAGATCAACTGTGGGATACTTAAATAAAACTTAAATAAAAATGTATGAAGAATAGTCATCCAGTGAGGACATCTCATTCAAATTCCAAACGCTATAAGTAAGAAACGAACCCCAATAGTAAAACTAATAAACTCAAAGACCAATATACTCGTAAAATCCATATCCAATGAATTCGTACAACAGAACATACTGCACGTTCATATAACTTCATATTTTCTTTTCATCCACAGAGTAACAAAACGAACAAATCCATTCCATTACAGCTGGACCTACTGCGACTGCCACAGTAATGCTATACGATGTATTATTCATGCTGTGATTTCATAAAAACAGAGATATGTCATAAAATAAAGTTGAGCCTCCACTGTAAGCGATTTGAAGAGAGCCGGCCTAAAATTATGTCATAACTGTCAAGAATAGTTTTTCTTAGTTTTAGTTAAAGTTTATCCGTTTGATAAGTAAAATATGATTTGAAAACCGTAAAATCGAGTAGCTTGAATACTTTTAAACTTGTAAATTCGAACAGTTAAGTAACTTACCTACGTCCCAAACATGATATCATTTTCATAAGAAGGACATTTGGAAACCACTAAATCAATTAAATTGAAGCGGCACACCCCGGAGGAGTCGATACCTAAGATTTAAAATATATAAAAGGAGAAACTTTCTGAAACATCAACGCTCAGCCAAAACCACTGAGACTAAGAGTGTGAAATTTTACACAAGGTTTCCTTTCATGACGTAGGCAAGCATTAAGTGAGGTTTTTCCAAAATTCATTCTCTAAGGGGATATAACGGTGGTCAAAGTTTGTACGGAGAATGTGTTTTCACGATAGCGAAGCCACTGGCATAAGCTAATATTGCCTAATACTGCTTTAAGCTACATAGGTTTGTTTATTTTTTTTTCAGTGGGAAAATCATCCAATGACATCCCCCGCTCTTGGGCGGAGCAGGAGACAGTGTCAGACTTTTACTGACTAAAAACCCACTCCTGTTCCTTCGTTGCCTTTCATACCAGGGCCGAGTCTTCCTTTCAGAATCAGACCCTTGGCCCCAGTGGGCTTCGACCCAGCTGGGCCCCTACGATTGCTGAGGACATCTCCTTGAGGCGCGCGTGGAACACTACGCGCCGTCGACGACTTGGGCTCGGTCCGGACGGTTACCGGATGGTCGGACGGTGAGCTACCCATTGCTCGCCGTCCGCAAGCCTGTGCCTTCGGTGGGCGGAAATCGGAATCGCAATCCCGGCGGCTGGGGCTTGAAGGCCATTGCCTCGCACGTGCATGTGCGGCCTTCCCCTTTGCTAGCATTACTGCTTCGCAGAAGGAGGCAACCGCCTGCCACTCCTCCTCGCTCAAGCTACATAAGCTGGAGTCACCAATCTTTTTTTCATCAATCTGTCTCAAGCAAGCGTGGCAATTGATACTCGTGCCTTCTCTGCACGAGAAGAAATACTGCAGTTGGACAATCACAAGCTAGTATTTTTATTTATTATGTGCACATAATTCCGCATAGCATAGCATCGTATTTTATAGCTTACATTGGACACTGGCTCAGTGAAAATACTCGTCCACAGTTGAAATAAGTGGTCCATTTGTAGGACTTTACCATCGCTACCGTTAACCGGCAGTGCGACGAAATTGCAGGGACTTACAGCGAAGTTTTGCGACTAGTCGCTCGTTTGTTTGGGGTCTTAGTTTTTGAAAAAGTGGGTTAAGTTTGGGACTTTATTTTTGAAAAAGTGGGCTAGCTAGTTGATTTGCTGTTGAGCGGGAAAATTATTGTTATTATTTTTTCTTTAGTAAATATACGTCCAATGCCCAGTAGCGGACTGCAAGAGGTTTTGTTTATTAATAATAGGGTCGCGCTTGACCGCTTTTATTTTTATTTCACCTGATAGTAAGCACTGCTGTGGTCGACGATGGAGCAAGCTGACCTAGAACTAATCTGTTCACTCTTGACATAAAGACTTCTAGGTTGAAGCTATCAAAAACACTGCTATCAGAACAATCCTGATTTTTATTTTTTTAAATAACCCTAGATAGGCACCTAGATACATATAGGCACCCTATATAGCACCTTGCACGTACAATAAATGTGTTCCTAAAAAGTTTTTTTTTTTTTTTTTCTTCTTTGGCAACTAAAAAGTTTTGTGCGTATGGGTTTTTTTTAGGTGGGAAATTCATTTAATGACAAAACCCGCCCTTGGGCGGAGCGGGAGATAGTGTCAGACTTTTACTGACTAAAACCCACTCTTGTTCCTTCGTTGCCTTTCGTACCAGGGCCGAGTCTTCCTTTCAGAATCAGACCCTTGGCCCCAGTAGGCTTTACCCTGCTGGGCCCCTACGGTTTGCTGACATCTCCTTAAGGCGTGCGTGGAAACTATAACTTATTGGTTGAAAATAAATAATGATTTAAGTGTCTTCAAGGTTAGAGTGAATAGGCTCTTAATAAATTAGTGCGCTTCACCATCAACGATTGCATCAATGCTTACCATCAGGTGGGATCGCAGTCAAGCACCAGTTTAATATATATCGATAAAAAAAGAACCAAAAACTGTAATAACAAAAAAAAAACTCGCTCCTACCAAGGTAAATGATAAATGTCAAAAACAAATTGAAAACGATTAATCTAACCAAAAACCCCCAAAAATCAATTTACCTAATAACTATAATGCCAAACGAGGTTAGTTAGCGACCACAAAGCCCAGTTTACAGCGAGCGGATCAAACAACAAGTTGAATTATTGACCGAAAGTTAGCAGCTCATGAATATCTGATAGCCGTGTAACTACAACACAAACACCTCGGACACTGTTTACCCATTTTCGAATTAAAGGATTGAAGGGTTTAGTGGAATCGGTAAACGGACGATGAATGGCGATGACTCTTGATATCCTGGCAGTACTGGCCTACTAATTAATTGTCAATCTGTCAGTGAGTGACAGAACTCATGAGTGCAAAGTGCAAACATTTCACATTACTATGGGACCATCTCAGTTATAATTAAATGAAAATATTTTCAGTGTTCAGTGTTTTTAAAAGAGTAACCGTGGAGTTTCTTGCCTGTTCTTTTCCATAGGAAACGACCAATAGGAACCATGCGCTAACTTCTGACGTGTTATAAGTGCCTATTGAAATAAATAATTTTGAGTTTTTCGTTTAGTTAAGTGTCTACTTTTATTTCTGCATTACTCTACTATATTTCAGAAACAGCTATTTTTTGTCATAATAATATGTCAGCATATTCACCCAAAAAGTATTAGTAAATAAATTCATATAAATGTTATAAATGTGAAAGTAACTCTATCTGTCTCCGTAGGGGCCTTACTGGAATTTCAAACCCGTGGTCCTAAACCGCAAAAGGCAACAGAAAAACACAGGTGGGTTTAAGTCAGTAAAGGTCAGACACGCCCTCTTACCCCACCCTAGGGCGAAAAAAGTCATTGGATGATCACACTTCAAAAAAAACTGTCTGTTCCGCTTTTACGGTTAAACTACAGAACCGATTTTGACGAAATTTAGTACGGAGTAAATCTGAACCCTAAGGAAGGACATAGGCTACTTATCATCTAACTACGACTTCGGTCAATTTCGGCAATAACCGACATTCCAGACGAAGCCTCTGACAGAAGTTAGTGTGTTATAAATGCACATCTGCCAGCTTTTTATTTTTACTAATAATCTTTTAAAACTTCACGAGAAGTGTTAGTGTTGACGCTTATATGGTCAAACAATTTAATATTCTATAAAAGTAAACTATCGTCTATGTATAGGAAAATGCTTTTAATTAACGTATGTTTATACGAAAAGGTGCTCAGGGTGTAGTAATAAGCTATCTGAAGGACTATGCACACAGCTTACCTAGTGGTTGCCCAGAGAATCAGTAGTGGCGTAGTGGTTGAAAGTGTCGATAGTTTTTATATCGACTTTAAAAAGTGGTAGTGCACAGTAATAAAATACCGATGTCATTATAAATCTCATTGGGCTACTGCCCTAAGGGGTTAAGCATATTTGAGTATTCGGAACGATTACCAACTTAATGACGGAGCTAAATCGAAAAGTATAGACAGATTATAATCACATAGTTTTAACATATCTTTAAAAAAAAATCTACAGCTTAGAGAAACACAGTATTTATCAAGGATTACAACATTTCTTTATTATGAAAATATTATTTATTTATTTAATACTTGCACATGCACATAAAGGTAAATAGCCAGACTTTACCACTTCATCAGGGAATTTTGTGGTAGAGGCGCTTTAAAGGTTTGCTTAGCAGCAAGAAGAAAGAAAGAAAATAATTTTATTTAGCCCACAGATACGCACAATGAATTCCCGCAAACCTCAATTAAAAAAGAGAATTCGCCCATCCATCATCGTTTTTAGTGTTTTGTAGATTTTAGCCATACAAAAAAAAAAAACTGGCAAACTTTTTAATTTTTGAAATATAAATGAAAAAAAAAATGTCGATAAAGCCACGTGAGCAGTGTCCCACCTCTAGTAACGACAACCCCACGCAATATTGATGTTGTTTACTCAAGCTATCGGCGCCTCACGCGCTGCCCTCAACAATATCAAGGGTTTATTATAATAAGGGTACCTAAATACTATGATTTCCCTTTGTTATGCCCTGGAAGATGCAAGGGATAATCGATGAGGGGCCATATCAGCTGTTCTGGGGGTCCCTTTTACCTTTTCGTTGTTGTCATGCTAATACAGGTGGGGTAGGTGATTCAGTTTTTTGAGTTGTGTGGTGGGATCAGAATGGTAATAGAATGAATTTGATGAAGAAAATATTACGAGTCTAAATTGTGTGCTAGAAGGTAAAGGATTTCTTTTTCTATATACTTTTTAATTTATTAAAAAACACTTAACTTGACAGAATTGAACCACGCAGGGTTTGAGCGGATAGTAAATATTATGTGAGAATTGTTTCCAAATACTACGACAAACACAACAAAACAAAACAACAACAATAATAACAACAACATAACTATCTTTATATTAAAACCAAAAACATCACAAACTAAATAAAAACGGTCTAAAATCATCATCTCTCTAGCTTTTTTTACTGTGTTTTACATGGAGCGACTGCTTATTAGACCTCCAAAACCCAGTAACTGGGTTACACGATATTCCTTGGTGAGAGTGATGGTCAGACTTTTTGGCGTCTGACTGCCAGTAACGACTATTAAAGATCTACAAATGATTGTCGGGACCATCCATAGGCTTTACGCGGTGAGTCAGTAATGTCCTAGATAAACTTAGAATAGTATATATGAATTAAAAAATTCATATTGGTACTAGCATAAGAGGCGGGTGTCATAACCACTGGGCCATCACAAAGATTATAAAAATCGATGTAAATTATGGCGGCAAAAAAATATCTTATACAGGGGGTTTTAGAAACGGTATAAGATCATCGCAACATCTTATCCATGGTCCCTATCAAACAAAGCATGGGAAGCGAGCAAGCCGTCAGTCCCTGCGGAAGTTTTCAACAACAAACTTAATCCTAACTTCTTAAAACTAAGTTACGACCCTTCACGCAATTATGACGCTTTATTTTATTACTCGGAAACGCGTTAAACAATTATAATTTAGTACACTTGAACTTAGTTCAAGTAACACTTGAACTTTTTAATTAAAAACCTATAGGAAGTACAGCTCAAAAAGTGTGCTTAAATATTGTTATGTGATTGCAAAAGTACTAACATTTTATTATTTAGAAAAAATGGATGACTTATCAGAATAAAAAAATATGCACCTCCAAAATATTGCCGTTGGAAAACCCTTTATAATCTAATCTAATTACTCTGTTATGTCCTATTGCAGGGGCAAATGCCTTTCTCTTCCTTTTCCACAAATGTCAGCCATTGCAGGCCAGTCTCTCTGGCAAGAGTTAAGTTCATCACTCCACATTTATCTTGATCTGCCGTCATGTCGCCAGTATTTACCAGGACCCAATAAGTGGCTCGTTTAGCATCTTTTAAGCTATCATATTCTCTGATCTTAGTTTTGGCGTGCAGTGTTTTTTTCCTTACACGGTCGGAAAATTGAACTCCCAGGATACTAAATATAGCCATGGTTCGAGCGAGGAGCATTGTGCGACAACCGCTTCCATTTGCGAAGCAGTAATGCTAGCGAAGGAGATGGCTGTGCGCGTGAAGGAACGGACATCTTCATGGCCCAGCCGCCGGGATCCTAACCACGACTACCAGCCAACGTAGGCGTGGCTTGCGGACAGCGAGTAATGATAGCTCGCCGTCCGGCCGTCCGATAACCGTCCGGGCCGAGCCCTGAGTAGTCAACCGCGCATAATATTCCACGTGCGTCTCAAAGAGTAATTCATAATGCTCCGTTTCAGGCAGCGGATGGTTTCCAAGCTTTCATTTTATATTAAAAAAAAATGGTCCACTATCCAATCATCACGAACAAGCAAAGGAATAAAATCATACAGCCACGGAAACCGGATTAAACGTCAATAATACCATTCATAACGAGATTTCGCAGTTTTCCAGTGACCCATCGTTTAAAATCGTTACCGTTCAATATCAATCGGTTTAAATCATTCACATTCGAGGTACGTAGCAAAATTCAATAAAAATCAATCGCGTATTAATTAAAAATTCGTTATGTACAATTGTTTGTATTGTCCAACTGTTGGTTGATTACAGTCCCTGGCGGTTAAAAAAAACTTGAGCATTTTAAACATTTTTAACCGGATATCCGGTATTCAATTCGGTTTACTGTGACTGTTTGTTGGTTTTAACCGGTTAGTGATACGGCTATTGGTTTTTACTTTTCGCAGCGATTTGTGAGGGTTTATTTTATGATCCGGGTGTAAAATAAATAATTGAGTGTGTTGTAGTGACTGCTGTGGCAAGTTACGATTTTCATTCAAATTTTTGGATGTTCACTTGCGATTATCATCCATCATTCTAGTGCTGAAGTCCAAAAATCGACACAATGCTTTAAAAAAAAAAAAATTACTAAGACTATCGATGACAGAAACAGGAACACATAAACACCTAACGTGTCCAATAATAAATCTCAGGGAAGAAAAAAATATAAACATATCTTACCTACTAGGGCTTTTTTGAGGTGGAAAATCATCAAAAAACTACGGTGCGAGAGGGCGTGTCAGACTTTTACTGATTAAAGCCCATCTGTGTTCCTTCATTTGCCCTTTGCGTTTTAGGGCCATAGCAACTCCTTCAAATGTTCCCGTGGCCAATACATACATACCTACTAGGGCTGAAAAACATAAGGGTAAATCAGCCATACAAAAGTCTAGGAGGAGTGGCAGGCGAAGGAGGAGTGGCAGGCGGTCGCCTCCTTCTGCGAAGTAGCTAGCAAAGGAGGCGGCCGCACGCACTAGGCAATGGCCCTCGCGTCCCAGCCATGATTCAGATCCCGGTTTCTGGCCACCGTAGACGTGCGGTTTTGGACGGCAGGCAATGGGTAGCTCGCCGTCCGTCCGTCCGGTAACCGTCCGGACCGAGCCCAAGCCATCGACGGCGCGTATTTTTCCAAGCGCGCCTCAATTAGATGTCAGCAACCGTAGGGGCCCAGCAGGGTCGAAGCCTACTGGGGCCAAGGGTCTGATTCTGAAAGGAAGACTCGGCCCTGGTATAAAAGGCAACGAAGGAACAGAAGTGAATTTTTAGTCAGTAAAAGTCTGACACGAAAAAGAGCGGGGATGTCATTAGATGTTTTTCCCACCCAAAAAAAGCCATACAAAAGTTTATAAAAATTCTTTCATCACTTAGAACAGAAAAGTCTTTTGTGAAAAGCTTATAAGTTAAATTCCGACACACACTGAAAAGAAATAACTTCTTTTGTGTTCTTTGTTATAACAAATTATAAGAATTTGTTTAATAAATATTTGTAATACGTCCCGAAGGCATACCCTCTGCAATATAAAACATTCTGTTTGAATTTGTTCGTGATTCTTCAGATACTTTGTTGAAATATTACGAAATATCTTGATATACAACTTGATGTGCAGCAGTTTTGAAGTTTTTTAGTTTTACTTTGTAATAACAGATTTATATAAATACTAACGGTCCCGACAGACGTTGTTCTGAGTGCAAGCCTGCTTTTTTCAGAAAAAAAAAAAATTGAGAACCTGATTGCAGCGCCATCTACCGAGTTCCATGGTGGATTGGAAACAGCGACTGTTGCAACCCAGTGCTAGGCACGCCACAATTATGGCGGTAAGTCCCATCTTTGAGGAGTGGCTGGAAAGACCTCACGGTGTCCTTACCTTCTGCATGACGCAGGTCCTCACTTGACATGTTTTTTTTTTTTAGGTGGGAAAATCATCTTATGACAAATCTCTCTCTTGGGCGGAGCGAGAGATAGTGTCAGACTTTTACTGATTAAAAACCCACTCCTGTTCCTTCCTTGCCTTCGTCCTAGGGCCCCGGGTTTCGTTTTCACACTACCCATGGCCCCAGTAGGCTTCGCCCCTGCTGTGGGTCCCTACGATTTGCTGACATCTCCCTGAGGCGCGCTTGGAACAATACGCGCTGTTGACTACTTGGGCTCGGTCCGGACAGTTACCGGACGGCCGGACGGCGCGCCTACGGTGGCCGGAAATCGGGATCGGAAACCCGGCGGCGACTAGGGCGTGAGGACCGTTGCCTCACGAGATCGGCCGCCTTCTTTCCTAGCATTACTACTTCGCAGCGTAAGTTCGGGAGGTTCCTGCACCAGATTCGTGTGAAAGAAACGCCCGGGTATCAAAGTTGTGTGGACCGCCTGGAGGATATGGTGGAGCATACGGTAGAGGTGTGCCCTGCCTGGTCAGAACACCACCGTGTCCTCGTGGGGGCGATCGGCGATCTCTCGCACCGGGAGTTGGTGCAGGCTACGGTCCGGAGCGAGGAGTGGCAGGCGTTCGCCTCCTTCTGCGAAGCAGTAATGCTAGCAAAGGAGGCGGTCGCACTCGCGTGGGAACGACCCTCACGCCCCAGCCGCCGGGATTTCAATCCCGATTTCCAGCCACTATAGGCGTGGGTTTGCAGAGAGCGAGCAATAGGTAACTCGCCGTCCGACTGTCCGGTAACCGTCCGGACCGAGCCCAAGTCGTCGACGGCGCGTAGTGTTCCACGCGCGTCTCAAGGAGATGTCTACTGGGTTCATGGGTTGTGCGAAAGTGAACCCCGGGGCCCTGGAACAAAGGCAAAGAAGCAACCGGAGTGGGTTTTTGAGATTAAAAGTCTGTCACGCCCTCACGTCATTAGATGATTTCCCACCTAAAAAAAAAGAATCTACCGAGTTTAATTGTATTTTCAAGCCATCCTACGACTCAAATATATACACAAAATTTCATCCAAATCGGCCAAGCCGTTCAGATGTTTTGCTTGGTAGCCTGTTCCGTCTCACTCCTGGGCAAGCGCTCTCCTCCATTCCTTTCATCTTTTGCGCTTCCTCCAACCAATTTTAATGAAGTATATTCCAGATTTATTTTTCTAATATTTAAAAAGGAGCTTTTTTTAAGTTCCTTTATTAAAAAACAGGTAAACAAGCCACGATCTTTTCATATGTAGACCATATACCAAAGAATGTACAGATACAAATTCCCTTTGACAAAAAGCGGTACCTACCGACCAGCTCATTATTTATTTGCTCCCTGGCCTCCAAAATCTTGTGTCCCAGGGGAAATTTTGTAACTTATTCCTCAATAACAAGCTCTAAGACGAGACAATTGTATTAAATCGCGAAAAAAAAAACAGAGAGAGAAAAACATACGTATTTGTAGCAGAATAGAATAGAATAGAATAAAACTGTATTGTACACCGAAATAAAATAGTAACAAAAACTTTTAAACTAACTTAATCTATGGGTACAATGGCGGCCTTGTCGCTAACAGCAATAGTTCCAAGTACAAACAGTCGATGTCCATATTGGCACCGGTTATTAATTAGTTCATTATATTATTTATAAGCATAATAATGTTCCTACTGCTGGGAACGTTTAGGTCTTCTCTCTAAGAGAGGGAATGAGCTGTGATCTAACACGCGGGCCCAGTGTGGATTGGTGGATGTCATAATGACTTCGGATTTTTGGTTCTAGGACACGTCGGTTTCTTTACTATGTTTTCCTTCACCGTTTTGAGAGCAGTGGAGATGAAAATACAAAGTAATGCCAAGCTGGGGTGCGAACCACCGGCCTATAACTCGTAAGTCGGGGCCGTTACCACTAGGCAACCACTGCTCTTTTAATATTTTTCCGGATATAATTATGTTATTATCCTCTGGCAATATTTTTCATTCTGTAGATCTGTAACAATCTTTGCAGGAAATCACACGCTAGAAACTCTGACCATCAGTCTATCCAAGAAGTATCGTGTAACCCAGTTTTTTATTTTTTAAATATTCCGCAACTATCACACACAGCTGCCTAGTTCCAAGCTAAGCAGAGCTTGTGTTAAGAATACTAGACAACTGATAAATATATTTATATATTTAAATTACACCCACACACAGAATCAATGATCGTGCTCATCACACAAACATTTGTCCTGTGTGGGAATCGAACCCACGACCTCTGGCATAGCAATCAGGGCCACTAACCACCAGACTAACAGTCCAGTCAATTCCGTAATTAAATACGTATATCGGTCACCAATCACATTTTAATCAACGCACTGACTTGCATAAAGCAAAATAAATAACCTTAGAGGCTACCTTGGACCATCCCCCTTAAGGAGAAAAGTCTTCCAGAAACTTTATGAGAGCAAATGGATATGCAACAAAAGATAGGCATTATGGTTCGGAAAATAATCATCAAGTTAAAAAATATGACCAAAAGGCCGCGGCATTTAATTCTCGCAACACTTCATTACATCCAGGTGATGGGGGGTCGCGGGGTGAGGGGGAGGCTATCCATCTTCCCTTGTCTAACCTGGTCCTTCCGAGATTTATTGCCTGCCAGATTTACTTAAGTACTTTTATTCAGCTTGTTATAAGCAAAGATTATTACGTAGAGGGTGTATCGTGGTAAAGTTTTTGTGCCTACATAATAATTATGTAGTGAGGTTTTTTAGAAAAGTAAAAACCTTGATAATGAGCTCCTTTCATGAAAGATGGCTATTTAAATCTCAAAATAAAAAGAGAAGTATACTTTATAAAAGTAACTTGCTGCTGACAGCTGACAGCGTCGCTCACGTGAAAATATAAAATTGTCCTCAGGGAACTTACTCCCGGCACAAAAAGTGTCCTATATATTCAAGTTGCATCTAAATCCGTTCAGTCATTCGAGCGTAAGGAAGTAACAAACATACACAAAAAAAACGCCTTTTTAATATTAGTGTTTTAACTACTAGTGTAGGCACAAATGGTACAGGCTTCAGTCTCCACAACATCAATGTAAAAAAGTTCCTACTGTAAGTAAGTATTGCATATTTTATTACATGTTATTTTTGCATTACGTGGTGGAAAAAATAAAAAGCATTTTACTATTATTTATAGGTAATTAATTATCTAAATCTTTCTAGCAAAATGACTATTTGAAGTTTTTACCTAGTAATATGTCTGGTTTAATTTAAAGTTATGCGCGCTTCCCTTTTGTTCAACCTTTTGCCACTACAGGCTTGTTGTTCTGTTCATGTACAATATCAATTAAAATCACACAAAAAAAGCATAATTATTTCAGCAAAACAAGTCCTAAATCACTGTATATCCTTGCAATTAGGCAGGAAAGCCAGTCTTCTCCATCCTTCCTTAGTCTATGAACCTAGGTCACAGGTGTGCCATAACCCGGCGGGTCTTATCGCTAAATTGATACAGTCTCCGCCTACTTGCAGCTTATACCTTAATGCTAGCTCCTGGTCTATTTACGCTAACTTTAACACTACAATTGCTTAGTATTTAGATGTGGGTGGAAGTTTGTATGGGAAATACATGCTTATATGGAGGCTGTGAAATTGTGAGTTTGTTTGTAAAGCGTTTGTTTCTGAAGTTTGATTTCTAATCGGTGTTGTCGCTTGTTAAAGGATAATACGTGAGCTGAAGATTTGTTGTTTCTGTGTAAGTGTAAGCTTTCATTGTAATGTTAGTGTCATAATATGCAAAGAAGTGAAGAGGGAGGGGGAGGGGGGGGGGGGGGATGAACTGTCTGTATGTCAATATATTATGTTTTGTTTTTGTATACAATAAAGAATTAAAAGGTTGGAGCCTGGACGTTTTTAATTTTTTATTGTTTGTTAAAAAACGTTGCTATATACCTATTTGTAGGTAAAAATATTTGTCCTGTGCGGGAGCCAGACCCGCGACAGGCAGCGCAGCAACCAATCGCTCGACCATTGCGTCATAGTCTTAAAATTGATCATTTTGTTTGATGCCAGCACAACCTAATAACCTCTTAGTATCTTTAGTATTTTATATAACACTGTATCTTCTTAATCTACATACACATAAGAACTTTGTACTACTGGCTTATTAAGTAAAAAACTAACCCGAAAGAACATAGTCCCGGAATAAAAAGTACCTTATGTGTTATTTTAGAACTTGATCCACCCATGCAGCAAATATCATCCGTTCACCCGTTTGAGGTTGAAGAAGTAACAAACATACATACATATACATATATATACAAACTCTTAACTTTATAATATTATTAGTGTGATATAATATAAGTGTGATACTGAAAATATGAGCAGTGGTGGTCGAATGGTAACGGTCCCGACTTACGAGTTGTAGGTCGCGGGTTCTAACCCAACCAGGCGCATAATTTTGTGTTAATTTATTTCATCACCACTGCTCTCAAAACGGTGAAGGAAAACATCGCGAGGAAACCGGCATGTCCTAGAACCAAAAATTCGAAGACATGTGATATCCACCAACCCGCACTCGACCCGCGTGGTAGATTACGGCCTATTCTCCTAGAGAGGAGGCCTGAGTCCCAACAGTGGGAACATTATAAGGCCGACTATGTTATGCTATGCTACTGAAAATATGAATAAGGGATTTCAAACCTCATAACATTAGTTTTTTGTGAAATGTGAATGATTTATCAAAATAACATTATCCTATCAAATATAACACGAACCCACAAATCAAATCCTTTCAGTTTACGAGGGTTTAAAACAAAATCGTCTCTTTAAAATTCAGTATGAATCTGAATTTGAATTTGGCCAAAGCAAGAACTCATTATACAAAACGACGTTATATTCAAAACACGTTACGAATGTCATGTTCTAACATGTCCCGGAACAAATTATAACGTCCAACAAAGCCCTAATACCCGGGCAGAACTGGGCATACCCGGGCAAAGCGGGCATACTCGGGCGTCAAATGTAAGAAGTTGCAAATTGAGCGGACACGTTACCCGGGTTTGATTAGGATCAGAACGTGGGTGGAATTCGTAACTTTTAGGTGGTAAACGTGGTTTTAAGTTGTCTGTTAGTCGTTTGATAGTTGACTTAAATAAGTAGGTATATTTGTACACCATAGTGATAAGTATAAGTCAGGATTTTGAATTTTTATCCGGGTATTTTGCATATAATCTTAATATTTATCCGGATTTTTGAAAAGCCAAAATAAATTGCTGTCAAATCATAGCTACGAAGACTGATGGCCATTTAAATTAATTAAGCTTTCAAAAACCGTTAAAAAAGACTTAAACAAGCAATAAATATTCAAAGAGGAAAATAAATAAAATTATAATTAAAATTGTGGTGGTAGATGGAAATCCGGATGTTGTGGTCCAATTTAGAAAATGCGATGTTCGGAATTATGTGATAGGCCGATGTGATAAATTGGTGGTATTAAATTGATACCGCATTCTAATAAAACACTCGAGAATAAAAGGAAAATAAGTAAAAAAAGGGCTAATGCCAGTGAAAGTGTCCTGATGGCCCAGTAGTTAAGGCGCCCGCCTCTCATGCATGAGAAACCAATGTGAATTTTTCAACTCATATGTACAAATTTAAAAATATAAATTAAATTATAAGTTAAATTTATCTAGAATATTACTGACGGCATTTGTGCCACGGTTCATATGGTCACGGTTGTAGTTCGTAGATTTTTGACAGTCGTAACAGGCCCCTGAAACTCTGACCATCAGTCAATCCAAGGAGTATCGTGACGTCCAGTAACTGGAGTGGAGGTCTGGTAGGCAGTCGCTCCATGTAAAACAGGCTGACCAGTTTTTGTAGTGATCTAGTTGGGAAACAAGTTAGAGAGATGATGATTTTAGATCGTTTTTAGTTAGTACACAAAACATCTTGAAAACGTTGATAATTATTATAATATAAATAAGGAGTCCTTTGCCTTTTTGCTCACCATTTAATTCCATAAATTATTCTACATCAAATATATTAAGTACCTTTCTGATCCCACCTCACAATTCAAAAAACTGAGACACCTAGACTGAGACACTGAGCAGACACAGGTATTCAGCCTCATTCGATTAGGCTGGAAGCCGACCCCAAGCTAGTAGGTAAAAGATTAGAGACGATGAAGTAAAATGGGGCTAAAAAGGAATCTTCTTCTTTTCGATTCGATGGTAAACTCGTCAAACTATTTGGGCCCAATAGGTGGTTACATTAATAGCAGCATCTGTAGCACCCATCAAATCCTCCAAAGTGCAGGTGTATGGGCACTTGGGGCATTCTAATATGTGGCTCATGTTTTGAACAGGAAAAAAAGGTTAAAAAGGAATAAAATACTTGAACCTATTAACACATTACTAAACATAATACCTTAAATGTAATTTGTAAGGGCAGTACCAATTTCCATGACAAAGGTTCTTGATTAAACCGTTAATATTCAGCTAGCCGCTTGACAAAATGGCGGTCAGTTTTTTGCTTAGAGTTAGCATAATTTATGTGCGCAATAAACATATTTGTTACACGAAATGGACAGTTTCATTTGTAATGTAATTTAGAAATTATTAGGGTGAGAATGCTTGTTAGGAGTTTATAGGACCATTTTATTTGAGGGGTAGGTTATAAAATTATGTGAAAGAGGAAAATAAATATGTTTGCAAATATTTTTCAGAAAAGCCCAGCTCAGGATATTACTCATTATTAATAATTCTGCATGCATATTAACTTCTTTTTGTAATTAGGGATCCCAATTTACAGTTACTTTTCCGGCATTAATAAATTTGCATAATTAATGGTGACAACATAATTAACAAAAGCCGAAAACACATGCGTGGATGCGTGGAAAAGAGTCATACATTAAAATTCATCATCACGTTTTTTTACGCCCAAAATTTGATTTACGGACCCCAATAACCAGTTACACAAAGCATCATTAAGCTGACCCCAATCTAAAATGATTTAGACCCTGTCAAACCCCCCTTAAATCTCGGAACCCATCAGAAAACACGGTATATACATCAAGCATAATCCGAAATCGAAAAAAAAGTAAAGTACATTAGTAAAAACTTGGTACAGCCAAGTGAATAAATCAAGTTGCAAACGACTGTGGAACCGGGAACCGGATCAAGCGAGTAATCCCCGGCTGGTAACCGGGTTGTAACCGGATTTAGGCGGATATAACCGGGCCGGCCACCTGCGATAACGACCCGTCGCGGTTGCGCTCCAATGGAGCTCAGTTAAGGTGTCCCCACACTTGGTTGAACTGGGTTTTGGTTGCACTTGGAAATTGTGCAAGGTTCTGATTCAAGAACCATTTAGATTCCGTATATTTTAGTCAAGTCCTTTAAAGTATTTTGTAGCAATCAGTTTAAAAGAGTATTTAGGCTCTAGACAAGTGATATTCTATCAGCAATACTATTGGATAAGTAATTCAAAGTAAATAAAAAGTAAAATGAAATGGGATTATCTGTATCGACAAGTCAATCATCAAGACAGTGATTGTCAAATTTTTGACAATCACTGTCATTAAAATAATACAATTACACTATATCTATCTCTCTCATGCTATCAATATTATGTCATTTTTATGGCAACAGTATTATTTCGACTTTACTATTAATCATACCATTAGCGAGTTTGTACCCTCTTACAAACTTCAGCATCACAACTATTCAAATAACCAACTTAATTTATTTAATTCTTATCCGGGCCGTTCACCCGGGTAAGTGCAACCAAAAAAACGCCGTCAGCAGCAATGTGGTGGCGCCTTAACTCGCTCTGCTCGTTCACCATGTGAACGAGCTCCTCTTTTGTTAGTTTTACAACTTTCTTAGTGCTCACCTATTGCATCGAATTGAAATTTCTTTTAAAACATTTCGTAGTTAGACTTTGTGGTTCGTTTGAGCGGAAATATTTCGAGGAATTCTGTGAGTGAAGGTTTGTTTGAAATAAATAGATTTTGAGGAAGCTGGGGTTGGCGATGTGGAAGGGCGACTGTGCTTCGGACTAACTTTGAGGTGAAATGATTTGATTGATCAATGTTTAAGGTGAGTAAGGTTAACCCATCCAGGAAATTATACGAATTAACTCAACTTTGAGAACCGATTCTGCTTCACAGTAATCCTGCTAGTGACAACATGTAGTGCCACTTTAACTATAAACAAAATAACATTTAAAAATATTGTCAAGGATCACTAGTTCTCTCTTTGAATATCATTAAGTATATGTACACTATAATATATTAATTTGTTTTCATATGCATGAACAATGATATGAATTGCTATTATTATATGTATTTTAGAAGTTATGTGCTGTATACATTTCAAAACTCCACCAAACCTGCATATCTTTTCTCCTTCTCTATCAAATCCATCCGCTTTTAGCTATAAGACCACCCATTCTTACACCTTATTAATTTTAAACTCCTACTGTACTTATTGATGGTGTATATTAAAGCGTATATTTATTAGCTATTTGTCTTTGACGTCATTATTTCATACTACTCCTACACCATTTAAGTCCACCATTAAGGTCCACAATTTTGAGTTAGCGATTCGCGTCAGACTTTTTATCAATTTTACTTACGCTTAAATACACCAAACCATCAAAATGAAGCTATCTCTTCAAGGTCTATCTATCTATCTAAAGTAACAACATGATAACACCGCTAAACATGTCAGCCATCTTCCTAACTCGCCACAAATTCCAAGCATAACTTAAAATGAATGTTATACAGCCTTCTACAAAGTGGGCCAGATACACCTGAAACTTATGCTGTAGTCTGACGTCTTCGTTAGATAGCTGATAACTTATCTGTTGCTTTCAGACGGTGGCGGTGGGCAGAACTCCAAGTGGCTGGATGAAGGATAGAGTCATGTTTCTTCTATTGTGTTTAGTTTGGACTCGGCTTTTGTTTTGGTGGACTGTGAAAGGGTATCTTGTTTAGAGCGATTTTTTGGTTAAAGACTATTAATAATATAATGGAAGATTTCATAAATATTATTAAATGTTTTTAGGGTTCTGTACCTCAAAAGAATAATACGGAACTCATAGGATCATTTTGTTGTCCATCAGTCTGCCTGGCTGTCTGTCTGTCAAGACCACTTATATTGGAAACGCGTGGAAGTATCGAGTTGAAATTAAAATAATATACTCAGGGTCTGTGGTCTCTTGAAGCCGTGAAAAAATCAAATTTATGAGTTAACGAAAAAAAAGGAAACGGTCGTTTAAGTCGCAAAAAACGTATATTTCGACACACTCAAGGGAATCAAAATTCATAGGGTACTTCCCGTTGATCTAGAATCTTGAAATTTGGCATGAAACCAGGTCTCATAGTATAAGTAGGTACAGGAAAAAAACTCTGAAAACTGTAAATTTGTAGTTACGTCACTAAAAAAAAAACTTTTTGTGCGATCCGGAAAAATCTTCGTAATTCAATTCGGGAATCGAACTGTTTTCATAGGTAACTTTGTACAGAACCCTCAGTGCGCGAGTCCGACTCGCACTTGCCCAGTTTTTACTATTAATAGGCTTACGCTTAACCACTATCCCATCTGATTGAAAGTGACGATGTGGTCGACGATGAAGCACGCTTGCCTAGAAGTAACCTACTCACTCTTGACTTATAATACTTTGACGGCACGGTTGGCGCAGTGGTAGAGCGATTGACTGCTGCGCTGCGTGTCGCGGGTTCGATTCCCGCACGTAACAAATATCTGTATGACCTACAGATCGTTGTTCCGGGTCTGAGTGTCTTGTGTATGTGAGTTTACATGTTTGCATCCACAGGAGTAATTCCTAGTATAGGGAAACGTTTATAAAAACAAAAAAAATATAATATCTGATTCCTATTTTCCAATTGAAAAGCAATGGACTCTTATCAATCAGAGATGAAACTAGCATAGACAAACAGTAACTTTTAGGCTGTAATATCTTTCATTACGAACAATGTGTTCTCACCAGTACTTAAAAATTTTGATTTGATTTAATTGATTGCACTCAGTCTCAAAAAATCACATCTCTTAATTATATTTTCATTCATCGTAACCGTAAGGCAATATTTTATAAACGACAAGCTACCTACAAGCACAAAATAATGCCAAAAAGTATAAAAGAACTCTTTAGGCCTCTTTTGTAGGTTCAAAACATAATCACGAAAAAAATAGTTAGGTACTCCGATATATTTTCCACTTCACTTATGTTTTTCATCTATCCATCATTCCATAAGTAATCTCCACATTTTCTTGCTTTACTCGGAGACTAGATAATAAGCTCCTCAGGTAAACAGTTACTACTCTGTAAGACTAATACTTCAGCTGTCTTTTTACCCGGTTTAATCCAGATCGCACCGGTTGGCGGCTGTGAGAACCAGAAAGTTGATACAGAAGTTCCACTTTACACAATAAAATAGATAAAAGTTAATTTTACAGTGTCTCTGTAAAGTTATACCTTAATTTTGTCTTTCCTAAAATATATGTTTTTACTTTCAAATAAAACAAGATAATAGGCTTAAGTTTCAGAACAGGAGGATTTAGATCTAGATGGAGCCACGTTTTAGCTTTATATCATCTTAAAATATTATAAGTGGGTTGAAGTTTGCCAGATCAAAGGCTATATCACTTATTAAATCTACAACTTGCTAAAAATAGAGTAAGGACTTAAATATTCTTCATAAAGAGTTCTCAGTTTTATCCATTTACCAAACCTAATCTGCACTCACTCGGCTGACTTAAAAAATGCGTAGTTCCAATTGTGCTTGAGCTGAGTGATATAATTATATTCTTCTTTTTATCGTGCTTGTTATTGGTCCTAAGTTTTCTACTACTTTTTCTGTTTTTACCTGTGAGAATTGGCTCAATATTTCATATTGCAATTGTCAACTATTTATGTAGCTGTTGGTTCTCCTTTGATTAAATAAATAAATATCGTTTAGTATTTTCAAATTTAGATTTATGTTAACTATCTATAGAATTAGAAACATTTTTGAACACATTTCATTGTCCTTCTGTTCTTTCATACATATTGCTGTAACCGGATAAAACCGGTCACGTTTCTCACAGGTTGCACGTAGCATTACTATTGCATACCGACACCCGACACTCCGAACTCCGACACGACAGACACCGCCGACACTGACATTTGAATATAAATTGTATTTACTGGAAATTATTGCCGCCATTCTTCAAGAAAGGGTTGAAAAATTGAATGCATTAAACCTGGTTCTTTTGTCAAGTACCTAAGAATTATTTTGTTGTTGCATATTATTGGAATATAAAGTGCAGATTTTTTGAAACGCTTGAAATTTTTCGATATTGTTACGTTAAGTTTGTACTTAACGTAACAATATCGAAAAATTCTATAGGGTTAAGTCTATAGGGTTTCAGGGGATGAAAGAGTTATGAATATTTGCTATGACATCTACATTGATATACAATTAAATCCGGTTTGACTGTACGACATCCCCAAATATAGTTGGGAAAAGGCTAGGCAGGGACTATGGTATTCATACTGAAATATAAGAAAAAAAACAGTGTTGGAACCCCTCATACTTTATAGAAAAATTAAAAGACCCTCTAATTAAAAACACTTTCCAAAATCCTTAGATATTCTATTTTTAAACCCCGCCTTCTACACCTTTTTCAGACCTACCCCTTTCTAAAATTCTCAGTGCCTTTCCACATGATTAGAGTAACCCTTCGGTCTCATATCTTACGTCATATAAAGGGTATATTACCTTCTGTACTAAGGTACTTATATGTTATTATGTCATGACTGCGAGGCGCCATGTACTGAGAATATTAAATAGGGTTTGTGACGTGATTAATGGAGTAACAGAGTAACTTGAATTTAAGGTGTTTTTCATGTAACCCTATGGTAATACTTACGTGAGGATTATTAAAACTTATGTGTGTTGTAACTCGTATGTTACTCGATCGTTTAAAAAGGAATTGTGATGGGGTGAAATTATTACCTATAACAGCTAATCATTTCACCCCTACACCAATTCTAATTCACATCTCTAGACTTTTCAGGGTTGCAACGAAATCGAATTCGTAGTTTTCTTTAGTTTCTGTTTGTAATGGTAGGCTATAAAATACAGACTAATATTTAGGTCAGCTAACACAAACACTGAAAATAAACGGATCAAATTTGTCTAGCAATTTAATGGGAAAAAGCTACGTTGATCAATTATCTGTTTCGGCTAGCTATTGACGTATTTGATTTGAATGTAAATAAAGATTTTTACAATAACTTAATAAATGAAATTGCAATTCGAAATTACCACTGAAAATGAAATCAGTAGTATCATGTACACACGACGCAACAAATTAGTCGCAGCAGCGAGTCGCGGCGACTAATCGCGTTATTGCAATCAACTGGCGACAGCCGCAGGCTAGCGCTGCGTTGACTAGATTAAGAGAGCCCTGCTTAGGCTGCGGTGTGTGAACCTGGCCTTAATTCGATCATGTCCTGAAATTGGTTGATTCGTGATATTTTGATTTAGGATTTTGCTTATTTTGAAATGTAGGTACGCGTGTTTTATTTAAAAAAAAAAAACTTGAAATTACTGCAGACAAGCTGTTTTTTAAAAACTATCAAGATTTAATTAGATAGACAGGTGTTTACAAGATACAAGGTAAAGCAAAGGACAGACAGACGTGAAACAAAATGGGGGAGGCCTTCACTCGTTAAGGGGTTCATATTGAATTTTTTTTTTTTTTTTAATTGCCATTTATATAATTTTGCAATTGCTAATTATGAGTCATTATTTATGAATTGTAATATTTGTTATTTTATGCATGCATTTATGTAATAATCTTATGAAATGTTAGTTCTTTTTTTATTAATATAGACAGGTGTTTGTATTAGCATATTCCCAAATTGACCATTTGCTTGGGTAACCATTCCCAAATTACCCTATCTCCCCATTACGATAAGAAATAACATGTAGTATTATGTAAATTCAGCGATAAGATAACGATAGGTACCCGTACCTTAGCTGAACCCACCGCTGTCGGTGGCAAGTTGAGATTAGCCAGCTTGCGGACTGAATAACTTAACTGCATCGATCTAATAACTCATAATTTTAATATGAAAAAACTATGTCATTGGTATAAGTGAAAGAGAGATTGTGACCGTGAAAACTTTCTTTCTCAATGTGCGTCGGCGATCACTTGCGGACGGCGAGCAATGGGTAGCTCGTCGTCCGACTGTCCGATAACCATCCGGACCGAACTAGAGTCGTCGACGGCTCATAGTGTTCCACGCGCGCCTCAAGGATATGTCAGCAAAACCGTAGGGGCCTAGTCGGGTCGAAGCCTACTAGGGCCATGGATTCGCTTCTGACAGGAAAACCCAGGGTCCTGGCATGCAAGGCAAAGAAAGACCATAGGAGTGGGTTTTAGTCAGTAAAAGTCTGACACGCCCTCACGCTCCACCCTAGAGCGAGAGAAGTTATTGGATGATTTCCCACCAAAACAAAACACAAACACCCAAAAACTGTGTGCCTTTTGTTACAAATACTGTGTCTTACCTTTCTTTACAAGCAAAAGACTAACGTCCTACATTTCGCCTCCAGCACCACCAGCCATCTCGCCTAGCCTCTTAGGTACAAAGTTAATTAATACCTTCAATTCGACCCACCTGCATTCAACCCTAACTATGTCGCTCTTTGAACCCTCACATCTAATTGCCAAGACCCCCTCCCTATACAGACCATTTTCACTCCTACTTCAACATTTTAGGGTTGAATTTGGGTTGATTTAAACGAATTAGGGTGGCCGTAAGTGAATATTTAGGCAATGAAATTAATGTTTGATTATATTATTGTAATTTTCATGATGTGTTCACCTTGTTGTTTTGTTAATGGCCAATTTTGGTTCGATTGGTGTTAACTGAATCTGCATTTACCTATACCTACACATATTATTTGACCTAGAAATGACACATACCTTGAAATACAATAATGACAAGTGCTGAATTGCTTAAAAATCATTAAGGACCTCAACCAAATATTGCACAAGAAAAACTCACCTTTTCAAAATGCTTGACCTCCGCCAGCAACAAAAAGTTGATATGTATGAACCTCGCATCCTCACAGGACCTAGCCCTCTGCCGATACCCCGGCTTACTATAACAGTACCTATAACCCGTATACTCCGAACTGTCAATGTCCACTTTCAACCCCCCATTATACCCCCAGTCACCTCCACATCCCCAACAAACACCTTTGGTAACAAATTTCTCCCAAACATCTGATAGGCCATGTTTTTTCGCCCCCGCAAGGCCAATGCGGGGGCGGCCAGGCCATGTTCCGGCGTGGGCCTGTGGCCTGAGGCCTTTTTGAGTCCTTAGCAGTTTCCAGTCTCCGTAAGTCCCAGTATCAGCTGGCTTTTTCCATTTCCATTTGGATATCACTCGTGATTTTTATTTTGCAATGTTTTATTTGGCACTCACTTTGACTGTTTTTTTGTTAAGTCCCGAATTTTGAGTCCTTGTGTGTATTTTGTGTCCACAGCGCGCATTGGAGGATTAACTTTTCTCTTTTCGGCTTATACCTCTTTGCTCTTGGCCTTTCCTTAGTGAAGATACTCCGATTTCTGTTCAATAATTACTGAGTACTTAAACGTAATTAGCTTTTAACATAATTGGAGTTCGGTGCTGGTTTATATAAAAGCGAAGAGGTAGAGCTGAATTTACTTTCGGTTTCTTTGCCAAAGTAATTATTTACAGTTTGACGTCAGGCATCGAGATGTGTCAATGGTTACGAAACGGTACGGTATAAAATATTCCTAAAACGAAACTTAAAAGCAAGTGTACTTTAAGCAAAAACTTTGATCTAAAATAAAAGTACCTACTAGCCGCAATTTTTTCAACAACCACTTTCTTCAAGTTATATAAAGCAGCATAGAAAAGTAATTGACGGCTGCTGTGAAAAACTCGCTTGTTTTTTTTTTTTAAAAAAAATTCATAAATAATAACACAAGTTCTTAACATTATAACTTGACACTTTCCTACTTATTAATTAGTCCCTGAAAATCTAAACTGAAGTGGCGTCTTTTGAGTAAAATCGCTAAATCATGGTCTCACCCCCCAGTATTTCTGTTCACCCCCCTTGGCTCGCAGCTTTGGCATCGGAGGCCTATTAATCAAATAACTCTCTTGTGATTAATTAGGAAATCAGCAATTAGTAATAAATCGTTGAAATTAAAGAGAACGGATGTAAGGATGGTGGATAAGAAAGCGTCCATTGGTTATGAAGGCATTAGTTATAATAATGGTTTTTGTCTTTATCTTACGTTCTATGTATTTTAAGAGTATTTAGGAAGTTTTTGAAACTGTTTTTGCAGCGATTCATTTAATAACACCGGATTTCTAGTAGCTACCAGTTTTATTTTTTTGAATAGGAAATTATCAAATAATTCTCCGTTTTGGGTGGGGCGAATGTCAGACTTTTACTGACTAAAAACCTCTGTGTTCTTTTAGTACTTTTGCGTTCCAGGGCCGTAGTAATTTTTTCGAACATTTTCTTAATTTTCCTCACAAATTGCAAAAAAAAAAACCGGCCAAGTACAACTCGGACTTGCGCACGCAGGGTTCCAGGTTAAAAATGGTAAAAAAACATGTCCGCTGTATGGGAGCCTCCTTAAATACTTATTTTATTCTGTTTTTTAGTATTTGTTGTTATAGCGGCAACAGAAATACATCATCTGTGAAAATTTCAACTGTCTAACTATCACGGTTCATGAGATACAGCCTGGTGACAGACGGACTAAGACCCTATTGGGTCCCGTTTTACCCTTTGGGTACAGAACCCGAAAAAAAAGCTAACAAAATAACTGATAAGCAATAATTACTAGACTACATTATCAACTTCCTCCATAGTGACTTTCCAACTAAATGTTTCAGGATTTATTTTCTTGATAATACCACATCTAATTGCTTTAAACTTCATTAGTTCCTAGTTCCTAATACCGCATAGTCGCCAGTGTAATCCTCACGGCAGATTAATTTCTTATCGTGGAGATCTGTGAGATAATGACTGGGACGAACCAATATAAGGGATGAATCTTTCAAGTGGGCAGGGATGGCCAAATTTGAAACTAATAGAAAAACATATAATAAAATTAATATTTTTTTATTATTATTTTCTAAGTAATGTCTATAAATGTAAATTATATATGTGCAAAAGATAATAATATTCCAAAACTTTCACTTAACGTCATGTAAAATCTTGTAAAATGTAGTTACAATGTACTATATTACTACACTGTGTGCGTAACTACAAGTCTAGACATCTACTTAAGACTATTAAACTCATTATCATTTTTATAGTTAAGTGTATGAGTGTATTTTATAGTAATGTAGTTAAAAAATATAAAGTATCTTCCAGTTAAGTGTATCTCAGTTACTTGAGATACTGTGACTGAAAACATAATTGTATGGTAAACCAGGCATACATACCCATACATACATAACGTAAACACAAAGACACTCATTTAAAATTTGGTGCTTATTTGTGCCGATCTGGTTAGTTTTTAAGTATGACGACGATGTAAAATATGTACAACGCGCGCCTCAAGGAGATGACAGCAAATCGTAGGGGTCCAGCAGGGTCGAAGCCTACTGGGGCCATGGGTTAAGTGAAAATGAACCCCGGGGCCCTGGAACGCAAGGCAAAGAAGGAACAAGCGAGTAGGTTTTAGTCAGTGAAAGTCTGATACGCCCTCTCGCTCCGCCTTAGGTCGGGAGATGTCATTAGGTGATTTCCCACCTAAAAAAAAGTTAAGAACTTTCGTTGTATATTTGATGTAATTTTAAATGCGTGTCTTAGTTTTGCAAGCGGGGCACCCTACCGACTAAGGGACGTATGCCTGGTTTACCCTAGTTGAAAAACCCTAAGTTTGTCATTTCACCCCCATTACAAGGTTGATACACGCACACATGGGCGACATAATCAACCAATGAAAATTGGCACAATTTACTTCCAAACCAAGTAGACCACATTCAGCCACTAACTACCCATTACAGTAGTGTGAAAAGCCTATAATAAATTGTAAACTAAGACATAGTCGAACCGTCTGTCTGTCTGTCTTGGCGACGTTCCAGTGGTAATTACCCTGCTTGCCCCTTTGTTATGTAAGCGTTATGTATTTCTTCTCCGGGGATTTGTTTCGAGTCACATTTTAATTGCTTACCATTTTGTCTTGCTGTTGTTTGCTGGGAGTTTAATTAGTATAAGAAGTGTTGTAACTGAATTTTGGAGCTTTGTGTTTTGAAGTCATTAAGTGAAGTTTTTGATTGAAAATTAATTATGATTTAATAATGGTAAATGCTGCATCCCATCATCATCATCATTATAATTTCAGCCGACAGACGTCAACTGTTTGACATAGGCCTCCCCCAAATGTCACCACAATGACCGGTCCTGTGCGTCTCGCATCCATCGGATTCCCGCGACCCTCACCAGGTCATCGGTCCACCTTGTGGGAGGCCTTCCAACGCTGCGTCTTCCGGTACGTGGTCGCCATTCCAGAATCTTTTGTCATGTTGCATCTAACAAGCATAATTATTCTTCACGCGAAATCTTTATATATTTAATTCTTCTAAACGTGTATCACCTAAATTATAAAATGTTTGACTGATTTGGACGAAACTTTGTGTGTATATGAGTCGCTGGATGGTTTGAAAATACAATAAAACCCGGCAGGTAGCGTTGAAATTCTCAAAAAAAAAAATACTTCTCGATTTTTATGTCTGACGAAATCCCAGTTTTTGGGCAGGCCTACGTCTGTCGGAACTGCTAGTGCTAATATATTTTAAAAGGTACCTACAGTGATGAATAGGCAACAATTAGGATCCAACCAGATGGAAGGTATGTAACAACACAAATATATTGGAAGCTACCTTAAACCAAAACAGTTAACTCTTATTTACTCACATTGTTCTCACTAAAGATACCTTTAATTCTTGGTTTATGAACACAAAAATGAAGCGAATTATAGAAGTGGAAGAAGCAAGCGAAGTGTATTAAGATCATAGCCGTTAGCGGTGGTTACTTGTTTTCTATCGTTTTTTACAATTTCTCTAGGATTTGTAAGGATTGCGGTAAGAAAATGTTTAGTAATGCTACGAAGAATATGAGAATTGTGGTTATTTGAGTTTTTTTAAAAAGAAATAAAAGTAAAAAAAACAAGTAAATGTTTTTGGCTACCTAGCTTTACCAGTATTTTTTCTCGCGTGAAAGTAAGTTTATATACAATCACCAATTACCATACAATCTTTGGACCCAAATTCGTCCTCCTAGGGGGTGCATTTTGGAAATTTTGAATATTGAATATTTGTTTAAAATTGGTATACTTATCTCATTTTCTTTTCTACAAGCTATATTGCTTTTAAAATTAGTATTTTATTTTTTTATATTTTTAATAAACTGGTTAGATAAAAAAATATATTTTTTATGCATATTGCCTATTATTACTTCGGTACATTCGAGTACATTATAAAAGCTAAGTTTTAATGTATTGGCTATATTCTACTAAAGAAACCTGCTCAATGTTACATGCACTAAACTCCAAAACTGAACTACTTTTATAAAATCTCCCACTCCAAACGAGAAACAAACCAGCATTTCCATACAAACGTCTTAAACTAAATTCAAACCAGTCCGAACCGGTTCGAGCCGGAACCAACCAGTCTCGGGCTGATTTTTACCCGGCTCACTCCTTTATCTGGTTGTAGCAATTTCCTGAATCATGAAGACTTATTATTGGTAGCGCAGGAGGGTTGAAAAGAGGTGTTTTTTTTTTGCGAATATTTTAGGGGTTGAGTTCGTTTTCGAGTTAAGGACTTTTTGATTTAGTTAAGAATAATGTGATGAGATTTTATTTGAGGAGTAATTTAAAGGAGTTTGGTTAATAAGGGTTTAGGTTATGATTTTATAAGGATGTGATAACGGTTTTATAATTACTGACAACTTTAAGATTTAAACAACACTTTTTTTTTTGTTGTAGTGAAAGGCAACTGTCTGTGACTTTTTAAATTTTGCCCAAGGATTTTTTCCTGTATTGTGCGTACATGCGCAGTGCGTACATTTGCAAACATAATATATTAGCTCACATTCATAAACAACCAGAACCGGAAAGGAACAACAATATATAGACTATGCAAATATTTCTACCGTGTGGGAATCGAGCCCGTAGCGTAGTAGCCAATCTCTCAGCCACTACGCCATCCATACCGTGTCAAATTTTAAAAAGGGGTTGTTTTATACTACTTTAGAGTTCACAGAAAAATAAATAATTTCCATGACTATTCTTTGCAAGATTATTATGATTTCACTTCAACACATATTTGATTTAGCAATTGTAAAAATAAATACATCCCACTCAAATACTCAAGTCACATTTTCTTACCCAGATTCAAACCCAGTTTCTTATAACCAATTTTTATCTCCATCGTCTATACTACCCGCGGTAAATATCTGAGTGGGGTGTTTTCTACCCCAAGAGGCGTTTAGGAAATGAAGAAATCCGGTCCTTGGGGGAGGCTGACATTAATAGAATTCTGTTTCATCCCCCCTTCATCCGCCTTGGGACATTATTTGGAAGAAAATTTCCCCAAAAATAACTTACAATTTAGATAGGTACGTTAATTTAGTATGGATGTTTCTTTGGGGGGTATTCAATCGCGAGTCTATAACAAAACTGAATTGAATGTTTTGATTAAAACTTTGCAACTCTTTGAAGACGAGAACTGTTGTGACTTTATTTTGTTGGAAACTGATATTATATAAATGAGTTCTTTTATGAAAGAGTTCTTCATTTTATTCAGTTAAATATAATTTCAGGCACACTTTTGCATTTACAGCGAAAACTGAAGTTCGATTGAGATATTTTTTCCATAACAGATTACTGATTGAAAAGTTGTCTGGCTTTTTTTCGGTGCAAGGTCATCGAATAGTCCTCCCTCCCCTCCCCCCTGGATGAAGCAAGAGGAAACGTCAGACTTTTACTGGCTAAAACCAACATGTGTTTCCTCAGTTACCCTGTACTTTCCAGGGCCACAGTATCTGTTTCGAACAAATCTGCAGCCTTAGCAGGCATCGGCCCTAGTGGACCCCGTCTTTCTTTCTGGCTTGGTTTGATTTCTGATAAAAAATCTCAAACGTTGCTCCACACTAGGAATAATTCCTGTATCGTGGATGCGTAAACTATGTGAGTTTACACGTTTGTAAACGCACACAAGACACGCCGACCCAAAACACATATCTGTAGGCCATTTAAATATTTGTTCCTTACGGGAATTGCACGACCAGCAGGTCGAACGACAAGCGACGTTGCAGTCGATCGTTCAACCACTGCGGCAACTGTGCCGTCGTATTGTTGGTCTAAAATCCCGCACTAGGCCGGTGTGGTGAACACAGTCCTCTCCCTCCCATATGGTGGAAGGTCTGTGTCCCAGCAGTGCGAACGCTATAGTCTGATTACGCTTATGCTATTGTAAAAGAAGTTTTTCTATACCAACGCCTTTCATGCGTAAATAAGGGGTGGCTACGTAACGTATTATTACAAAGGCTGCTCATCTCCCAGAAAATTGCAGTTTCCATACAAATAGCTGCAATATCGAACCCGAAGAAAACATCATAATATCAATAGAGAGCCGCTGAGCAATGCAGGCTTCAATAACTATTGGTCTATAGGATGTAAGATGGACGAGGAGGTTCGTTTTGACGGGTTAAAGGGTGAATGTCGGTCAAAGGCACAGATATGGTCAAAGGGGTGAAATTGGTGTAAGATTTTCTCTTGGGGTGAGTAAGAAAAGCTCACGGCTTCATGGCTTAGCCAATACAAATGGGTTTTGAAATTGATAATAGCATCAGCATTTCGTATTGATCTTGATCTTGTAAGTATAAGTTTTATATTCCACTGGAACACAACAAAACAAAGACTACTTTTTTTTCACACGTGGAGTTTTTGGCGGGATTTTTTCAAGTGAAGTTCAGTGGCTGTTTTTATATGTGAATTGATTACTAGTAAATATTTTAATGTAAAATTTGTGTTATTTTCTATCTAATGTGTCTAGAAAAAAATCGAAACAAGCGCGACCTAGGTAAAATGGCGCTGAGAATTTTATTGTAGCATTGAGAACCTCAACGAAGTTTGCCGAGAAGGCAGACTCGAGACATTTGCTGCAAAATATAGCAAAAGCATCACCAGCCTTCTAGGCCAGCTTCGCTAGGGGCCCAAATCGCGCCTGTTTCAATCATTCCAAATATTGTCTACTGCGTAGACACTTGAGATACAAAAGTACATAAATTTTACAACACAATATCTACTACTCCACGTCTTTATGTCAATGCCAATGTCGTTACCGACCCACGCTGAAAACCAGCGCCGTAGACTCATCGCATTTTGCGTGTGGTCACGGCATTATGCTGAGCATTCGGCCGTTTTGCGCGGATATGGCGCATATTTTTTCACGTATTATATTTATAATTTGTTAGTTCTAAATTTGCGCCTTGTTCCGCAAAATAGAATGTTTTTCTTTCTTTCTTATTTTTTCACAAATATAAATAAAACTGCCAATGAACTTCATTCTAAAAAACCACGAGTATTTTGTGTTTAATGGAACATCCATGTAGTGAAAAATTAACGGAAGTTTCTCACAGAACTCTGGATGTTTAGAATAGATTTCTGACTATTCAACAGATTATTGAATATGTTTAATAAAATACTTTGTTGGCAAAAATTAAGAATCTCTCGGTTCAGTAGTTAAGTTTAAGTTAGTTAACTAAGTATAAACCTAAGAGCGTCGTAGAATCTATCCGAGTTGAAAACTTTACGATTTATTAAGAGTCGCTACTTAATTAATGTCAGAGATACTTAGTGACTGGATGCGGCGAGCACAATAAAAGAAAAGCTAAAGAACTTTTTGAGCGTGCCTGAGATAACTTTCCCATTGCTACGTTTGTTTTTATTTAACTAATAAAGATTAAGAAGCTGTACATATTTCTATTAACACTATTTAAATTATGTAATTGTAATTAAGTATTAGCAATGCAAAATTATTATTCGAAATAATGGGTGTACTTTCAGGTTGTGAGTTAGGCAAAGGACTTGATTTAGTTATGTTGATCATAATTTGGAATGTTAGAAGACTTGGCAGCAAAAAAATCAAGGGTTTGGTCCAAGATTTGAGGGTTTAAAATCGATAAAACTAAAAAGATACTGCAGTTAAATTGCGTAGGATAAGGCCAGGTATGTTCCTGGTAATAAAACTTTAGTTAGATTCAAGATAAAGTAATCAACATAATTTTGATTATTGGCTTATTAGATCCTCGGGATCCAATACCGCCAATACAATTTTTCGTTAGAATCACTGCGGCTCTTGAACATAAAGTCACGTCATCTCACTCAAGCCTGAGCGGCAAGAGTTACTCGGTGATTTCCCAACAAAAAAAAAAAAAAACACAGGGTTGAGTAGATATAAAACTTTAAAGGGCATTTTCACGATATTTGAATATTTTTTGAAGTATTTAGCTATGTCAATTTTTTAACGAATTGTTATTCTAAAAAGTCGATGCTTTGTTAGAAGTCGATAATATGGTAGCAAAGTGAAAAACCAAACCAAAGTTTTGATTCTATTCACCCCTGCGTTTCTATTCACCCCGTTTTACGGTATGAAACCTTTCCCTTTTTTTAGGTGTGAAAATCATCCAATGACAAATCCCGCTCTTGGGTGGAGCGAGAGATAGTGTCAGACTTTTACTGACTAAAATCCCACTCCTGTTGTCTTCGTTCCAGGGCCCCGGGTTTTGGACCTTTCCTAGGCAAGGTGTCAGTTCTAGAAGACACCTACATCTGCGTCTTCCTATAAAGTTTCCCGTTTAAGTTTCAGTTAAGTGCGACTGATGGCTAGCAAATGGCGGCCACAATCAACTGCCGCATTTAAACTCCAATCTAACTCGTTTAGTTAAGTCTAACCTCTGGTTGAGAGATGCTAAGGTTTAGTGAGCATTTTTGCGTAATGTATCTACCGGTGAAGTGCAAAGTAAACCTAGAAGAAAATTAAAGACTTTTGTAAAGTTACTTTCTCATTATTAGTTTTAGGAAATCCGGGGTGTGTGTTATCTACCAGTTTCACTTTAAAGTATGTATTGCTTCCACTAGGGCCGCTGGAATTTTTAAAAGAGTTCCTGGGACGCAAAGGGCAAATGATAATAATAATAATTTATTTATTGACAAACACACAAGTTTAAAGAAAATAAGAGATATACAATTGAGAAGAAGACGAACCGAGAACTCATTAGAAGTAGCCGTGAGCCCCAAACTAGGCACAGCCTGTATCTTGGTGGCACAACACTAAATAGCAGGTTACACAGATGGCAAGTTCTGTGTGACACAGCACATTTTACAATACAAAGAAATCATATTATAAAAGAATACAGAAATAATAAAAAATGATGGACACAGATGGGTTTAAGTTTTACCGACTAAAACCCACAGACACGCCCTCTCGCCCCACCTCTACGGTGAGCGAGAGAAGTAATTTGATGATTTCCCACCTCAAAAAAAGGGTAAGTACCGCTCTATGATATTCTTGGAAACTATTTCGGTGACCATAGTTAACTTAAGCGTTAAATAGAAAGGATTTTATCAAAAAGTCAGATTTTATTATTTATTTGTTTATAGTAATTTCATATAATTAACCCATAGTAACATTATTTAATGAAATAAAAAATGTATAATGTACATATATGTTTGGAGGTAGGCGGAACAGAGTGTAAAGTCCCACAAACCTTCGTCGAAAAGGGAGGATCCTCCGACCAGACGGGTGTTATATCTGGTGGGCAACTGCCCGATAGATGATTTCCGGCTGTTCTATATTATTATGTTCTAATCGCGCGGAGAACTTTAATTGCGCGATGCAGGATTAGCTCTTATGTGACGCAATAGATGTCGCTACATGTGTATGTGTATTTTTTAAATTCTTGGTCTAGTTTCAGACAGTTATACGCTGTTGCTAAAATGATTTCAGTAGGTGCTAATTAAATACTTTGTAATACATTTTCAAATCTTACGATAAAAAGTTGTAACAGTTTACATCTACAAATCCTTTAAAACCGAATTCACAACCGCTAACCCCGTTCAACTAGTACCAAAGTCCCGAAGTCAGCAAGCCAGCCAGAATCCTTACAAGCGAATCGGACAGGTAACCCTTTTTATACCGACTTCAACATCGACGAAGTTTGAAGTCGGTTCGAGATAATCTCGCTGCGGACAGACAGATAGATAAACAGTGTTGTATCTTTGCTTCTTGGTCGCAGTTATGTATGTATTGGAAGGTTTTTGGTAAGTACGTTCGTAATGTTCGTAAGTTCAAGCTCTTAGAATAACTCGCTAACCCATGCTTAGTTTAAATACTGATAAACAGTTTTTAAATTCCAATTCTAGAACATTTTGAATTAACGTGCTAATAGTGGTTTTTAGGGTTCCGTACCCAAAAGTTAAAATGGGAGCCTATTACTAAGAGTCCTTTGTCCGTCCGTCCGTCTGTCTGTCTGTCCGTCTGTCACCAGGCTGTATCTCATGAACGGCGATAGACAGTTGAAATTTTCTTAGAAGATGTATTTATGTTGCTGCTATAACAACAAATGTTATTTAAGAGGGCTCCCATACAAAAAACGTGATTTTTTTAACGGTACTAAACCCTCCGTGCGCGAGTCCAACTCGCACTTGGCCGGTTTTATATAAATATAACTAGCATTTTTATAAAAAAATTAACGCTTCTTTTAACTTTAACCGTATTTTTGAAAAACGAATGATGACAGTCTTTATTATTCATTTTGATTAACTTTAAAGTTTAATACCCAAGAAATAATAATCATCCATAACAATCTTTAAAACACCCTTAATAATTCTACTGGGGGTAGTTCAGTAGTTCTAAAAACGAATAATGACAACATTTATTATATACTAGCTTCTGCGGCTTCACCCGCGTAAAAATAGGTTTCTCCATACAAACTTCCAAATCCCGTTTTACCCCCTTAGAGGTGGAGTTTCGTAAAATCCGTTCCTAAATCCTTTAGGAAAGAACCTACACCCTATAAGAAACCTACATGCCAAATTTTAAGTTTGTAGGTGTTATAGTTTCTGAGATTTCATGATTAATTAGTGAGTGGTATTTCGCTTTTATATGTATACAGATTTAGGTTACTATTTGTATTAACTATCAAGTACACGGAATGAGATTTTGCTTACAAACGAAATTCTTCCTTTTCACCTGCTTAAAGGTTGAATTTCCGGAATTCTTAGTGCTCGCCTACGTCATAAAAGGAAACCTTGTGCAAAATTTTACGTTGCTAGTTTCGGCTGTGTGGTGATATGTCAGTCAGCCAGTTTCTCCTTTTATATATAACTAGCTTCTGCCAGCGGCTTCGCCCGCGTGAAAGTTGGTTTCTCCATACAAATTTTGGACCCCCGTGTTATCCCCTTAGGTGTCGATTTTTGGAAAATCCTCTCTTAGTGCTCGCCTATGTCATAAAAGAAAACCTTGTGCAAAATTTCACGCTCCTAGTCCCAGTAGTTTCGGCTGTGCGTTGATATGTCAGTCAGTCAGTTTCTCCTTTTATATATATAGATATAGTGATATACTCGTAGTTACATAACCGACAATGTACCATAGATTAAGGTTTGTGAATACATAAGTGTATGTTACTTTTTTGGTGTACAATAAAGTCTATTCTATTCTAACGTCTTTATTTATTTACGTATAGGGAGATATAAGAAATTAATAAAAACAGATGTTTTTTTAAAAATACCGAGATTATATTAAGAGATATTGGTAGGTTTCAAGCAAAGAAAATACTATTACGAATTACAATCTCAATTTACAGGAATTATATTAAGTGAAGTTATTTTTATTTTGACCTAACTGTGCGACCATCTAGTTAGGTTTTTTATTTAAAAAACAATGAAGAATCATTTCTATTAACTTATTTTAAACTAAAGCAGGGTTTACTAACTGGATTTAAATTAATTACAAATTGCATTTTACCATCAAAAGTCAGACAATGAAATTTAATGCAAGTGTCGAAATAAATTCAAAGGGCAAGCGAAGTGAGCACAGAATGATGTCGGAGTGGGTCGGAATGAGATGATTTAGGACCAGAGACAATGGAGGAATAACCGCTATAGTCTGTGGATTACGATGACGTTTTAGAGCTTAAAGAGTTCTCTTTTTTCTTGGATAATTGTTATTACGGGTGTCTTGGCATAGGGAGTCTTTGTAGTGTTAATCGTAAAAGACAGGATAGGATGGGTCATTTGCCACAATGTTAAGAATAGAGAAGTAATTGTTGATTTATGCAAAATACGAAGTATAATTCAGGTGATTAGGTACCTCTAAAGGTAAAAACGGAACCCTTATAGGATCACTTTATTGTCCGTCAGTCTGTCTCTCCGTCTGTCAAGACCCTTTATTTCAGGAACGTGTGGACATACCGAATTGAAATTAAAACCATATACTCAGGTCTGCAGACCCTTGAAGCTGTGAAAAAATCAAACTTCTGAGTTAATGAAAAAAACGTGTATTTCGACACTCTCAATAGAATCAAATTTCATAGGGTACTTCCCAATGATCTAGAATCCTGAAATTTGGCATAAAGCAAGGTCTCATAGCACAAGTATAGGAAAAATTCTGAAAACTACAAATTTCGTCACAAAAAAAAACTTTTTTGCAAATCTTCGTAACTCAACTCGGGAATTGGAACTGTTTTCAGAGGTAAGTTTGTACGGAACCCTCAGTGCGCGAGCCCGACTCACACTTGCCCAGTTTTTTTAATTTTATTTTATTGGTATTAATATGCTCGCGCTTGACTACTATCTCACCTGATGGCAAGCGATGATGTGGTCGAAGATAGAGCACGTTTGCTTAGAAGTAACTTAATCACTCTTGGCTTTAAAACCCCAAGATGTAATTATCAGAAAAGAGACTGGCAGAGAATTGAACACCTTAGCTTCACGCACTTGAATGTGTACCTATTCAGACAATAGATTGGTATATATATAGCAACACTTAGCTTTATTTTGATCAACATTTAACATAACCTACCTACCCTATATCCTACCAAATTAATATCTAAACCCCGATACTAATAACAATAGCTAACCAAACAGCGAGTTTGTAATGTAGGAACCAATTGAATTGGTCGCCATCATACCCGCGGGACGCCATGGATCGATCGTCAACACTGGCGCGAGTGACGCCGAGCTAATGTACCTGAAACAATGGAAAGCAGGTTATTAGGACTGGTTATTTTATTATTATTTACTTTATTAACTATATTTATTTAATATTTACTTTATTGACTTTGGGTTAAGCTCGCCTATGTACATGAACGTTGTTATCTACTTATTTTATAAGTTTTTTTTAGTGTACAATAAAGAATTAAACAATTAAAGAATATTGTTATATTACATCACAAAATTAAACTATACTACTCAAAACAAAGGAGCAGAGGTGGCCCGCCCCGACTTACGAGTTGTAGTAGGTCGTGAGTTCAAACCTAGCCAAGCAAATTACTACGTGTAATTTATTTTCATCACCACTGCTCTCAATACAGAGATAGAAAACATCATGAGGAAACCGGCATGTCCTAAAACCTAAGCTTCAAAGACATATAACATCCATCGCACTGAGCCCGCGTGGTGGATTACAGCCCATTCCTTCTTCTAGAGAGGAGCCCTGAGTCCCAGCAGTCATCATCATCATCATTTCAGCCGAAAGACGTCCACTGCTGGACATAGGCCTCCCCCAAGTGTCGCCACAATGAACGGTCCTGTGCGTCTCGCATCCATCGGACTCCCGCAACCGTTACCAAGTTATCGGTCCACCTTGTAGGAGGCCTTCCAACGCTACGTCTTCCGGTACGTGGTCGCCATTCCAGAACCTTTCGGCCCCAACGGCCATCCGTCCCAGCGGTGGGAATATTATAAGGCTGATTATGCTACTCTAGCTATGCTAAAAGAATAATTAGAATTTAAACCATTTAACAATTTACACATTTATTTTTTTAAATATACATATTTTTCAATTCCTGTGTTGTGTGGTGAATAAATAAAAAGAATATAAATTCAGATTCCACCATTGTTAAAAATAGCTTATTCGTGACTAGCCGTAGCTTCAACGTAGTTAGTTAAAACCTAACTACGTTGAAGCTTCCAATCCAATCAGCAACAGAATATGTAATTACTAATAAAATAAGTGTTTAATTATGAACTGTAACACAATCTTGATTAAAGAAATCGATGTTCGGCCAATTAGTGATTTCATTTCCGGTGTATAATTACTCAAAGATGATTAACAATTTAGTTAATTTGATCCGATTAGTAAACGTCATAAAATCAAAGTAGCCGAATATTGTGTCCAATTTTCAAATCCAACGTTAACGAATGAAAGTAGATTTCGAGGGAAATCATCCCAAATTGTTATGAAAGTACCTTTTAATTTAGAGCTCCCGAGGGTCCGGTTCTCGGTAGGAACGAAAAAGCTTGATTTTTATTTTACGTATCAGAGGAATATAAATCAAAATATTTTCACAATTTCTAATTTAGGGTGCCCCAAGACGATTATGATTTTCTTAAGCATCGAAAATGAGAAATTGAGCAATGTATTTGGTAAATTGAATACTTTTAGTTGACTTTTATATTTTATTATAAGCTTACAGCGAGGATCTATGCAGCTATAGTACTCAATTAGTCATCAAAATTATAGATGCATATGTTTTGTCTTCAAGTCAAGGAACGCCAAAAGAATCATTACAGAAAGCGCCTACAGTAAAGGCAAGAGCAACTTCCTCGCGCAACATTTTGTTATAATTTTAACATCAGGCGCTTACACAAAGCTGTGGAACAATAAAATCTGATGTAGGGAAAACATTTTAAATTTGTGTAAGTTTGTCTTGTAATTTTATTGTAACTTAGATAAGAGAATGTCATATAGAACGATTGTGATTTAAACGACATGTTCTTTAAACTACTCACATGGTGCTTTTACCAATGCAATGGTAAAAACAAAAACAGTTTATAAATATTTCGGCATTTTAAAACAGTTTTCGCTTAAAATAAGTGAAACATTTACGATACCGACGAAAACCGTATAAAAGCGAACGAACACATGTCCTGCCGCAATATATAAACTGGTAAATAGAGTAGAACGCGAATTTACTCTAAAATCAACCGCACTCGTAAAATTGTTGATCACTTACTGTTTTACAGGCACTAAACTAGGATGTGGGGTGTGACCACGAGTTATGGGATGAGGAGAATAATGCGGTTTGAATAAACTAGTTCTTTAAAATTTCGGTAATATAGTTTCATTCTCCTTTTCCAGTCAATTGTTAACTTTTAGATGGTTTTGGTTTGTTGATTACTTTGTCTGCAGCAGTACGAGTATGTACCCGATATTGACAAGTTTTATAGACTATTTGGCTGGCCTGGTCTAATGGTTAGTGACCCTGACTGCTATGTCGAAAGTCGTGGGTTCGAATCCCACCCAGGACAAACGTTTGTATGATGAGCACGATCATTTGTTCTGTGTCTGGGTGTAATTTATCTATAATATGTATGTATTTAGAAATATATAAGTATGTTTACCAGTTGTCTAGTACTCATAACACAAGCTCTGCTTAGCTTGGGACTAGACGGCGTTGTGTGATAGTTGTGGAATATTATTATTATAGACCTGTCTGATACCTAGTGTGAGTCCAATGACCTTGAAAAAGTGACCATGAAGATTCTTGCCAGTTCCTTTCCATATTTATCATACTTTACATATTTTTGACGCTTATGTGCCTATGTGAAATAAAAACATTTTGAGTTTTTTTGAATCTTGTGCAGAAAATTATTCACATGCTGGAGTAAAGCAACAGGGCGTGTCAGACTTTTACTGACTGAAACCCACTTGCGTTCCTTCAGTTGAGCTTTGTGTTCCAGGGCCACGATGACTATTGAACAATCCAGAAACCGTGCCCAAAGTACTACTTAAAATTGTAAAAAAGGCCCGTTTTGACATCTGTCAAAACGAATATAAAAAATAAATTAAATACGCCAAAAAAAAAAATACTCGCAATATATTCCATATCACATTATTTAACGCGCCAAAAAAACATACGTACGTTTTTAAAACGCTCTTTGTAATAAATTATTATTTTATTGTTTCTTTCAGTTATTTTTTAATGAGTTCACAAAAATAATCGGATATGTAATATGGTACAGTAAAATATCTTTGTTCAGAAATGTCGTCCGTTTTCATAAGACTGAAGATAATGCATTTGTCGATACTTTTTCTTATCCTTTGAAAAATATTCTAGTTCAGCGTAGAAGCAATTTCTTGTTTTCTGGCTGATCTCAAGAATACTGTATTTTATTTTGTAAAGATATTTCTAGTACAATGTTTAAACTTTCAGTCACATTTTGTCAGACTTTATTTTGTAATGGTATTTCGAAGAGTTTATGAAGGAGAGCACTTTCGAAAAATTTACTCAGTTTTTGATATTTCACCTTTTTTAAGGTGGAAAATCATCCAATGACATCTCACGCCCCTGAGCGGGCCCAGTGGTCGTGTCAGTCAGCTGCTGGGCTCCTACGATTGCTGACATCTCCTTGAGGCACGCGTGGATCACTACGCGCCGTCTACGACTTGGGCTCGGTCCGGGCGGTTACCGGACGGTCGGACGCCAAGCTACCCATTGCTCGCCGTCTGCAAGCCCGCGCTCGATATTTCATCTGTCGAGTGTAAGAGATTTTTTTTCTCCTGCTTCTTGGTGCAATCTGTCCTTGGAAATTTAGCAATAGGTATGTGTTAACTTTGACGTTATGGAGCCAGGGCCTCACACGTTCTTAACTATAGCTTATTCAAGCTGGTTATTCCTTATATAGATCCTGGGGTGCCCGTTTCTTCAGTCTTGAGAAAATCATTTACTTATATAATTGTGCTTGACGGTTGTCAATATTTTATTCTTCAACTTCAACAAACCTGTCGTCATCATTATCCCATCATATAAACCAGAACGACTACGAGAATAAATCGATCCAATCACCGGTATACATCTAAAACACAATTTTAATTAAATATATTGATTAAATAAATTTAAATTCGAAACCAATAGTGGCAATAAACTTTCAGTTTAACAGCCCATTTGTTTGGCAAGAAAATTAAAGTCCGCTAGCCCGATAATAGATGTTCTCACCCTATAAATAATTTGCACAACTTGATAGGTGTTTTGCTCGGGTCAGGATGCGGTTGAAAGTCGTAAACTTTTCGACATAGAGGCCTGAAGTTTAGTAAAACTGCTGAGGAAGATAATATTGGCCTTCATAAATATTTTCGTGAAACAAAATTTACACGGCTCGATATTTTATCGTGGTGTGTGTAGAGGAAGGCTACAAAGTAACCAGAAGTTATATCGTAAAGCGCAGTAGATTTCTTATTAGGTATTTATCAGACCACACTATCTTACACCCTGGGTTTGCCTCCTATCTTTCAAAGAGATTTTTTAACTCACTTTGAATAACACACTTTTTAAATTCTACATAGAGATTGCAATACATGTCAATCAAGAAACTGTCTGATATGAAAAATCTATTAGAGAATATATATTCGTAATTAATCGTTCTAGGTAAATCATCAATAGGCACAGATTTCTAATAAAGATTATTACAATATCATTCAGATATAACAAACAGCGTATAGATCCGAATAAGGATATCCTCAATAACCGCAAACTTTGTGTTTGTTCAGCTTTCCGTGCGGATGTCAGCTCTAGTTCGCGGATTAGTTTCGGTTTGACCTTAACTCAACCGTTTGATATAAGCAGATAGTCCCATTTGACCTTATCCTTGATCTTATAAACCTATATATGACATATATTTGACATTTGCATTCACTAGGCGACAATTCACTCGCAAACTCGTAATAGTCTTAACCGTCAACCATAATAATATAATGATTTGTAAGCAAACTATGAGACAATAAAATAGAATAGAATAAATGTTATTGTATATTATGCACAAACTAAAATAGATACTTAGTAGATTTGTTACAATCACTAAAAAGTTCAATCATTTGAAATCTTCAAGAGCAGCTCTATAACATGGAATTAACCTTAATTCAGAAGTTATGTTAAGTCGTAACATTTTTCCTACATCTCCAGCCAAACGTAGGATTTATAAAAGATTCCATGAAATCTTAAACCCGGCGAAGCTCACCAAATCAAATATCTTCAAAACTTTAAACAGCAAACGGAGAAGCAAAAATATAAAATGTAGCCGCAATTTCAAGCAGAGATCGTCTAACCTCGCCTGGCTACGAATTGTGAATAAAACAAATCTGTCTTCTTGGCGTTTAGCTCTTATTTCCATCCACTTCCCAGCTATTTCCCACTTATGGTGCGGCCCAAGGCACGGGGTAATGGCGTTCCTGTTTAAAGTAGTGTAGTAGATCCTCAAGGGAGAAAAAAAGATTAATCGAGCTTCAGGAAGACGTGAGCATGTACATGCTGCACATATATTAGTGCCTTAATAAACCTGGAGTGTGCTGAGATGATTTTTGTTCTGCAGAAAGACGCAGTGGCTCCTTCACAAGGCGTTCTGACCAGGTGGTCGGTTACCAGGTGATAAGGGTCGCTGGAATCTGATAGATACGAGACGCATAAGAACGGTCACTTGGTCGGACACTTGGGAAAGGCCTATTACCAGCAGTGAAAATGTGAAATGATGGTGATTGGTTTGATGGAGTTCATTTTAGATAAAATTATTTTTACAGTTCTGTGGATTGAAAATATATTTTTGTCCCATCTCTTGATGTGCCGTCACGTGCGTCATTGACTTCATTAAAACTATTACTATTGTATTATATTATTTCTGCACCATCATTCTTATTAAATATATTTTCCTATAACTCAAATCCATAAGATTTTCATAGTTCTCAATATCATGACTTGATAAAACCCCCGTCAAATCGCTTAACTAACAGTTTGGGTCAAGCGCGCACCATTTCCCGTGTTCCGCTGTGTCACTGCGAACACGCCACATCGTCAACTATTCAGCTACTGTTCGCATTCTTCTCGTGTGTACGGATTTATCGCTGATTCTGTTCCTCGTTTGTACAATGTGTAGAAAATAGATTTTTAGGGATTGGTTCTAGGAGATGTCCTGATGACATTATGTTTCGTAAACAATATATTATGTAACTTCATTATCAGATAAATGTTTTTATTTATTTTTTAGGTGGGAAATCATCTAGTGAGATCTCGCGCCCCGGTACCAATTAAAGCATTGAAAATTATGTAGGTATAACATAATTTAATTTGAATCAGTCAGGGTTAACTGTTTCAAAATAGGTACATTTGCAAGATTTGCCCTAAACAAATACATACGAACATTGCAAGTTAAATAAAAGCAAAACCGAAGAAGTTGATTAGTATCGTAGCTGATGTTCAGTAGTGCTCCTGCCAACCTCAAATGGGAAAGTCCTTGCACGCATGCAGGATCTGCCCGTGGATACGCAACGCCGGGATGAAACTCCGCTGCCACGCCAAGTCGCGGCATGGCGGACAGAGTTCCGGCGGGATCACATGATGGAATGGCGACAGCGACTGTCGCAACCCAATGCTGGGCACGCCACAATTATGATGGTAAGTCCCCTCTTTGAGGAATGACTGGAAAGACAACTACACGGCGTTCTTACGAGCAATGGGTACCTCGCCGACCGACCGTCTGGTAACCGTCCGGACCGAGTCCAAGTCTTCGACAGCGCGTAGTATTCCACGCGCGCTTCAAGGAGACGTCAGCAAACCGTAGGGGCCCAGCAGGGTCGAAACTCACTGGGGCCATGGGTTGTGTGGAAGAGAACCCCGGGGCCCAGGAACGAAGACATAGAAGGAACTGGAGTGATTTTTAGTCAGTAAATGTCAGATACGCCCGGGAGCTCCGCTCTAAGGCAAAGGGAAATCATTAAATGATTTCCCACCTTAAAAAAAACCCAAAGGATGTAACGTCATTGGCATTTGAACAGTGAATTGTATTGAATTGCATATTAAAACCCACTCCTATTAGTTAAGTATCACTTATATTGCTCATATGCAACCTTTAAACATCATGAATGTTTGCACTATTAATACAATCCAGCTGACTTTATAAAATAAGCGTGGCACGTCAGGACTACGTGAACTTCATCTTGCAACGCTCGAGGCTGAGTGTGATGGGAATAATTGCACTGAATATGATAGTAACAGAAACATATATTTTAGCCATTACAGCGGTTTGTGTTATTGTTTCGTAGTTGACTTTGGAAAGCTTATAGTAATTGATATTTCAGCAGAGAATCTAATTATGTTTAAAAAGCCTCTTAAACACATGGAAAGGTTACCTACGACAAAATAAAGGAATTTACAATATTTGTGTAAAGATGTCGATAGTGATAAAAATGGTCTGTCTGTTTAAGAAAATAAAAACCAAATTACTAAAGCAAATAGTGATAGACAATGAATTTAGCCTAAACCACTAAAAACAGTTAAGAATACCCCAGAAAGAAATGAACCTAAGTGTGAATCTTTGCACATTATAAAAAAACGATATTCAAATAATTTTCAATTTCATCGGAAATCCATTTAACTAAGGACCAGCGAGCTTCAGAAACACGAAAACCTCGTCAAAATAAAGAAGTCACAATCCCCAGCTAATAGGAGCGCCACGACGTTAGCGGAGGCTGCGGCGTCTGCGGGAGCAAATCACTCATGAATCGCTTACCGTACTTATTCCCATTCCGGGCTATTTCACACGTAGCCCCACAGCGGCGACAGTATCTGACACACTGGCGGAAAGACTAGAACTTTCGGGGTTTAAGAAGATGGTGAATTGAAAAAGTACTTCTTTGAAATTTCTAGCTGCCTGTTTTGAAAGTTTTCATGATAGAAATAAAGTGATAATTAAGCTATTACATTTACTAGATCAATATATATTACTATAAGCAACCCATTCCCGGGTCCTAGAAGATACAGTGTTTTATTTAAAATTTTGAAGTTATTCTTTTAAACTAATGATTTCTAATGAGAGAAAGCAACAGTGTTTATTAATCTTTGACTATAATTGTAAAAATAATTTAGACAAATTGACTGGTGATTAAATCGATACTGGCCAACAGACCAGTGTCGATTTTATGTTTAGATTTTGCAGTTGAAATAGTTTGGGCGTAGTTTTTACAGTTTCCAAAATAAAAATCATAAACCTACGAGAAAGTTATTTACCAAAACCAAAAATACAAAGAAAATTTTCTAGCCAATTCCGCAGGCCGTGTGTTCGGATCACAAATGGTTAAATCTGAGAAAACATCGCGTCTGAGGCGATCGAGCGTGAATTATATTCATATGATACCCTCCGAACGGATTACTGCCGATCAGATTGTATTGATGCCTCTGTTTGCCGTCTGAGTGTGCCATAATCTTTTGATTTAATGTTATTCTGTAGCTGAGTTCGGTTTAAATGTATTGATGAAGAGAATGTTTTGATGTAGGAGATAGGTACTGGTAAATAAAAGATTTTCAAGATCTTTTCAAATTTGTTTTTTACATTATCAAGATGCATATTTGGGTAAGCCATTATACTTCTTCCCTTATTCAATATTTGAATCATTAGAATGATCAACATAATAATGTTTCCAACAACATATTGTCCAAATGAGGAACAACAATAATCATTCACAGACTCGAGGGGTGGTAAAAAACAGTCGAAAATACCCAGACCTACCCGCGACCCAGCCAAGACGTAGGCCAAACAAATCGTTTGTGTTGCGCTAAGGAATTGAGGAAGTCAGGAGTGACTGTAGCGACGTGAATCTAATGGTGCCAGGAAGTGAATAATCGACAAACGATAGCGAATCGTTTTAGTGTAGAAGAATTGGGGGTTAATGTTGAATTGTTTGCTGAATCCGAGCTGGATACCACTGATATTCTTTATCTCGAAACTGCTTGATTCTAGTAACAAAAATATTATAACATAAAGTCGCTTCCATGCTAACTACACAATCTCCAGGTGAGTTATTTGTAATGAAAAATTAACCTTACATTTTCTTACCCATATCTATCCGGCTGACCCCATAAAAATCACAACCACTTAATTTATTTCAAAGCAGACATGTGGAAAGGCGGTCAGAGAAAAAAATTACCCAATCATGTACCAAAACGTTTTCAAGATTAGTTTTCTTTATGCTCGGGAGACAGAGGGGGGATGGGGTGGACGAGGGTCGTGGACATCAATCAGCCTGTCCCCCATCCCCCTTCACTGACACGGCTGTGATTTGTCAGGTTACACGCTTATTTAATAGTATAGTTGGCAAGTGAGGATAGATCTTGTTTTTTGTTTCAGAAAGATGCGATATTTCTTCTTTATTTATAACCCTCCTGTCTTTTATCAGTATTCTTAAGCTTGTTTGTACTTGAAGCGTATCTATATTGTAGACTTTCAGTAGCCAGTTAGACCAGCTTAGGATAAGTTTAGTCGTAATCTTACAAAGGCTTTGTCGGTATCGTTTTATTGGCCGTTTTCATCTGCCTTAACAATTACTTGTCTCTTATAGGAGTCAAAGTTTTGGGTCTGAGAAAGTTTAAGTTGGAGTTGTCTTTACGTTAGACTATCTTTTATTATATTACACTTTCTTATCTACAGTAACTGAATATGGCTTATTGCCATTTGTTATATTAGTTATTAATTTTAAATCAACATTCTCAATAATATTTTCATTGAATAGGTGCTGTATTAAGTACTTTCGGCTTCTCATCTTCACTCAAATTTATCCATTATTTCTTCAGTCCTTGATCCGGTTCAAGAGTAGCATAACGCCACATCACGGCGTCAATATCATTCATCAAGCTGAACCAATTTCCGCCTGTTGCTATTCGCTTCCCCTCTCACATAGTTGATGTATCACCTTTTTATTTCACATGCTTCTGGATTATTACAGAGCAATTCTTTGGATTTGCCTCGATTATTATTGATGATGTTCTAACGGCGCTTGAGATGAGTGTTCGTATTTTGTAGTTAACTTTGAGGATTTGATTCTGTAGTATCGTATTTCTACTTGTCCGTTTCATTATTATGGTCTATGAATTGTATTTCACTCCAGGTTAGACAAAGAGAAACGTGATCAGCACGCTAAAATAGCTATCTATCTAACATGGACCAATTTTTTTAATATCTGCCACAAATGTTTACCACAGCCTCAAGTACATCCCATAAAGCTCATGGCATAAACAACCCATGTCCAAGCTGATTAACTGGTCATCGGATACAGGGGTGTAATGAACCTGACCCAAGTAATGGGGAAACCTACCCCGATGGTAAAAAATGGGCCGAATATGTTGTTTATGGTTTTCCGGTAGCTTAGTGACAGATTTTGAGAGTGATGACATGGGGAATGTGACGGCGGGTTCACGTCGTCGTCAAAACCCTTCGCATTTTCGGAATGAGGGTTATTTATTTTGGTTTCCATTAAAGATGGGTATAGTTTGAAACATAATATTTTGTCTAGTATAAAGTAGGGTATATTTTAAGGACTGTTTTGTCTAGTTATTCTGTTTTGTCTACTGTTGAGTCTAGTTGCGGTTATATGCAAATGATAAATTGCTTTTCTCGTACACTTAGAAAATAAGCGTTAAGCGTTGAAGCTAAAATAAACTAACCTAAAAACAGAACAATATATCTAATTTAAATCATGCAACAGATTTACGAGCAATATATTCTGCGGACGAGGTCCATCGGAGACATAGTGCCGGCAAAATTGGCACATAAGTTAGCACCCGTGCCAATGGACAGCAAACGATAGCAATTCAACACGGATTCCGGTGACGGTATCGATTTCCCCTTCTGAAACGATTCTGTCTGTGGCAAATGATATAAGCTTTTGTTTTGACGACAATTTTTGTGTTGGATGTCCGATTTGATGTGGCTTTGATTGCGTTTTCTGGAATAGATGTGTCGCAATATATTTATTATTGGTTACAGAAAGATTGGGACGGCTCAACGTCTATCCAACCATTACATATCTCTATATCATCTGGAGCTAGTTAAGATGCAATCATTGAAGACATTTTATATTGCACAAAAACCTATTCGTAATTAACTACGAACATCGTTTTTGATTCTTAATCTGTTCGTCTGTAACGGTCAACCTTGTCGTCACCTTGTTAAAATATCTACGGTACTTCAGCTGGAAATGGCACTATTTTCTTCTATTTACCAGAAAGTTCGCTTCTGTTTGTGTCGCACAAACTTTGACACTACTTGTTTTCCTAAATGATGTCCGAATAGGTTTCCGATTGTAGAACGATATATCGAATAGGATTTTGTGGGTGTTTGGAACGATGTCCATGCGTCCGCCTGTCTTGTTTAATGTTGATGTATTGTTTGTTCATCGTGAGTGTGTGATAAATGGGAAAACGAATCCAAATCTATTGTTTTATTAAAATGTTTGAGGTCTGGAGTGTGGGGTATGTCTTGTGAGTTGTGAGGCAATTCGTATTTCATCGAATGGATTTAGAATGTTTTGTTTTGATTTCAAATTGATTTATGAAAGACTTAAATTTATTGATGGGATTACAAACTATAATTGCTACCGTATTGAACATACGAACCAAGCAGCACAAAAACTGCGGAATCCGTAGAACTTTCATTTCAGCAGAAATATTCTGCAAATTTCATGAATATTGCTCCGGAATATATTCCTAACTATTCCACGATCTTTAAGTTAACTATTTGTATCGACGGAGCTGCGTCCGATGCAAAGCACTAGAAATTGTTAGCAACAAATACGAGTATAGCTAGAGTTTAACAAATATTTCGTACACTGAGCAAGTTTAAATTATATTTGGTTTGAGTTTGGCATAAAGGAACTCAAGGGTATTGATGTGTACTCGGATTTAGATTTCTGGGCAAGTTGTGGCTTGAGGTTTAAAAGTAATGGAGTGTGAAATTGGTGAACAAACTAGTATTGTAGCAAACGAAAAAATTAGAGGGATCTTTGGACCTTCAGTTCAAATACAAAACCTATATTAATAAATTGGGAATAAATCAATCAAAATTATTTACGATACAGTAGTTCTGGTAAAACAACCAATTAATTTTTATAGAAGCATATAATATAAGTATATAGGTATACTTAAAAGTCAAACTACTATCTTCAAATATGGCGTCAAAAAAAACCCTCCAGTAACCCTGTCAACTGGAAGTGTAGTCAAAAGACTGTGAGCATTGACATACAATAATTTTAGTTTTAATTATATAGCTATATATATATGACTGACAGGTCGTACGTGGTAGGCTGCGAGAGTGATCGAAAGAGTCACCACGGTCCTAGAACACAAAGGGAACATGGGTAGATTTTAGTCAGTTTAAATCCAACACAGTCTCTTGCTACACATAGAGCGAAAAGCGAAAAAAATATTTGACGATTTTCCAAAAAAAAAAAAAAACGGATTGTTAGTGGTATACAGACACTGTCGTTTTTTTATGGGATTTAAAATACATTTCGGATCACGACAAAATTATACAAAATACTAATAGAATCACTATACTACATTAATATTGTATGAGTTAGGGAGCAGTAAAGAAATCCTTGATCTAGCAAACTACGTTACGTGGTGGGGGGATTGAAACAGATTTGAATAAAGGAATCGTGCAAACATTGCGAAGCGAAGATTTTCACTCGACTTTATAGCGAAAAGGATCGACATTTTATATTTTTATTAGGTTTAAGAGGAAAACTTGTGCGATATGTTGTCTTGGTTTGAAAGTCTTTATTTCTGAGAAAAATACGTATCTATTATAAAATATACAAAATATCATGTAGACAGTCTTGAATTTATTTTCTGTCTCCATTACAGTCCGCTTTCATAAAATTGTGTAAAAACAAATTTATACTGTAAAATAATCTCTCTATTCTTAACTTACCTGAACTTTAAACTAATTCTATTAGAAGAAATTCTTCAATTTATCTAACAAATTTAGACTTTAGAAAGTCCTATTGAAGTCACTGAAATAAATTAAACTAACTAATTAATTAGCGTAGAAAATGAACTAGGTATTTTACCAACGAAGAGAGAACTTTGATCAAGAGCTATAAATCCAAAATCATTCACCATAATTTCCACGTCAGTTATTTCTACCTCCCATTCAATACAACTCCATGAATTAAACATATTTATCACAAGAGAAAACCCATTTAATATTTGTTCAGTTCAGCATAGTATTCTCCCAACCTCAGTCCGACTAGTGATTTATATTGCTCGATAACTGGCCTTATCGATAGTACATTCGTATGCGGGCAAACAGTGCAGACCACCCGTTCAACATTATCTGGCCACAACACTAAGCACGCTGTAGCTTTGGAGCTGATATCTTAATAATAGGGATGTGGTGAATGTGTCGATATTTGTAATGAGATTTGGTTTTGTTTTCTAAGGTTATGCACATGAGAAATTTTGTAACAAAGCCGCTGAATTATTTAATGTACTGAGTAACCGTTTTCATTAAATTCTTTTCTTTTATATTTTGGAAAATGTTTCCTTTTCATGATTTTTTAAATTTATAAATTTTTGAGGAACAAGTTTGACTATTCTATGAAAACCTTACTGGAACTGTATTGTATTTTTTTTTAACTGATAATTTTGTTCCATCTGTTTGATCACTATATACATTATGTAACGAACAAACATGCTCAAATCACCGAAAATCGATATGAAAAATCAATGTAAAACACAAACAAATTTTAAATATCGATAATACGCGTCCAGACACATCCCTAACCCACGCAGGTGCGCCTTCGGTCGTTGCGATCAATTAGTCGATAAGCGTTGTGTGCTCACGGCTCTACGGTCTTCGGCCATGAACCACAGTATACCACGAACAGTAATGCAGTAATCTAACCGTAATGTTTTATGTTGATAACACACTTTATTTGCGTGGGAAATAAATTGTTAGGAATATTTTTAGGCGATTGAGTGGGTTTAGTTTACGGTGAGTCTAAAAGTAGAATTAGTGTTTATTTATGTGATAGTTGAAGACAGGCTGGATGGCTATGTTCAGGAATCCGTTCTTATTTCAATAAATAAACAATTGCTTCGTGCTGATACACCGTAACTTTAGTTCAGAATATCGGTATTTTTGTAGTGGTTAAATTATAATAATATTTATTAAAAAGGCAACAGTGGTCTGTAGCGACATCTTCGGTGCCTAATATGAAATAATCTACGAAATCCTGAATCACGCAATTACTCTTCGTCACGCGATTTGAACATATACAACATCCCGAAATCATTTTTTGGGCAGTTGTCCAAACCAGACACCCGTCTGGTCGGATAATCATCACTTTTCAACCGATGTTTGTGGGACTTTATACCCTGTTCCGAATACCTCTAAAGGTTTAATGGTTGGTTAACAAGTTGTTAAATAATGTATTATTAATAGTTTAAAAACCTTAAAAAATAACCTAATGCTGCACCAGCAACCGCAACCAGTGACCGGCGTATCATGGTTATCGGCTAAGGTTTCAAGAATGCCATTGGAGCTGGTCCTTGGTTTGCTTACCAACCATGCAGCTTATTACAGGGAAATAAATGACACGATTAGATGTCTATTATATTAACATTATACTAACAACGCCAAAGCATAATCGTATATAGAAAAATCTATGAATGGATTTAAATTATACTTGTGCAAAAAAAGAATTTTCATCAATTATTTTATTTTCTTTAATTCTTTGGTGTAAGTACACGCAAAACTTAACACTAATACTATGATAATAATAATAATGATTTTTTTGTTACCAGTCCACTTAAGACTCCAAAAACCCTAAGCCCTATTATCTTTGTTCTCCATATGTCGCAATAGTTTTTCAACAACCGGGGGTTGTCCTTGGGTGCACTAGCATAGCGCGTACAGGGATAATCGTCGGTTGGTATCATGTTCCATTATAAATATCTAAAGGGCCTTTGCGAGTTGGCTTCGGCTCCTCGTACGCCTTCCAAAGGTCCAGGACCTCAGGGTCCTGAGATAAATAAAAAATAATGATTTGTGTATTTTATTGAAAACTCTTGTCGTCAATCCGACTTGTCTCACCGTAGTTCTTGCCCTGTTGTTAAACCTCAAGCATTGTGTTCTAAGATCGTATTCATAGCGAGAGGCTCTGGCTTATTGTCTTAGCATTCATGTAAGATGCGATCCTATTGGAAATTCTCCATCGAGTTGTATAGCAAGTGTAAATATGGTTGAGATTTATCTTAGCTGTAGGAATGTAGTTAAAAGTTAAATTGAAAATGGCCACTGTAGGAAGCTTTTATGAGGTGTTTAATAATAAAAAATATCGTTTTCTTTTGAAATAACTAGAAAACTAGTATTGTGAATTACTATCTAATGGAAAGAACTTCGAGAAACATTAGGATTAACAAGATGATTAATAAGTTATACCTCTAAAGTTAAATAACAAAAATATAATCACAATTAACAAAAGGCATTTCACCCACAGAATTCCTGTTTTCAAAATGTGGCATCGTCCCCAGAAGCGAATGTGGCCGGAAATAAAAGTTGGATGTTATAAGGGGACGGAGAGAGGATGAGTCGGGGGTTGGCGTGCTAATCCGCAAGCAACCCACTGACTAGACCAAACAACTCAGCTGGTAACCTACATATTCTAAAAAAATAAAAGCTTTACACCCAACTGCAACATTTTTTTATTCCTATCAGTGAACATAAATCATTAGACTGTTCGTAATGATTTATGATGGTGGCTGTTTGTGATGGTCAGACTTTCTACCGTAGGACCAGGTAGTCTTACGGCACCAACAGTGACCATCAGTCTATCCTAGGAGTATTGTGTTGCCCAGTAAACAGGTTGTAGAGGTCTGATAGGCAGTGGCTCCATGTAAAACACGGACATTCAGCTACATCCGGTTAGACTGGAAGCGGACCCCAAGCTGGGGAAACGCTAGAGAGCCGATGACGAGGAATGTAAAACATCGTGATAATTGTATTGTCTATAAATAATAGACTGGCCTGTTGGTCTAGTGGTTAGTGGTCCTGACTGCTATGCCGGAGGTCGTGGGTTCGATTCATCATCATCATCATTTCAGCCGAAAGACGTCCACTGCTGGACATAGGCCTCCCCCAAGTGTCGCCACAATGAACGGTCCTGTGCATCTCGCATCCATCGGACTCCCGCAAGCGTTACCAAGTCATCGGTCCACCTTGTAGGAGGCCTACCAACGCTACGTCTTCCGGTACGTGGCCGCCATTCCAGGAAAAATGTTTGTGTGATGAGCACGATCATTTGTTCTGTGTCTGGGTGTAATTTATCTATAATATGTATGTATTAAGAAATATATAAATACGTTTATCAGTTGACTAGTACTCATAACACAAGCTCTGCTTAGCTTGGGACTAGACGGCGTTGTGTGAAAGTGGTAGAATATTATTATTAATTGAACAAATCCATTGTTTATAATTATTATGCATAGGCTTGCGTTTGACCACTTTCTCACCTGATGGTAAGCGATGATGTGGCCAACGATGGAGCACGCTTGGCTAGAAGTAACGTATTCACTCTTGACTTAAAGACGCCTAGGTTATAGCTATCAGGAAATACAGACTCCGACAGGGAATTATTTAGAGAAAGAGCAAGAGTGTGACTTAGTTGTCAGAAAGTTATAATCGTGTTGCTGATTTAATGCTGATAAAAATTGTTTTTAAAATACACTATAGCACATTGCAAGTACACACATGATTTGTAATTTTCTAGTTCAGTTACCAAGAAATATAGATTTCAGGCGTTCCAACGTGACTCTAGAAATAACACAGCTAACCCATTAGGCAAAACATAAACCGATGTGGGTCAATATATTCTGATAATACTATTCCTGAAGTAGGTACAACTAATCACAAGAATTAAAAGTAATAGTGTTAATAGACGCTCGAATTTGGTGCGACGGATTTGGTCCGTCCGTACCAAGGTCTAGCGTGGGTGAACACTATAAGAGATTTTGGCTATATACATTGCTCACAAATAAAATCTCAGTACCGGCGTGCTTTGAAACAATATTTTTATACGTAGAGATCACAAAAATATCGTGTATTGTAAGTGAAATTGAACAATGATGGTGTTGAATCTACAAAAATTTGTAAGGACTAGAATAAACGGACCATGAGCACGATTGCATCTACAGAATATACTAGCTTATGCTCACGGCTTCGCTCGCATGAAACCCTTTTTTTATGTGGGATATCATCCAATGACTTCTCCCGCTTTAGGGCGGAGCCAGAGGGCGATCAGATTTTTACTGACTAAAACCCACTCCTGCTAAAGATATATTTCGGGAGATTCGTTCTTGTTCCTCGTTTGTCTCGTTCTTAAACAACATTTATGAAAAAAAACAGCATTCTAGATCTTAGCGTTTAGGCTGGACGTTGATGAGACAGTTATGAATCAGGCCTTCGGAATCGACGTACTTTATTAGTAATGTATTGGTATTAGTATCTTCGCACGCACACACAGACACGCTCAAATCTCTACGTTACTACGTAGAGATTTATCAAGAGTTTATCAAAATCAGTAATTTTCTTATCCCGAAATAATTCTTGGTAATTTATGGATAAAAAACATATATTTTAAAACAGCTGAATTCGATTCAGTAGCCGATTCTAAACCGCCGGTTGAACTGGGCACGTCTTCATAAGAGGGCAGTTCAAATCTTAAAACCTTTCAGAGATAGACTTACTGGCTAACATACACATTCAGCTCAAAATAACAACCCAGCACCTACCTACCGTCTTCCAAACATTACCCAAAACTACCTCCCAGATAAGCAAGCACGTCTAATCCAACCCTCACCATGTATCTTCCGAACCGAGTCGAACAGCGGGTAGGAGGACCCGGGTAGCGGGACCGGGTACTCGACTTAAGTAACAATTGAATTTAGTGCCGGTTTAGCAAGACTAGGTTTAGCATAGATTAGTATTTAGTCTTAGGAAGTAGTTGGTGCAGACATGGGTGTAGTGATTGGTTTTAACATTAGTAGTGTCTTTTGAAGTTTTAATGGCGAAAATTCTTTTTATATGTGCGTCGTTTTAAATGCAGTCTGTAATATTAGAATAGTCGGCCTTGTAACGTTTTCACTGTTCAGACTCAGGCTCCTCTCTAGGAGAGGGAATGGGCCGTAATCCTCCACGCGGACTTAGTGCAGATTGGTGGATGTCATATGTCTTCGAATTTTTGGTTCTAGGACATGCCGGTTTCCTCACGATGTTTTCCTTCATCGCTTTTAGAGTAGTGGTGATGAAATAAATTACTCAAAGTAATGCGGCTGCCTGGGTTTGAACCCGCGACCTACAACTCTTAAGTCTAGTCTAGTCTAGGAGATAGTTTGTAATGTTATGTCTGTAATATTCTCAAGTATTTCAATACAGACTTTCTTACAACTTACTTACTTTCACAGGGACTGGGCCCTGTTGATCCAGTACAGGGACCCAGTCTGATTTGATTTTAATCGTTATTCATTACATAAACGAAATTAAAAGTAATATGAATCCAGAACTAATCAGATGCCAGGATTTTAAACCTGCTAGACGTAGGAAAAAAAAACCTAAAGAGAAATGAAGATATTTGCAGTAGAAACAAGATTACCGACATGATCCGAAGAATCCTCAAACTTGAGAGGAAGTGTGCAGGGCACATTGCTCGCAGAACCGATAGTTGATGGGGTCGAAAGGTTTTGGAGTGTCGATCGCGTACTGGAAGACGCAGCGTTGGTAGGCCTCCCACAACCTTCACCTGAACTGATGATCTAGTGAGAGTCACGGGAATGCGATGGATGCGAGGCGTACAAGACCGGTCATTATAGCGACAATTGGGGGAGGCCTATGTCCAAAAGTGGAAGTCTTTCGGCTGATGATGAGACGCATGAAAAATCTTTATTGGCAATTAAACCAATCAATCTACCTAGCCCTTTTCTAACTATATTGGGCTGGTTTACAGTCGATTTGGATGCTGTTGAATTCGTATATTTACTTGGAGTAACTTATCTGAACTCCTTAACCCAGTCATTGGGCAACACGGTCTCCTATCATATCCATGACTCAATATGAAGAAAGTAGAATATTTTATACAGAACAAAACAGCCGTTCGCATATGCCCACATTCTCACAAAATACATTACCAAATCACATTTCCAGCGCAACATTCATACAGATCAACGTCTATAAGTTTATCAATATAAGGATTCAATATGTTTTGTCGTCTAAACCTTTCCGCGGATCAAGCGGCTTATCTGCAGGGTAGTTTATCAGTCCTTAAAATATAACCCTGTGGAGACGCGACCTTGTTGCTGATGACAAACTTTGTCTTGTATCGAACCGCAGACTGGGATTAAGATGAAGTGGGGGCAAACGATGGGCGGTAGCGGAAAAAAGCCAGAAGTAGTATGTTATTTTCATCAAGTGCATGGATAAGATGTGTGTCGCAGCCATACTGCGTATATATCGTAGTCAGATCTTAGAAGCCAGATCCTCGTTACCTCTCGATCCTCGAGCCTCGTTTGGCCATATCATTCATGTAGGATTTCTATGATAATAATATAAGGTCTAAAGGAAGTAGGCCAAACGAGGATCGACATATCATCAAACTAACGTTTAAAATGATCTGGCTAGTTTTACTTGGCTATATCATGAAGTGATCAATTTCTAAGATCTGGCCACGAAATATATAACACGTCGTATTGGAAAACGTCGCTATAATGTAATGCGGCTACCTCACGTTCAGCCAGATTTCAATACGGCTTTTATTTCAGACGAATTGTATGCATATTATTGTTTAGGAGGATTTAGTCGATGAACATACAGACACGCCGAAAGCGTCTTTGTTTAAGAGTGTGTAGAAATTGATTTATCAAAGCCTATTTGTTAAGGTCACCTTATTCATTCGATTATTGAGATTAATTGGTGTAAGTACAAAATTATCTAGGACACAATTAGTGAAATAGCACTGTTACAGAGTTCAATACAATTTCCGATTTAAAACTGATTGGAAATCAATCTTATTACTACATTAAGCGGTATTTCCTATACCTAAAGTTAACTATTTCATGCTAAAATATATTAAAATTATATGTTTATGGTAAATGTTTTTTCGAGACTGTTTGAATAAAAAATTACGCATAAATATCATGTCATAATTTTAGGTGATGTTAATTGTAAGCCATAGACACCACAGCAATTTAAACAGGCAGTGTCTAGAGTACATTTGTTGAAAAGTGCTTAAAATACTCAAAACAATATATCGAGGAAACCGCTTTATTATCTATGTAAACACAAAGTAACATTAAAGACAAAGAAGTTTTTGGCGGGATTTTTTCGAGTGAATTTCAGTAACTATAATGTAAAACTGGTGTAGTTTTGTATGTCAAATACCTAAACAGCTGGACAATACGTGAAATCATTGAAACCGGTGCGATTTCGGTAAATTGGAGCTGAAAATATTATCTTAGTATTCATTGACTACCTCCTTGCTACACAGTCTGCGACGCCATCCACATCGCCGATATAGGACAACATTGCGAAATATAGTCCACAAGAAAGTTATTCGTCGAGGTCACGACCCTCAGTATTGAGGAAAACGATGCAAGGAGGAGGAGGAGAATAACTTAGAGATGCTTGCCGAGACGGCTGACTCGATACATTTGCTGCCAAATATTGCTATTATATTAAAATACGGTACATCCGTAATCTAATGAAAAACAAAATTGTAAGTAGATTTTTAATATATTTTTTTAATTATTGCTCTTTTTTATTTGGTTTTAATAAGTGGTGTGTGTGAGGTCTGTACACATTTTTTTTCTTTCTTTTCTTTCTAAAGTGACTGTATGCCGTATTTAAAACAAAATACTTTTACATTTGACACTGGCTAGATGCACAAATCGTGTAAAGAAAAAAGAAATAAAACCGCAAAATGTAACAATAAATCGCTACCGCTTGTAAATTCCACGTCGCAAACCAACCAATAGCGTTTGAGCGAAAGATTAAGAAGTCACCCCACGAACATGTTTCCCTACTTTGTTGGTCGCGCTAAGTCAGGGCTGTCACTAGGCTTAGCGCTTTATATTGCAACTTTCACTATTTCTTCCTCTTTTTACTTTTTATTACGAAGTTGTGTTGCTGGAGTTTGGCGTAGCTTCTGATGATTGGAAGGGCAATGCAATCGAGGATATAGGGAAGTTTGTTAGTTTGACGTAATGGTGTTAGTTGGATGTAATTCGGGATCGGTTTTAAGTGAATTGAGTGGAGGTAGGGCTGTCCTGTCATGGGGATTTCTAAATTGCTGCACGTTTTCACTAAAGTCAAGTGATATTAGGGCTCCGAGCGACTATCAAGCATAGTAACGCATAATCAGCTTTATAATTTTCCCACTGCTTGAACGCAGGCCCTCTAGGAGGGGGAATAGACCGTAATCCACCACAAAGGCACAGCGGAGGATTATTCTAAAGCGATAATAATTGAAGAAAAGAATTTAATAGGATGACCTACCGAAAATTCACGAGGTTAATCCCGAACATTTTAGTAATTTAATCATGACGATCGCCGATACAATGTTAAAAAAACAATAGTGCTTTAGAAATGAGTAGGAATAAGAAAATTAAAAGTAAAAGATAGCAAAAACACAGTTTGATACTCGTAAATCACTAAGCTTTCACCAAATACAGAATAAATCCATTCAGTCATGAAATTAGGGAAAACATATTACCTACAATCCTTGCAAAAGAGACATATTTTCCGTCTTCAACTTACATAATCTCCCCCAAATCTAGGTCCACAAAAACATCTCCAAATAATACTATTTCTCCATTCACCGCAACAAAATTTATCTCGGAAATGTCAGAACATTTATTTCGGGAATAAATAAAATCATTTCACGTACGCGCGTTTGTGTCAACCCTGCGTTACGCACACTCGCGCGTAAGAGCAACGATCAATCACGGGGCGGTATACGCGCGTACGACCGCACACATGCGAAAAAAACGCGCGTTCCAACGCACACTGCCGCATTCCTACGCTAATGTGACATTAGTGTGTGTAATAAAAGAATAAGGGTTGCCTTAGGAATGAGTTTTTCTTGTAACTATAATCTTTTTTCTGAATTTTTATATTGTGTTTATGATGTGGCAAGATTTTTCAGCTGACACCCTTTTTGGTAGTTTTTCTGAGTCGGTATAAGATCTGTTTACTTATGCAAAGATGGGTCTTTCTTATGTAGGCACACTTTAACATTTCATGGCTTTACAAGATATGGCTTTCAACGTAAATTTAATATTTTGTGACACACTTATTTAGGTTAGTAGAAGGTCACCAGTTGTCTCGTAAGAATGTCGTTAGTTCCTTAGTCCTGCTGAAAGTCGGGAGACTAACGATAATGTCCTGGATTCAAGCTATTAGTACTATAATGAACCCGTTTAGATTAACTAGTTGGAATGTGAACTTACGTATCTGAAAACGGTAGAGTTAATGTTTTCTTAAGTTTTACAAAGAATTGTCATTGCCAAATGTAATATATAAAAAAATATGAGTGTGATAATATAAGTTAGGGGGTCGATGATGTACCAAAAAAATAAGAAAAAGGTAAAGAATTCGGGCGCCAAGTACATCTAGCAAAAAAATTTGGAATTACTCTAATTCGGAGACAATTGACTTCTAATGTGCCGGCGGGGGGCAATGTAGAAATAAAAATAAAACGATGAATTTATCTTCTGTCTTTTATTTTCCGGCCCGCAGTTCATGACCAGGTTCAGTACCTAAGGTGATATTATTTAATGTGATATTGTTGTATGTTTGCTGACTAGTAACAGTTATTTTAATAAACATTGAATAAAATATCTCAATACAGGTATTCAAATAAAAGGTTCTTCATAATTTATTTTATTTATAAGTAGCAGAAGTATTGAGCTCGTTAACTTAATTGCTGAAACTAGAATTCGCCCCAAGAGAAACAGTAAATTAATTAATACCTCGCCTTTTCAAATAATACTCATCATAACTAACTTCTAAAAACTATTAACTCAACTCAAACTAAATCTATTTGCAGAAATAAAATTTCCAGGCTGAGGTGTTAGAGAGAAAAATCAGGAGAAATGTCGCTACAAACTGAATTTAGTTGCATCGAGCTAAAAGTTGAGACTTCGGCTAAATAAACTAACAATTTGTTTTAAATTGAACTTCTGACTCTGGGGTGTGACAACTCTGTGAGGTAGGAGTACGAGCGGGGAGCGGAAAGATTTATACAAGTTATTATAACTTTATAAAGATTATACAAGACACAGAAATGTTGATGTAGTTTTTAATAATTTTACTTATTGAGTCGTTATTATGAACAACTAGCTTCTGACGGCCTCTTCGCCCGCGTAAAAGTAGGTTTGTCTTTACAGACATTAAACTCCCGTTTCATCCCTTTAGGGGGTGAATTTTGGAAAATCGCCTTTCAGTGCTCACCTAGGGCATAAAAGAAAACCTTGAGCAAATTATAGTCTCAGTAGCTTTGGCTGCGTGTTGATATATCAGTACGTCGGAGTTTCTTGCACGTTCTTCTCCCTAAAGATCTACGCTTTAGAAAGTGCAATTTAACTTCTCTGTTTTTTTACTGACCGACATTTTGTCAATTCTGAAGTGCCTGTAAATTTTCTATTTGAAATAAACCTTTTTCCTTTTATATATGTATATAGATCCAATTATTTCTGGTATCTGCACTAGGAAATCCTGTCACATAAATTACGAGTACCAGGCTCCCCAGAAACTCTGTTGAAATGATGTGAGGCGGCACCAACTGCTTTGTATTTTTTCTTAAATCGCTATTCTTCCTCGCTACTCGCTTTCACTAAGACCTAACCAGCCCTCAGAGTATTATAAGGGAGCGTCGCTTCGCAATTTATCCTCACGCAAAGGCAAATGCATTAAACATATTTAGAAGAGTAATAGGCTGAAGTATGGCGACTAAGATGGGTGGCAAGCAGGGAACTAGGGAAGAGGTTTTAAATGTTGAGCTAGTGGAATGTTACATTGTCGTGTTTTTGCTAAAAGTGTGGTGGTTCACCTAGGAGTCTTTAAGTCAAGACTGAATGAATAGGTTGCTTCTAGGAAAGCATGCCCCATCGTCAAACACATCATCGCTTACCATCAGGTGAGATAGTAGTCAAACGCGAACCTATCCATAAAAAAGTTTAATATAAGATCACACTAATATAAGCCAAAAGTGTTTGTATGTTTGTTACCTTTTCATGCTCGAACGGTTGAATGGATTTTGGTGAAACTTGCTACAGGCAGACCATATCCTGATATTGGTTTTTTTTTTATGCGGTGAGTATACACTCATTCAATTATCTCAAGGGGATATCCCCTTGAGATAATTTTCTACTATCACCAGGACAAAGCCGCGAAACATAACATAACTTTAATCTAAGTACAATAGATACATGCATAAAAGAAGATTTTTACAGATTCAATTAGCGATATCACCACAGTTTTAAACCGCTTACAAAGAAAATTTGTCATTATTCTGTCTTCCTTAGAAACTTCAATCTCCCGAAATTCCTTTCGTTAATCAACCCGAGACCTTAAACTTACATATTCCAAGGACGGTCATAATATTATAATTAGGTGGTCACAACAAGAGGAACGTGGCCTATCTCCTATCTGCCGAGGTACTCGCTCAAAAATATTTATTTTACTTACCTCCTCTCCCCCCTCCCCCTCCCTCTACCCACTTTTAAAAAAACCAAGTTTCGTTTTTAAATTTGCGGCGAAATTAAGTTTGCTTGAAGTGGCTAGGGGGAATTTTAAATTATTTAAATGCATTTTAAGGAAGTGGCAAATATAAAGTTTTTATTTAGATTATATTACTTCCTGAGATGATTGTGTGACACTAAGTTATTTAAATTATAATGATTTTGATTGTGAGAAAGGTCAAGAGGCAAAGCAAGGCAGAGCAAGTACCAATGTGAATTATAGTCGAAGCCTACTGGGGCCATGGGTGATGCGGAAGAGATCCCGGGGCCCTTGAACAATGGTAAAGAAGGAACAGAAGTGGTTTTAGTCAGTACAAATCTGACACGCCCTCGCGCTCCGCTCAAGAGCTGAGGATGTCATTAGATGATTTTCCCACCCAAAAAAACCTCGTGCTTCGGAAAGCACGTAAAACTGGGACAACTCCCAGTTGTCATTCTTGGATCTTAGTCGTTACAGATAGTCAAACGTTAGAAAGTCTGATCATCAGCCTATCCAAGGAGTTTAATGTTACCCAGTAACTGGGTTGTGGAGATCTGATAAGCAGTCGGTTAGACTTGAGGTCGACCCAAAGCTATTTGGGAAAAAAGCTAGAGAGATGATGATGATTATGAGAAGTAGGTATAAGAATTTTTGTGAATAAAGTGGTCAAATAAATAAACCGGTATAATAAATAAACTAGTAAAATAAATAAACACCTAGCAATGCCAGTAACCAAGTCTTGTGATTTCTTCTTTTCTATCTACACTTTAATATTATAAAGAGGTAAAGTTTTTTTTTTGTTAGTACGAGGTAATCTCTGAGCTGTCCGATTGCTAAAATGTTTACACCGATAGAAAATTTTTAGCAATTCCTGAGTGACAGAGGCTATATTTTATGTACACGGGCGAAGCCGCGGGCAAAAGCTAGTTTATTATATGTACGCACATTAATTACACTAATATTATAATTTGTACCTATGAATGATGGTGTGTATGTTTGTTACTCTTTTACGCTTAAACGGCTGAACAGATTGGGACGAAATTTGGCATACGGCTAGACCATGTCCTGAAATAGCTCATAAGATTTTAAGAGTTTTTATCCCGGGAATACATTCCCTTGGTTAGGTACTTATCTGCCTTTATGCGAGCGAAGCCGCCGGCAGATGCTAGTTGTTGAATAAATAAATAAGATACCACGGGTAAATATTCAATACTTACACAATAAAAAGTTGTGAACAGCCGCAGTAAGATCGAAGTAAGTACAGTAGTAAGATTATCAGTTCCTACTCTCATCAGGAGAATGGGCCGGCCGGTGGCAATAAAGTGTGCAACGCAATAGCCCTGCCTACCACTCCGTCACGGCTGTCACCGCTGAGTAACTACTCTTACTGCTGAGTTACGACTGTGAGACATGCCTTATAAGTTTATAGCTTCTTTTGTTTAGCTTTGTGTGTGTTTGAGGTCTATATTCACTCTTTTTAGGGTTCCGTACCTCAAAAGGAAAAAAATGGAACCCTTACAGGATCACTTTGTTGTCGGTCTGTCAAGACCCTTTATTTCGAAAACGCTTGGAGGCATCGAGTTGAAATTAAAGCCATATACTCAGGTCTGCGGTCTCTTGAAGACAAAATCAAACTTCTAAGTTATCAAAAAAAAAAGATACGGCCTCTTATGTCGCAAAAAAAATATATTTCGACACTCAAAATTCATAAGTTACCTACTTCCCATTGACACAGAATCCTAAAATTTGGTATAAAGCGAAGTCTTATAGCACAGGTATAGGAATAGATCTGAAAACAGTAAATTTTTTGTTACATGACAAAAAAAAAATTGCGTTTCGGAAAAATCTCTGAGACTCCATTCGGGAATTGAACTAATTACATAGGTAAGTTTGTGCGGCACTCTCAGTGCGCGAGTCCGATTCGCACTTGCCCGGGTTTTTCTTTCTTTCTTTTGCTTCTCTTTGAACTTATAGCAATGTTATCGCAGACGATTTTACTTAGGGTTGTGGGATAATTTGAAAGAGTCACTGCGGCCTTGGAATGCAAAGGGCAACTGAGAGAAACACGTGTGGGTATTAGTTAAAGGGTCAATGATTATCGAACACTCCATCTGGCTCCATCCAGAGCAGAAGAAGTTATTTGATGATTTTCTACTAAAGTGAACAAGACTCCAGGCGCCTTGGAAATTTTAGTCCATAGTGTACATTTGATCCAACAAAGTTCGGCTATGGTGGACATACCCGCATTTGCCCAGTTTTTTTTTAAGTAATGTTGCCCCACATTAGGAATTACTCCTGTCTCATGGTTGCGTTCACTAACATATAAACTCACATCCACCAGACAACCAGATCCGAAACAATTATCTGCAGGCTATATAAATATTTGTTCCGTGCGGGAATCGAACCTGCAACATGCAGCGCAGCAGCCAATCGCTTAATCCACATTTATCACACAACGCCGTCTAGTCCCAAGCTAAGCAGAGCTTGTGTTATGAGTACTAGACAACTGATAAACATACTTATATATTTCTAAATACATACATATTGTAGATAAATTACACCCAGACAGAACAAATGATCGTGCTCATCACACAAACATATAAAACCCTATTTACTAAGCTTACGTCTGTCCGTATGTCACTATGTGACAGACAGATAGATGGATAGATCGAAATAATTAGTAAAAACAGTTCAATTAAGTGCTTAAATTGGAATACATTTAAGTGGCATTTAACCTGTAGTTCAAAGAACGTTCGATTTATGTATAAAATATATTTGTGTTCATTCCGCACTTAGCCGGTTTTACATAAATCATTTTCTAATAGGTAGAACTTACTTGAGGTAACACAAGAGAACAAGTCATCATTATCATCATGTCAACCGAAAGATGTCCATTGTTGGACGTAGGCCGCCCCCAGGTATCACCACAGCGAACGGTCCTGAGTTTCTCGCTTCCATTGGAGCACACAATCCTCAGCAGGTTATCGGTCCACCTTGTAGGAGGCCTTCCAATGCTGCGTCTTTCGGTACGCGGTCGCCACTCCAGAACCTTTTAGCCCCATTGACCATATGTTCTGCGAGCAATGTGCCCTGCCCACTGGCAGTTAAGTTTGGAGATTTTTCGGGTTATATCTGTAACCGTGTTCTCTTGCGGATATGCCTTTAGATTTAAAGAGTGCACACAATAATAGTACACACACACACACACACAGCACACTAGTTCATTTAAAAAAAAACTCAATAGATTTCTATTGAACAATTGATGATCTTTGAGGTAAATACAATGTTATATTAATTTTATGTTTTCGTATTGTTGTAATTCTTCATTTCACAATACAAAATTCTTAGCCGGTTTCAAACCAAAATTAACATTTTAAGAAATTTTACCATCAAACTCTACACTTGTACTCAACCCCATCAAACGGGTAACACGGCAGCGGACAGCTTAATCCCCTTGTTGTCCGGGAAAATAACCGGGCAACAACCGGACAACTATCCCGTAAACCCTTGTCCATTGTGGGAAGTTCATTTGATCCGTTTGTAACCTGAAATGTTCGCGGATGATCGCACGACGGTTGAATTAAGTATTATAGTGAACGCTTTTCGACGTAAAAGGTATTTTTTTTATATTATGAGTGAAGTAGGGATTCCATGTTTGTAGGTCAGCTTGTAGTTTTCCGGGAACGGTAAACTTTCGGATTAAATTATGAGGGGTTGGGGAGCAAAGCTTTTTTAGTTTATAGGAAATGTCGGCGTGAAATTCTTGAGATTTGTGTTATTGTGAGGGTTTTCTTTTTTTTCTCTGTTTTGTTGGGAATAAGTAGATGTAATTTGTAGGATAATAACAGGCTGATATTGTTGTTGACAGTGTAAAAATTTTCTCTTCAAACGGACAATGAATTCTTCTTTGTCCAAGGGATTTCTCTTTGTAATACGCTCCCATTGAACATAAGGATGACATCCAGTCGGTTTTCCTGTATGGTAAAGGCTCATGAACACATTCGCAAGAAGTTAGTAGAATCATCACAGCGTTAATTTGTTGGATTCGTTTTTCAGAATAACATTTTTTATTTCTCATCTCAGAAACAAATCTGCATGGTTCTCAAATAATTTGACCATTGTATGGATTTTAATAGAGACCTCTGAATTTGTTTCGGTGTTTCATCTCGGGCCTTATTTAGTTTAAATCAACGAAAAACTGTTTTATAAAAACCTAATTTACAAAATTAATATCATTTAACCACAAAATAAAATCTACTACAAAAACCTCAAAATTAACTAAATCACATCGAAATCATATTCGTTTCACTTGACGCTCGGTTATTTAATTCAATCGTGTTCACAGGCCGTGTAGCGTGTTACATTAGTGATGTGATGACGCGGGATTATGCGGGATTTGTAGTTTTAACAACGGACAGATTATGGTTTTATACCGGTTTATGGTTAAATTTAATGACTTTTCAGTTTGAGTTAAATTTTGTGGTTAATTATTGTCATGGATGGGATATTATAATATTAACCCTTTTTAGGAAGAACACTGTTAGCGATAATTTGCGGGAATGGGTTTTCTCTCCTCTAATTATAAAGTTTTAATAAAATTAATTAACATAAATTTCTAATAAAAAAATTGTGATTCACACAACTGCTGATCTATTAGAATAGTTAACCTGAAAAGGCTCGCGATAAATATGCGTATGACGGAATAAAAATAAATATTCTAAACAAGATAAATATGATCTCTATTTATTTTAGTGTATTTAAAATATACCAACACTACGAAAACTTATTGGTTTGTATTAAAATATCTTCACATAGTAATATTTTTTTTTACATCTCAAACTTCAGCCAAATTGATTAAAATTCACTGTAAGTAAATTGATGAAGCCCCACTTCATACTGTATATTCTCAAGCTCTACTAAATCTTTCAAAAGCCATTCCTTTTCCTATTTACGAAATGGTGGCATGCATACGTTTCAGCAGTCAAAAGAGCGACAAAGGCTTGGAAACTTGCAACATTCTAGCCCGGGACAGGTGCTGTGTCTTGTGATTTGTGCTGTCACCATCCCGGGATTTAATGCCGGGACAAAAGAATTAAATGGTTTGTGTAAACTGATCTGTGATGGATGTGGATTGCGTTGAAAAGTTTAACGTTACGCATACTGTTTAAATGTGACACGAGTCGCTGAAAATACTATTTTCACTGACGAAAAAGCTGTGCATACCTGTAATAGGCATGTATACCAGTAACTAAATTTTAATATCATTATTTTATAAAAAGTCCGGTATGTAATGTTGTTGGTGTGCGAATAAATAAATAAAAAAAAATATACCTATGGCTTGTAAATCCAAAGTTCATCTAAATCTGTTTAGCCGTTCGAGCGTGAAGAAGTAACAAACATACTCACAAACTTACGCATTAATAATATTTATTTATTTATTAAAACTTCATGCAACACAAAGGTACAAAGACGGATTTAAGGCTTTAGGCATTCTCTACCAGTCAACCAAGTGTAGTGTAGAGAAAACATGGTAGATGCATAAAAAGGGGACAAATGTATATAATATAAAATAAAATAAACATACATTTATCTTCTATATATAAAAATGTATGCTGTGCGTTAGTCTCGCTAAAACTCGAGAACGACTAGACCAATTTGGCTAATTATGGTCTTCAAATATTTGTGATAGTCCAGGGAAGGTTAAACGGTGAAAAATACAACGCCATCTCTAATTAAAATGTCATTATAAAATGAATTAATGGTTCTGGTAATACCAGTAGATGGCGTTATCCTTACTATTAGGTGGTACGAAGTTCGCCGGGTCAGCTAGTATTTTATAAACGATAAATAAAAAGAAGAATAAGGAAGAATGTTAGTGTGATATCTGCTTACGTCAAATCCATAACGAATATTACTCTTTATTATGTGCGACAACAATAAACTACTGTAATACATAGTTTAATCTGTACCTACAAAAGGTTTTTCCACAAAAATGACCACAAAAATTTACGTTTTTTTTTAATTATTGATAGACTCGCTTTAGACCACTATGTCACCTAAGGGTAAGCGATGATGTAGTCACCAATGAAGCAGGCTTGCCTAGAAATAACCTATTCACTCTTGACTTAAGATTCCTAGGTTTTACCATCAAGTATACGCGACTACATTGCTCTAAAAAGTCCATGTAATTTCTTCATCCACGGTACCTAGCTGGCCTCCAATTTAAATCTGATATGATTTCAATATTAGCAAGACAAAGGGCCACACAGCTACAATCAATGATCGCATTATAGTCCACAAACAATACTCCTGTTCCCTATCCCTTGGCAGCCATGACAGATAAGCGTAATTTCGATAAAATATCGTCGATATGGCACGTGTAGCGGTCGCCTTATTTACTGAACGTGCCTTTACCTTGAAGGTGTGAACGTGTAATTAGAGGGTGATATAAGTGAGCGAAGAAGTTATTAATTGGGGGCCATTTTGTGGAGTTAACTGTAGATCGAGTTTTGTAACAGTAAGGAAAGATTTTTTAATCATTACTAACTAAAAAGGTAGTACTCGTTAATCTGCAAAGTAGGTCGGATTTCAGACCATCCGGATGCAATCAAGTAAGCAACTGGTCGCGCCGCCATGGTATCCCGGTGAAATATAGCCCCAACATATTCTTTGGTGGGGGCGTCACTCGCGGCCAGCTGGTCGCGCCACCAAATTGGTTGCACAACCAATCGGACACGAGGTGAGTACTCTCTATAGAGCTGTATAGATTTTGTTGGTAGCGGCGACTAGTTGCGCCGCCATGGTGTCTCGGTGAAATATAGCCCTAAGAGTCTCGCCTCCACAACTCAGTAACTGGGTAACACGATATCCCAAGGAGTATCGTATCGTCAGTCATGCCAAGGCAAGGTAAAGGCACGACTGGTGTCAGATTTCCTGACTTCTGATTACTCTTAACGACTGTCAGAGATCTAAGGCTTAACTTGCTTTCAGAGTCACGGATGAATGTAGGTATATTAAGATGAATGGATGACCTTCCTTATAATGTTCCCACTGCTGGAACTCAAGCCTCCTTTCCAGGAGAGAGAATGTAATCAACGTGGGCCCAGTGCGAGTAGGTGGATGTCACATGCCTTTTAATTTTTGGTTCTAAGACTTGCTGGTTTCCTCCTGGTGTTTTCCGATTTAAAAGCAGTGGTGATAAAATAAACTACATAAAGTAATGGGCCTGACTGGGTTGGAACTCACAGCGATTTACTCGTAAGTTGGAGCTGTTACCACTGGTCCATCACTGCTCTCTCTTTAAAGATAACCCCAGGAAATAAGACCAAGCCTTAGGAAGTACACAGTGACTCCTCTAACAAATAAAAGGCATTACAACATATTACAAGTTCTACATACTACTAAAAAGACACAGATAAGTCCTTGAGAAATTAAAAGCCGTTTCCATACCTTAATGTAACCCCAAATTAGAACCCGCGGAGAAACGCAAATTAGTCTGTATTTGTCTAATATATTAAGTGGAAAGAGCCGACAAATATTTGTTCGTAAAGTTAGCTCCTGTAGGGTTATAAGCGAGTAAACATGCAAACACACATTCACAGCCGTTTATTATAAACGGAGGATTAGTTGGGGTCTCTAGTGGTGCTACAAGGGACAAGATGTTGGCGGAGGATAAAGAAGCTGAAGGATTAAGGCAAAAAGCTTTAGTCCTTTTTCTTCTCTATCCTCTCCTATTCCCTGTATTTAGGGTCTCCTTACTATTTAGCACCAGGATATACTATACTGGGTTGTCGAATCCGGCAATTGAGTCAATTTGAGGTCACTCTCGATTCTGGACCACCAGATCAATGGCGGGCGACCTCTGACTTTTTTTTGGTCTGGCAGATTTAGTGCATTTTTTACGATATAGTCCTCGCTTCTCCACCTAACATGTCTATACCATAAAAGGCGGCGGTGTCGGGTAAGTTTTTTGGTGACTGGCGCGATTTTAAAGCTGATATATTCATTGCATACCTTATCCAGTCGGTTCACACCTCCCGTTCACCTCAGCATTCTCATCTCGTTGGTATGCACTTTTTGATCATAGTTCATTGCCGTTTATTTTCGGCCGTTGAAACTGTCTGAGAGTATTGAAGTGTATTGGAATCAGGTACAGTGCTTGGCTGCATCATCAGGTTAAGATTACATCCATCGATTACATTTTTTTTTTTGAGGGTCGGAAATCTGCAAATGGTTTTTGCGAAGGAAGTATCAGAATTTTATCTGCTAGGAGCTGAAACTACAGACAAGAAACGTACGATAGGATATTCACAATGTGCTCGTAGAACCATCTCCTTCTTACAATTATGTACAACAAATCACACTAATATTACAAAAGTGAAAGTAAGTATGTATGTGTGTCTATGTGTATGTTTGTAACTCCATCACGCTCAAATATCTGGGTGAACCATGGTCTACTGTACTATGTCCTATTATATGACATATCCTGGAATAGTACAAATGATACTTTTTAACCCGGGTGTTTGTTCTGTTGAAATAGTTTCTTACTTTAACACAGGCGAAACCACTGACCGAAGCTAGTATAATATTAGTGTCTACCGCCTCAGCTCATCACACGTACCGCATGACACCTTAACCTCAGCGGTGTAAACGCTTTCGCTAATGAATTTAATTAAATCGAGTGGTGTGCGGGATTTATCGGGCCCAATGTGTATGCCCCTGTGTTTGGCCCGGTGTGTTTGGCCCGAAGTGTTTGCACAAACAAATGCGAGCGGTTGTTTGAATGAACTGGCTTGAAGAAGATTATTATTAGCATTTTTCGGTAATACTTATTAAAAGTTATGAGGTTCTGGTAATAGAAATTAACGGTAAGATCTTTACTTTGTTCATCTTAAAAGGAAAGGTCGATAAATAAATGAGACGATTGAATTCTTAGTTATGAAGATTTTGCGTTACGATAAAATTATATTAAAAAAGATGGTTTATTTTTTAGTTTGATAAAATTATTTAAATACAGTTTTTTGTTATCATTGATAGGCTCACGCTTGACTACTATCTCACCTGATGGTAACCGATGATGAAGTCGACGATGAAGCACGCTTGCCTAGAAGTAACCTATTATTTAAAGGTATAAAACTATAGCTACACTTACAAAATAACTGCTATGTAACTCTTTCCTTCAAGCCAATAAAAAATAAACTAAATTACCTGTAACAAAAAAAAAACAAACATTAATATCTTAATCACCAAACAATATCTTCAGGTAACATCACAATTCATCATTCATATATCATCCCTCATATCTCTAAGCATATTACCTAGTTCTAGGCTACACTGTGTAGTCTAAGTAATGCTACATCGAGACACCGTCTGCCTGTCTGTTCGCTGTCGAATTAACTTGAACTACGAAACAGCTGCACTTAAATGCAGTTCCGTGTTTTATTTTTAGTTTAAACAGGGAGATTTTTTAGTTTGGAAGTTAAGGTTTTATTTTTAGGAAATAGAGTAGGGATACAATTTAAATGGAAAAATAGAGTTTTGTGCGTATAGCTGGGATGCCCACCATGCTGGTGGCGCATTGCTGTACGTCTGGTGGTCCCATGACTTTAATTTACACTTCTTACGTAAAGCTAAAGAAGAAGCTACTACCGAATTCTTTAGACATTTGTTGTGTGCATTATATACTTGAAGCAGAAGGTACTATTTGATCTTTTGACTAGAAAACTCTTCATCCGAAAGAGACTGTGAAAATTCCCGGTAAGGAAAATGTAAAACTCGACGGCCTATGTAGAATTATGTACATAGATCTAAATACCAAATGTGTACAGAGAAAGTGCGCGAAACAATCGGATTGTAAATATCACCAGCTGTTGTCAGAACACACTGGGAAGTTAGAACAAAAGGTCTGAACATTGCAATGTGTCTTTTGGCTGCTGAAATGAGGAGACTGTGATGCTGGGTATTAAGTACTGCAGCCTTACCACGACGTGTCAGTCGTGCATGCGAGAAACAGGGTTGGGGCTGTACACCCTATATAGCTCCATCCTTTTAACAGTTCAGTTTAGATCGTGAAATGGATCGCGGTAAGGCCTCTGAATTAGTGATGTAACTAACATTCGCATTCAGATTCGCGAATATTCGCACATTTTTTAACATTTGCATTCGTATTTGCAAGAAACATGCAATAATATATTAATTGATTGGATATAGAATGACAATACAACTGATATGATTTTAATTTTTTTTTTTTTATCTGAAAACTTTTATTTCACATTTTCAGTGTCACGACTTATGAAACAACATGTTAGCTAAGTTTGGAGTGATATTTATGTTTCTATATCACATAAATTTATCAAATACAATAATACTACCTCAAATCATAACAAATCTTTTCTAATGAACTTGATATGATTAGCTTCGTTCAGTCAGTCTGTAACGGCTCTGCTTGGCAAGAAATATCATCGCAGCAATTTGTATCGCATCGCGGTTTCTTGTGGGAGCTCTTATAGCTAAATGTAAGAAAGAAACATTAATTCGAATTTAAAAATAAAGAAAAGATTGCCAGTGTGAAAAAAGGTGATATTGCAAGATTCTACATATAATTTTCAAAAGACATCCACTGCTGGACATAGATCACCTCAACGTATCGCTACATAGGCCTGTACTTTTTTTGGGGTGTTAAGTCAATAAATATCATCTCCCGCTCTGAGTGAGTAGACACGGTGTCAGACTTTTACTGACTAAAACCCACAGTGTTTCTTCAGGACTCTGCTTTTTATATCATCATCTTCCTAACCTTGTTCCGTTTTATTTGGGATCGGCACAACACGTTTTTTTCTTCCATTCTGTCCTGTCACTCGTCACACTATCACTAACTTTGCCTTTTATATATAGAAGATTTTATCAATACAAGTGAATCTTCTGCTTCGCCTTGCAACATCAATAAAGCCGGGACTAAAGCCGAAAGCAGGATTTATTTAATGAGGCCCGACACGCAAGTTTGAAAGCCGTCTAATGGCTCGACCAAATTAGAAGAAATGGCCTGATTAGCGAACGATTTTATATTTATTTAAAGTGCTATGGAATATAAAGATGCCATTAATTAAGAAATATACTTGCCTAAATTCATTAGGATTTTGAAGAGGTTTTCTTTTTAGATTTTTTCCCCCTTATCCTAGAATACCTATATCCAAATGATAGATAGATACTAAAAAGTAATTTAATTTTTATCCTAAACTTATAAATTGCCTTTACTAAGAATGTGTCCTGTAGTACCGGTACTAACACAGGGGGTAAACACATTGGTTCATTATTTCACCAGCAGCTATGGTCAACACGTGCGCGTCAAAGGCCAACAGTCAACTGTCACTGCCCGTGAACTCGAGACAAGTCTACAAATGCTACATGTCCAATAGCATTTTTCTTATTGTCTCCATAAGGCGAATGCAATGGTTGACTGGTAGAGAATGCCTAAGGCATTAAGTCCGCCTTTGTACTTTTGTGTTGCATGAAGTTTTAATAAATAAATAAATAAATAAATGCACTTCGTTCTTGTGTTTATTAGGTAGCAATTATGTACACTATTTACTATCACTAAACACTAACTCGAACAGTTTTGTTCTTTTTAGTCTTCTCACAATAGTCATGTGGTAGAGAAGATAGATTGCCTTGATGTTCACATGCTGATGAAGGCACTTTTGATGACCTTGTGCAGATATTTTTATTAATTTGTCGATGAACAGAACTTTTAGGTCCCGATGGAGGTGATAATTTCGTATGTACCAAGGTGCATTTAGATTTTCATAACTTATGAGGCGTTAAGCGAACGAGGTTTGCAAATAAACAAATAGACAGAGCCTTTTCCCAATTAAGTATAAGCTTCTTCCATTGGCTTCCAGTCTAACCAAATGGAAGCTAAATAAAAATATTTTACATGAAACCAAAATTGAAATGATACAGCCCAGTAACTGGGTAAAACGACACCTGTTTGTAAGTTTGATTGTCAGACATCTGGGCATCTGTCAACCTGATCACACACACAAAATATTCTTAAACTATCCCATTACTTTGTGTATGTCACCACTCTAGTTAGTTTCACGGTCTATAAGTTTTAGGGACGTCACAAATGAGGCATAAAATAACAAACACTAATTTTCCAACAGATGAAACTCGGTAAATCACAATATTTTTCAATCGCTAAGCATCATTGAATATAGACCAATCAGTGACAAAATAGTCGAAAACAACTTTAAATAACAGAAAACAGTGCTCAATTTATTATACCACAAAATAGTATATAGGGATGCTAATGTAAACATATTTCACTGACACATTGGCAACTAAAAAACTACCTACACCAATCGATCATTCTCATAAAAAATGCCAGCAACCTTTACCGAAATACACGGTGACCAAGAAATGTATGTGGGTAAATTAAGAGTAATGCCCAGCAATATAAGGTAACTCCCAAGTCCCGAGATTCCGGGACCCCAAGTTGCGGCTTGTTCAAAATACGGGAGTTCGGTCAACACTGAAATATCTTGAAAGATTAAAGGCATCGGTGAAGTTGGCCAGATGAAAGGGCCCGTGTGTAGAAGGTACAAATTTTCAAGATAAAAGGAAATTCTCGTAAGGATTATAATGTTTTTGAGATTATATTTTAATAAAGGAAATAGTATGGTAAAAAATTGTGAAGCTTTTTGGAGCTATTTTGTTTATAGTAGTGAAAATCTGAAGAGACTTTTTTGTGAATATATCAGTTAACTTGAAAGATGCTGTACCTGTATTAAAACTAAATTGTTTTCAAGATCGATCTTCCCTGGAAAATTTTAATGATATGTATGTTTGATAAATCTCATACCTGTAGATTTAGACAAATTACTTTTCAAACTTTAAGTAACAAAATGCATGACAGTGACATTACCTGCGGAGAAGTCACGTGACAAGTGACGTGACAGGTTATGTCATTGGCATACATTTTATACTTGGCTTTTGGCGGGAACGCTAACAGAAAAATAATTTGTCATTTGTTTTGTTTGCCTACTATAAAGACATCTGATTCTATTTCCAGAGACACTTCTTCAGAATAGATTCATTCATAAGGAAAACGAGTACAAACGTAACTCAAAAAGATTAAAGCATATCTACCATATTTCCTTATTCATACACATCTCCCATAACGTACACCTTAAATATTAATTAAGAGGAAGCTCGAGGAAAAATCTTATGTGGAAATAAACGAAAGATATAAACCTCTGCCCTCTTCGAGACGTAATCTAATATAGTCTGGAGCAATTACAAAAATTAACACTTAGCCGAGAATCTCGCAATCTCGCAAATGATATCGCGGGAACTGTTTATTGGATCCCCCGGGATCCCGGGGGATGTGTTCGGGACTGTTAATCACGCCGGGATTACAGGATCTGTTGTGGTCATTCGTCGGAAAGTTTTCGATTATGTGCTTGTTATTGTGACCTGTTTTTGATATTTATGATGGGGTAAGACTTTTCAGATTGATAATTTGGATTTCTTATCTATTCATCTTAGACTGTATAAAGTTTCTGTTTCCGTTAATTGTGTAGGTGTGGTGGTAAACCCTTGGCCATGAATCGTTGCATTGGTATTTCCTAACTTTATAGGTTAGTTTGTTTTTAAAAGTACCTATTTGTACTTCTAAAATTATATTGCTCTATAAATTTATAACAATTTCTATGTGCATAGTTGCGTCGCCTGTCTGCGGTTGCCCTTAACACATTTTAGTAAACTGTCTAAACACCATCATCGACTTATACTTGTCCTTTAAGGCATTCAAAACCTGTCCATATTTTCTGACAAAAATAGCCTTATTTAAAAAAAGAAAACACCTGCAAACCCAGCCCACTATCATCCACATTTCTCTTTCAGTCACAAGGGACAGAAACAAAACAACATCACATCGAAACACTTAGCTACGCGAACCGAGAAAAAGAAGCCAAAATCAATACCTATATAGACTACCGTAAAAATATCGAGAAAAAAAATCCGTCCCCCGCTAGAATATCATCTCTATAACTTTAAAGGTAAGGTTGGTTGTTGAATGTGGGGCGATTAAGGCTCGGGTATACTCAGTGGATTTTTATGCAGATTTCATATTCAATCTGCGATAGTAGAATTTATAGTCGCTCTGATGCGAAGTCGCGGTATATTTGGTTTGATTTCTTATTTGTTGTTATAAATGGCAAATGTTGAGGTTTTATAGTTTACTTGTGTTTGTGAGGAATTGTGTATCAACCGTTGTCCTGGCAGTGCGCAGTATTGGCCAAGTGTCAACGTCCCTGGCTTATGACTTGTAAGTCGCGGGTTCACATCGAGGCAGGAGCTTTTGTTTGTATTTTAATACATAAACACTGCTCTCGAAATGGTAATGGAAAAAATTGAGAGAAAACCGGCATGTCCTACAACGAAACAGTTTATGACATATGACTTACACTAATGTGCACTGGGCCCGCGTGGGATTTCCTCTCCTAGAGAGGAAATCCTGATTCCTGGGGCTCAGCAGTGGGATATTATAAAGTTGATTATGCTATTATTATATGTGTTTGGGAGGAATTGAGTATCAGCTGCTGCCCTGGCATTGAGCAGTGTTGGCCCAGTGTTGTTGTCCCCGGTTTATGATTTGCACGTCATGAGTTCAAACCCAGGCCCTTTACTTTATGTAATTTAATACATCGCCTCTGTTCCCAAAATTTTGAAAGAAAACATCGTGAGGAAACCGGCATATCCTAGAAACAGAACTTCGAAGACATCTGTGATCCACTTTCTGCCCATTCCCTCTTCTAGAGAGGAGGCCTGAGTCCCCAAGAAGTGGGGATATTATTAAGCTGATTATGGTAAATTTTGCTGTTGACTAATCGATCGAGGAATTATTACTATTGGGTTAGAGTCTTGCTACAACCATATTACAAACAGCTAAGCTAATTCCCAGATGCCAGATGGTATATTTATTAATAAATTGTGTAATTAAGATTTAAACAGTAACAAATAATAAACAAGCGTGTTTTACTTTATCAGTGACTGCTACAGAAATTGGTACAGTCAGTTAATAAAATGAAGATAATATCCGCTAGTAACGTTTATTTAGGTTAGGCCACCCAGAAGTATGATTTCCGTTGGCATATTATTTTAATAGATATACCATGTGTTTTGTAAAGATAGTCTCCACTTTTGGACATAGGCCCACCCCCAGTCCCGCTATAATGACTGATCCTCTGCATCTCGCATCCATCGGATTCCCGTGACCCTCACCAGGTCATCGGTCTACCTTATGGGAGGCCTTCCAACGCCTCCGGTACGTGGTTGCCACTCCAGGATTTTTCGTCCTCATCGACCAGCTATGTTGGTAACCTTCCTAAAAGTACCAAATTGAAATACACGAAGTTTAGTTGGAAGACAATATAAAAACTAAAATATAAGAATGCAATTACAAAACATTACTTTTAGACATAATAATGTTTATGGATGCTAAGCTGCTCGTAAACAAATCAATTGAGATATGTACAACTAAATTTAATGCTTTTGCTGCGCGAATCAAGTAAGAGTTCATTCATAATTCATTTTGTCCCACCTCTAAACACCTTGACGGGTAGTACACAAAGCACCTAACGGTCAGATCAATGGGCCCATCAGCTGACATCAATACCGTGTCCATATTGGGCCAGCGCCGGCCAGCGGTGAGATGAATGGCCACTGTACGTGCACACACGCGGTTGCCATGTTTGGTAAGTAGAACTACATCCTGGACTTGGCCACTGCGTGTCAGTTATTATACAGTGAGCGTACTGATTTTGTGGTCAACGGATACTGCGTTACTGTAAAGAAGACTATTATAAATCAAAGCTGTCATAGAATTGGCTAAAGGGAAACTGTCATGTATTTGTGTGGTTACGGCTTTATCCAAATTGATAAACTTAATTCGAAAAACTAATTTAGTTCTTCATTGACATTTTATTATGTATTTTGCAATACGAGAAATTATTTAGATATAATAGACTGGTTGTTTAACAGCCATGAAATGTCAGAATAGAGAATATGTAAGACATTTTTTTATTCGCTAAATTAAATAATTATTAGTTTGAATAATATTGCACAACTTAACACAACGTCATCTAGTCCCAAACTAAGCAGAGCTTGTGGTATGAGCATTAGATAACTGATAAACATATATATATATATATATTAAATACATTTAATTATATTATAGATATGTTACACCCAGACACAGATCAAATGATCGTGCTCATCACACAACCATTTGTGTTGGGTGGGAATCGAACCCCCGACCTCCGGCATAGCAATCAGGGCCACTACCCACTAGATCAACAGGTCAGTCAAATGTAAGCGGAACAATGCTCAGGCACACTCTTATACACCTCAATTAGAAAATTAAGTTACAATTATAATTTAAGTACAGGAATGCACTTAGTTCTGTCTGTGTTCTGTCTCCGCAGGTGAACCATGGTTACCGGTATAGCACGAAGAATCGCCAAACTAAAGTGGCAATGGGCAGGGCACATTGCTCGCAGAACGGATGGCCGTTGCGGCCGAAAGGTTCTGGAATGGCGGCCACGTAGAAGAAGACGTACGGCCTCCTACAAGGTGGACCGATGACTTGGTAACGGTTGCGGGAGTCCGATGGATGCGAGACGCACAGGACCGTTCATTGTGGCGACGTTTGGGGGAGGCCTATGTCCAGCAGTGGACGTCTTTCGGCTGAAGTGATGATGATGATGATGATGATGCACTTAGTTAGTGTTTTATTTTTAAATAGTAGTCCTAATTGAAGGCAAATAAATAATATGGGCATAGACGCAATACATTGGTAGTGCATCGGTATTTATTTTCGCAGGCACACACAAACATGCTCGTGACGCAATCAAGACATTCAGAATTCATAAAAAGAGCTAGTAATTTTAGAAATAGCTGAAATAGGGTCAGTAACCAATTCTGAACATACTACTTTCAGGGTGTAAGTTAATTATACCGCGTACATCGAAGGACTGGAACAATTTGCCTGCTGCGGTCTTCCCGTCCAACTATAATTTAGGTGCCTTCAAGGCTAAAGTGAATAGGCTCTTAATAAACGCAGTCAAGCACTGGTTTATATCAAATAAAAAAAAAAGTCGTAAGCGGCAAATGCTTGGCACTATTCTATTGTAGTAATCTGTCTTACTATTCTTCATTTTTACTTAGTTTTTGCGTTGAATAAATATTTTCTATTAAAAGTATGCGTTTACAGATTTCCCAATTTTTCAGTTCCAGAACCGCTGAACGATTTTCGATAAAATTATCTAAGAGTTTTGAGCTAGGTAGAATCCAAGACCGTAGCAACTACATTTTAGGAACGGTACACTGAAACCATGATTCTGGCTCGATACAGTTCAGGGACCAGAAAAGAAGACAACGTGGATTTAGAATGATTAGATCTGAACATTACAGTCACTTGCTCTATCTCTTTTTTGTTTTGGAGTGGAAAAGGGATTTTTTGGTGACACATTGGGGAGACCAAAGCCTTGCAATAGACTTCTTTCATCTGGAATTATGATCATAATGGTACTAATTAATTTGTAACAAAATGTGCAGAATCTAGTACTTAATATAATTTTCTTTTTTATGAGGCTAGGGAATCTAATAAAAAAGAATTAACTGACTGATCTATCAGATAATACACAGCCGAAACTACTGGGACTAGAAGTGGGAAATTTTGCGCAAGACTTCCTTTTATGACATAGGCGAGCATTAAGAGAAGATTTTACAAGATTCTTTGCCTAGAGGGATGAAACGGGGTCCCAAAGTTTATACAGAGAAACCTAAATTCACTCGGGCGAAGCCGCTGGCAGAAGCCAGTCATCAAATAATTTCTGCCGCTTGGGCGGAGCTTGAGAAGTTAAGTCACTGGTGTTCCTTCAGTTGCCCTTTGCGTTCCAGGGCCACTTTGACTCTTTTGAACAATTCCACAGCCCTGACTGGGTCTACCTTTAACCATACAACTGAAATTCTACCTAACGGTGCTTTTAATATCGTGCGAATTTTATCATACATGCGGCTTTGCCCCGCATGCAGAAAAAAAATCACTTAGCATGAGACACGCTAACCTACGATCTAGTTTTCTGCGGGCTGTTGTGCTTTGTGGTTGGGTTCAATAGACGAAAAACGCGCGGTGGCAACGCGTGGAGCTGCTGTCCGGGATCACGTCCCGCATCGCACGCATTACAATAAATACTTGTATGAATAGGACATTTGCGGAGGTTACGCGTGCAGAGCAATCCCGCATGCGTGATCAAAACCGCAAAATATTAAAAATACCCTTAGCCTTTGCAGAAAGATGACGTAACTCCCCACCCAATCACAACAGTTCCAGCCATTAACATTAACACCCTCTATAATAATTAATAACCGGTTACAACAATATACTAAGACGCTGATATGGTTATAACAATATGCGACGCAACAGTGATATATCTGGCTATAACAATATATAGTACAGCGATATATTTGAGTGACAGCAACATTAATTTCACGCATAACACAAATAACTGTCCTGACATACAGTCGTGAGCCAATTGTGTGGAACATGTATGATTTAATATTTTGTTAAGATGATTGACTTTGTTTTGAAGGGAGGATCGATTGTGGAAATTACACAAGCGATAAAATCGGTAGAAAATTGAATTTCATAGCAATAGCAGTAATAATATTCATAGTAGTTTTGAATCTATGTGATATTTACTAGTATACTAGCTCTTCTCCACAGTTTCACCCATATCGGAGCCTGGTGTGATATAACCAATAGGATTCTTCGGTAAATGGGCTATCCAACTCTACAAGAATTGTTTAATTCGAACTAGTTTCTGAGATTGAGATTAGCGCTGTTAGCCAAACAAACAAACTCTTCAGCTTAATAATAATAATATATAATATTCCATAACTATCACACAACGCCGTCTAGTCCCAAGCTAAGCAGAGCTTGTGTTATGAGTACTAGACAACTTATAAACATACTTAGATGTATTTCTGAATACATACATATTATAAAATACACGGAATAAATGATCATGCTCATCACACAAACATTTGTCCTGAGTGAGAATCGAACCTACGACCTCCGGCATAGCAGTCAGGGCCACTAACCACTAGACCAACAGGCCAGTCGATAATAATATTAATATAGATTATTTAGTATCACCATCATCTTTTAAACTGAAAACGTGCTAGACGTAAGCGTCCTTCAATTGTCGCCACAATGACCGGTCTTATGCGTCTCACATACATCAGATACCCGCGACCCTCACCAGGTTGTCCGTCCGCCTAACCTGTCCGGTTATTTAGTATTACGAGTAAATATGTATTTTTCATGATTTATGTTGTTGTACATTTGACAGCCCTAAAATCTTATTTCGTTCATCTAAATCATATCTGTAAAATATTGCCCTGTGCAATAAGATTTTCAAGATTTCTTTTCTCGACTTCTACGTTATTTCTATTAAAACTAAATACACCAACTCTGCTCAAACCCTAAAAGCAAGCACAAACACTGGCAATAAATTAGAGCAACGCGCACATTAATCAAGTTTACTTCAATAACCCACATTGTATATTCATAAGCGGATTCCACGAGACTAATCATTCATCTTGAGACAATGATAAATATATGATGTTCCAGGGAAACGAGGCAGAAGGCTCACTAGATGTAGCCGCTTTTATAGAAGCGCTAATATTTTCAAAGAAATCTCTACAGCTTGTTGAATAAGCTTGGAGTTGTAGAAGATGAATATGGGTCTGTCAGTACTAGCAGATTAAAATATATATTAGCCACTATTTTGAGAGAGCTGCGTCAATGGTAAAAATTGCGGAGTTTAGAAAAAACTTTATGACTTTTTAGGGTTCCGTACCTTAATAGGAAAAACGAAACCCTTATAGGATCACTTTTTTGTCCGTCTGTCTGTCTGTCAAGACCCTTTATCTTGGGAACGCGTGGTTGTATCGAATTGAAATTAAAACCAATACTCAAACATCTGCGGTCTCTTGAAGCTGTAAAAAAATTAAAGTTATGTAAACGAAAAAAAAGATACTGCCGAAAATACAAAATACACGTTTTTTGCGACATAAAGTCGCAAAAAACGTGTATTTAGACACTCTAATGGGAATCATAATTCATTCATACGGTACTTCTCGTTGACCTAGAATCCTGAAATTTGGCATGAAGCAAGGTCTAATAGCACAAGTATAAGAACAAAAATGAAAACTATAAATTTGTAGTTACGTCACAAAACAAAAAACTTTTTTTTGCGATTCGGAAAAACCTTCGTAACTCAATTCGGGAATTGAACTGTTTTCATAGGTAAGTTTGTACAGAACCTTCAATGCGTGAGTCTGACTTGCATTTGCCCTCTTTTTTTTCTTATAGTAAACAAACATGAAAGAACTTTAAAATATCTTCATCAATAGCGAATTTATGCTGTTAATTAAAAAAAGACCGATATGACACGTGACATCAAGTTACATTAAGCTGTTTTATGAGTGTTTGTAAACACACCCACGATACAGGGGGTTACTAGTAACTAGTATGGAGCAATGTATTTATTTTCAAAGAGAGAAAAGAAAAAAAGAACCCATTTTACCCTTTGCACCTTTTATATTCCGCTCCTACAAGCAAGTGATTTATTTCAATATCAAATGGACCTTCTGTCCCCATCCTTATCACATGCCCCGGACCCTAAAGCGACAGATAACGTCAAGGTAAGTCAACAGACTGATAGTGAAACTCGTAACTAGTGAGCGACCCTCGCTCACTAGTTACGAGTTGAAGCGAATGTGTCAGCTTGGGTAACATGATTGAAGAATATGGAGCAATGATGTATGGGACCTGGAGGTTCACGATTATGGTTACGTAGGTTGTGAATGGAATGAAGTCATGAAGGGAGGTTTGTATGCAAATTGTATCAGTGTGATCATTATCTAGAATGATCACTTTTATTAAGAGAACTATCTATATATATAAAAGAAAGTCGTGTTAGTTACACTGTTTATAACTCAAGAACGGCTGAACCGATTTGGCTGAAAATTGGTGGGGAGGTAGCTTAGAACCAGGAGACGGACATAGGGTACTTTTTAACGAGTAGGGTAGAGTAGGGTAGAGTAGGGTAGAGTAGGGTAGAGTAGGGTAGAGTAGGGTAGAGTAGGGTAGAGTAGGGTAGAGTAGGGTAGAGTAGGGCAATTTTTTTTTTTTACTAAATCCCGCTTTTGGGCAGAACAACGTCTGCCGGGACCGCTAGTTTATTATAAAGAGGTAGTTTGTTTTTTGTTTGTTTGAGGTAATCTCTGTAAGTACTGGTCCGATTGGTAAAATTTTTTCACCTTTTACCAATCGGACCATTTGATTAGGCTATATTTTATGTACGCGGGGGAAGCCGAGGGCAAAAGCTATTTTTAGATAATTCGACAGTACAGTCACGGGTTCGATCCCCATACGGAACAGATATTTGTATGGCCTACATATAATTGTCCCAGGTCTGGCTGTCTTGTGTATGTCAGTTTACATGTTTCTGAATAAACCCACGATACAACAATAATTCTTAGTGTGAGGTAACGTTTAAAAAAATGCCTGAAAGCATTAAAAGTGATCAGGTAGTGGGTATGGATTTCTAGGTAGATATAAAGCATACGACGTCTATCTTTAGTTCAAATGTCTCGGAGTTATTTTACCACCCTTTCTGCCGTAGTTTCAATGTATTTAGGTTCGGAGTCTGACACGGCTGCAGTTAATTAAACGTAGAAGTATAATAGATTGTGCATTGTAATAATTCAGATGACTGAATGCCGCTAGAGAGAGAGAGAATACTAAGTTTTTAAGTATCTCATATATACGGCCTACGGATTCCCTAAATAAGAGTTAACAACTGTCTTGTAGAACGTCTATCGACCAGACACGATACATAGTGGGTATATACTCCAAGCAGGATATGCTACTACACTAATATAGAACAGTTTGTTAGTTTGTAGAAAGTAATCTCTGAAATTACTGAACTGATTTTGAAAATTCTTCCATCAGTAGATACATTGCCAATTAGGCAAGCCCAGTCACTAGCTTCTTTCAAAAATCTAGTCAAAGATCATTTCCTTTCACTCAAAATTAATTCTCCTTCTACCCAAATTCAATTCTTTCATCACTAACCCACCTTTGTTTTTCTCTACTTCTTTCTTTGAAACAACACAACACAATTTATATATATAATATATAATATAATTTATATATATAAGATAATATTCATGAGTTTGTTTTTTGTCTTCTATATAACAGCTATATAATATAATTTTATACATATGTATAGTCTAATATATATTTATAATGTAAAATTTAATTTGCAGTACACCGCAGACTACCCCCTTTTTATGTTAAGTTCTTACAGTCCAAACTTTTTACTGAGAATAGAATAGAATAAATTTTATTTTACACACATGAACAAAATATTACAAAAACTTAAATCTATGTGTACAATGGCGGTCTTATAGCTGACAGGGATATCTACCAGACTGTTGTCTGAGGTCAACACCCGAACAATGTATTGCGAATCCAATCCTTATCTCATCCTATCTCAATGCACCAGCAAACATAAACACACTATCAACAATACTACAGCCGAATCGCTCCAGAAATATCCCAGCCCTAGTTCATCGATCGCTCCACAAATAGCCGAAACCAGATCGTCTCGCGTTACCCGGGAATCGAACCCACACCGCAGCGGATCGTGTGCCCTTCCGTCAAGTCGGCTGTGAAAAGTGGTGACATTAGCGATGGTTTGTAAGGGATCCCTACGTCAGGCGCCGTGTCAGTTTGAGGCCTTGATAAAGGTGATACTGGTTTGATTTAAAATCAAAGTTAAGCTGTAACTTGAAATTAGCGGTTTAGAGACTTTTGTTGCCAGTTTATTGTAGGTCAGGATAATTAGCAGTTTAAGAAAAGTGACTAACTATATGACAGGCCTGTTGGTCTAGTGGTCACTGGCTCTGACTGCTATGCCAGAGGTCGTGGGTTCGATTCCCACCCAGAGCAAATGTTTGTGTGATGAGCACAATCATTTGTTCTGTCCGGGTGTAATTTATCTATACATAGCATCTGTAGAAGTTTTTAGTTATGCGTGTATCACGTAAAATGTACGAAATCGACGTACATAACTTTTACACATTAAAATTGTGTTTAACTTGATATATTACTTAGGCTTTGTTTCATCTCAATCGGTTGACTATATCGAAAGATATACTACATTCATTGACTGTTAGGCGGTACGAAGTACGCCGGTTCAGCTAGTGTATAATATGTATGTATTTAGAAATATATAAGTATGTTTATCAGTTTTCTAGTACTCGTAGCACAAGCTCTGCTTAGTTTGTGACTAGATGGCGTTGTGTGAAAGTTGTGGAATATTATATTCTACGTAATTATATATTATTATAAAGCGATTACGTTACTCTACTTGAGACTTACGATAACAACCTGACTGGTGAAATACTGAGTTATGCAAGCTGATTCAGACAGCCTATCGAAGCGGTACCTCTCAAAATGAAGATATCTACAAACATTGAGTATCGTAGTACACGAACAGGCTGGCACACAGTTTACGAGTTCCCCAGCACACATGTTCCCCTAGTACACGAGTTCCTTCGCATTAGTGCACAAGTTCCGGTGGCATCGGAAGCAATAAGGCAGGGACACACTTCTCATGCGGTGTGTTTGATTTGTTCGTCGCGTCACTGATACTTTGGTGAAGCGGAAATGTTCAGTTTCTAGTGGTGTATCTATTACGCACTGTTAGTGTTGTGGAACAAGGATTCTTCGTCTGTCTTTTTCTTATCTGTTTTAGTCTTATGGTAGTATTTAATTGAATTGATTTGATTAAAGTCTTTCACGTAGATACGCCTTTACTGCCGTGCTTCTACTACTGCCGAACTATATAACTTAACCAAACTATACTCCGACAAAAAAAAATTGGTTTCTTTAAGAACTCATTCCTTTTTGTATTGTATGTTAAAACCTTAAAAGCAAAAGCATCGAAAACTATTAGTAAATTTTGATCCAACTGAAGAAAGTTTGTCATTGCGATCGAGGCGGCGTTATGGAGTCGAGGGCTAGTGTGACTTTCCATGTGTATCAAACGTCATTTATTTCAATACCCTTAAGAAGATATAAATGAACGGGGGTTGACCCGCGATTCGTGGGGGTGACTTAGTGTTCAGGCTGATACGATAAATGTAATAAAATCGTGAAAAGTGGTAGGGAAAAGAGCGCGTGCTCGTGCCACACTCACTTTTCCGCATTAGTGCGAAAAACAGTAAATTGCAAGCCTAAAAGTTTTCAAAATTCCAATGATACAGTTTTAACTTTCATCAAAATCAGACTCGGGACGCCTTTGACTATTTTTCTTTTCGCTATTCCTTGTTTCATTTTTGGCAATCCATGCTCACTTGAAAAAAAATCACCCTGTTAAGTTTTACACAATACGAATGTCCTCAATATAGTAAAACCGCTCTTTCCACTACGACATCCGTATCTTTCCGACATGACAGTAGGGCGTCCATTATCCAGGCGTCACTCAGGACAGTCCAGTTTACAGAGGTGACAACAAATATCGTGAGTAGGGTAGCCATGCTGATGTGGCGGATAAAGTGCCGACTTCGTTTCCGATGTCATTTGTGGTGATAGGTGAGATGTGATATTTTTTTAGTTTTAGTTATAAGTTGGTGTGAAGAAATGTGCCGAGCTTTTCTTCCCAAGTTTGACTCTAACGAAATACTTTCTCTTTTTAATTGACAGATTTTGAATTATCTAGAAAAGCAAAATTGTGTTTCTCTCTGAAACACAACAAACAACAACAAGTATCTTGCACCTGTTCATGACTGAATTTTACTAAACCATTGCTTTACGTGCGTTTAAGTCCAAAAAATATTCCAAAGGAAACAGAATTTCATCCAAATTCGTTCAGCCATTTAAATGTGAAAGAGTACAAATGTACATATAAACTGTCACCTTTATAATATTATATTACGAAATGGGTCTTGTTATCCAACTTAAATTTAGTATAATATGTTTAAGACGTCTTCATATTTAAATCAACAAAAACGTGGGTAATTTAAAAGTGTTTTTACGTAGCATTTTTTATATTCATTGTTATTTCAATATTGCACTATCATTATTAGTTTTCAACAATATTATGATTCAATGTTTGGTTACTAATTTAATTGCAATTTTATCTGAGTTTTTGAAATTGTTTTTGTGCAAGTTTTGATCTACTGTTAATGAAGGATTACATCAACAAGATACTTAAACACTCATTATAGGACATGTACTGTGTACGTCCTTTGCTGGAGATCCTAAATAAATGAATATATAAACAACTAATTACAAAAACAAACAATGTATGCCCCTGTACCTACACTCCAACCATCTCTCTAAGGCCATCGACACTGAAACCAGTTGTTACTTAATTCATGAAGACAATAGAAAATGATTGCTTTACAAATAAGTTTGCAAGATCAAGCGGCTCGTTACATCGCATTATATGCTAATGTCAATGTCCTTTGTGAGATAAATTAGATTTCAGAGACAGTCATTTAGAAAATGGACCCGCAGCCATTTTAATGTATGTAAAGACTAATATGTTTTTCTTTTTAGGCTGCTTTTTGGAGTAAGTGTATTTTTTTCTGTTGAGAGAATGCTGTGGGATTTTGTTTTAATTTGGTACAGAGAGTCATTATATTTTTAGATTTTCTCTTAACAGTGGGTATTATCAGTACTTAGTTTTTGCAAAAAAAAAGGCTTTTTTGGGTTTTTTTCTGTGTAGGTACGTGTGTCAATTTTTTTTTTCTTTCTATCTTTCTACCTCAGTTTTAGACAGTTACCACTGAAAAAATGAGGTTCTTATACCGATATTATTTTAGTTTTTAGACGATATTTAGATGTATTAAAGTACTTACTGTTTCACGTACGTATCCTGTTTTATTTTCATATCGTGTGATCACTTACTAAATTGAACGGAGAACTTACCTGCAACAAAAAGAAATAAAATTATAAATATAAAGTTCAAACAGACATGACATTTAGAATAGAAAGACATTTATTCGATACAGACACAGCATAATGGTAATAAACACATAGTAAAAGAGAAGAAAGTACAGTACAGAAGTATTTCAATGAACAACCTAATCCGCAAATAACGCAGAAAAATAATATAAAACTCCTAACTCGTTACATTTCGCAATCTCCACTGTCAGAAACTCAATTTAAAACTAGGTCCGCCCCAGGCGTTGCTCGGATTTCGGCCTCCGAAATATTATGGCATTTGTAAATAAAACTTTGTCGTTCTCGTGCTGGATGGGTTTCACAAAAAAGTTTCATCAAAATTTGGCCAGCGTGTTTGAGTTGTCAAGAGACGAACAAATACGTGTACCGTAAAAATGATCAAACGGCTATGTTTTGTAACGGAATATACCTGAATCCAACCATTTACAACATCTGTTTAATTATAAATTCACAAATTTAATAAAAAACATTATTTGCTTAGCTCTTGACGTAATCATAATGAAAAAAAAAACGCCGGAAAGCACGACCCAAAAATTACAATTATGTACGACTAAATACAAAATTAAAATTATTGTATATATAATATATATAAATGAAAGAATCCATTTAATATGAACCCATACATTTAAATGTACCCACAATTACACATCAGGCCATTGTAACGGTAATAAAATAAAGTTTTACGACCTAAGGTCACAATGGGACTGCACTATTAATAAATAATAGCAGCATTATTAGCTTGGTCACCGTTATATTTGTACGAAACCATCAGTTTTATGGGCTCACTGTATTGGCATTAATATTACATGAGAACTGTGGGGATAGAGCGTGTTTGCGTTTTATGGCATTTGAACTGTGGAGAGTAATATGAAACAGTAAGAAGGAAAACCTCTAAAAATAATAATAAATAAATATATAAAACGTAAAAAGCAGCAAATAAAAGGTAAGAAAGGAGCTAATATATCCCTAGATTATGCAGAAATATTACCAAAATTTTAAAAAGAAGAGTTATGATAAATCGATGTACTTTGATAAAAGTTCATTGAATAAGGGATCTGGTATAAAACCATGCTGTACAAAACCTCATAGACTCAGATCTGGACATGTTCTATGTAATAACTTTGCGTTCCTAATGAGAAAAATTACCTCGTCTATTTGTGTCCAGTTGTGGAAACCTACATCAGCTATTCATGGACTGTGTTCGATGATGATGACTCTGATAGGAATGATGCCTTTGAGGTCTTCAAGTGGAAACGATTTAATTTAGGCACATAAAAAGCGAAGTAGTTGTAACAGTATTATACATTTTGGGTATTATGGATTGATCATTTTACATTGCTGTAATAAAATTTGTCCAAGATAAGCGTAAGTTATAGTCCTTTTGGCCGCTACCCCTTAAAAAAATATACTATATAAATATAATATGAAACTTCGTGTCAAAAAATCAATAGCATTCCTCAAATAAGTGATTTCCAGTACCGCATCTCCACTTTATCGTACAAGTAACTACCTGCCTCAAAAGCTTGACTACTAAAGAAAGATTGAAATCCCCTACCACTTTCCGCAGCACACAAGTTTCTTGAAGCAAATAATCACTGCAACGGAGAAAGCTCCTCAAAGTCACTGATACAACCATAAAAGCTTTAATGTGAATGATGGTGTCCATTCGCCATCAGTCTTGAACGGGGAACAATGGGGTACTTAACATAATTACTTCCCTTAAGAAACCTGGCGCAATACAAAACCTACCTTATTTTGTCCAAAATAGGGTTAGGTTTTGAATGTCAAGAACGATAAAGGTCTCGAAATTCCCTACCAAAATTATGGACCACACGTGTGCTCCAATTTTTTTCTTTATAATATGGTTTCTTATTTGGGAAGTTATGCAACGGTGAAGTTTCGTGTTTGTGCATTGAATAGTTCGTGGAACGAGATAAAGTGAGTGCCCTTTATTGTGGCCAGATGTTTACTGCGTAGAAGAGACGAAATAGCATTATGATGCAAGTTGGCAAAGTTTGTCGATTGTAACGTTGTTGTTTTAATTTATCGGTTTTTTGTTATGATTTTGATTTATTGAATTTAGGGATTTTAAATTTGTTGAAAGTTTATAAAGATTTCAATTTATTGAAAGAAAAAAAAAGAGTTTATTTGCGTCAAACATGGCGCATACCATATAAATACTCGTAAAAATAACAACACTATAACATATTGAGCAAAATGCTGGGGCTCGTGTACAAGGGTACACGAGCCCCAGCATTTTCAGAGCCACAGCGCTGATTTTCAGAGCCACAGCGCTGATTTTCAGCGCCAACCGTCGTATTATGTTGCATTCTGCAACAAATGTAATGGAACGTGAATCCTAGTGTAAGTTCCAGGAAATGTACCCATAGGTATAAATGTATATTATGTTAGATAATAACTTAATCATCTAATTCATAAAAAAAAAATAAAAAAAAACTTAATAAGATAAGTTAGTGATTAGATAAAATTATTTGTTTATTTATAGAAAGAAAGAGCATGCATTTTATCCTGAAAATGCGCGGGTACTCAATAACTAATATCTAATAAAAAATATTTTAGTATTTTAGCCGAACATTAGCAAAATAACGAGGTACTATTTTGTTAAGTTATAAATAACGTTGTTGTAAGCGAAATTTTCTGCTCAGTGCATTTCAGTGTCCCCTTAATTTCTGCTATTTAGGACACCTGCATTTTGACGAGAACTCAGGTAATGCTACTAAATGACGTCGGTCATTATGCACCACTATTTGTGGAATTGGTCATCAGTGTCTGGTATAGAAGTCCTCTGGTTATATTTAAATTTTTTGGGTGTGGTAAATCATTAAGAATCTTCTCCAGAGATGGAGTCTTAGACTTATTTATAATTATTATATCTAGCCTATACTATCCCATATACTATATACCCCCTCCCTATATTCCTTCTATTATTCCCGGCTCTGAGACTTTTCTTGCCAATTCTCATCATCTAAGTTGTCCCGCCATCTCCTTCTTGGTCTGTCACGACCAAATCGTGCCATTTCAAGGCACCTACTTTGTATTTCACTGGCCCACCGCTCGATGGGCATGCGGCAGACATGTCCAGCCCAGTCCCACTTAAGCTGGCCAACCTTCTGAACCACTTCAATGAGCGCAGTATAGACTTATTTTAACTACTAGCTTTTGTCAGCAACTTCGCCCGCATGAAAATAAAATTATAGGCCTATGTTATTCAGTGATAAAGCAGCTTTCTACTGGTGAAAGAATTTTGATAATCGGTCTAGTAGTTTTTGAGTTAAATCGTAACAAACAAACAAACAAAAATCAAATCTTTCCTCTCTATATTATTAGTTTAGAGAACTTCCCGTGTTTTTTCAGTTGCATTTTGCTTTCCAGGGACGTGGTGACTCTTTCAAACAAAGCCACGACCCTGGTAGTAAATGTATGAGGCTCTGGTCAGGACCAGTAAAAGGCTGTTTGTTATTATTACTTATTACTAGACTCGCACTTACGCACTATCTCACTTGATAGTAAGTAATGATGTGGACGGCGATCGAGCACGCGTGCCTAGAAGTTTCCTAATTTTTTTAGACGTAGAGATTTTGGTATAACTTGTATAAGATTGGAACCTGAAAAGGTATAACAAGTACCTAGCGGTACCTTTAGTAGGTAAGCTAAAATAGTTTCCAATTTACAATTCCTATTTAAGTTTATCTGGAAGGGTTAACAGAAATATGTACCAGAAATAGGTCCATTAAAATAATACTCAAAAACGTTTTATATCTTTGATCGTTTTGCATGACCTTTTATTAAAATAACATGATAATACTTGTAAACCACGCATTAATACAGCTTGTAAACACCGTAAAATCTTTTATAACCATGTTTTTGAGATAAGCTGCATGTAAGGTTAAAATTTCCTCCATTTATAACAACCTTACTCCTTAGAAAGTCATCAAAAAACTTCGAAATCAAATATAATTTTACGTTGCACCGTTTTCTATACCAATAAAACTCTTTACTGTAGTCAATTCTATACTATGTGATAGTAAAGTTTACGTATGGTGTTTAGAAAAACGATAAAACTACCATGCGATCACTTTACGACACTGAAACGTCACTTTTACGACAGTTTCAAGTAATAAGATATGGCGGGAGTAGTTTCCGATATTGGATAAGAGATGGCGTTGTAATTAAAATGACGAAGAGAGAGGTTATGAGTTTTGCAAGTGGAGTCGTAATTCAGTTATGGAAATTAGTTTTAATTTTATTAATGAATGCTAGTAATAATACTAATGACGGGGAAAAAGCAAATGGTCACGTAGTTATTCGCTTTTGAACACGGCTGTAGTGCCAAAGTCAACTCCTCGATAACAGTGTGTGTTCCGAGATGAAAATGTAACTGACACAATTAAAAAAAAACGCGTAAATAAAATGAGATTAAAAAAAAACTACGGCTCAGCCGAACATAGGCCTCACCCAAGTGTCGCAACAATGACTGGTCCTTTGCGTCTCACATCCATCGGATTCCCGTGACCCTCGCCAGGTCGTCAATCGTTGGCTGGTCGGTAGCCTCTAGCATCTAGCTTCAATGCGACAGTATTTACTACACACGTCAATTTATTTACTCCCTGAACCGTATCAGTATTTTACACAATGTTTACTATAAGCATACCATTACCGTTACTCAAGATGCTACTTAAACAGTCTAAGATGAACCTCTTCAACAGTTCATCACTTAACCCTTTACTAGGTTCTAATATCACGAAAATAAATGACGTCACTATTTCACTAACATGCGCGTACGCAACGTTTGTGTATTTACGACACGAATAAGTGTATCCACCGCAACAAGTAAACACACGCTTTTAATCGATTGTTTAACACTCCTTTCATCTTTTTTTTTAAACGATTTAATTAAACAACAAATAAACACTAAACCTTTAATCGATTCTTCAATCATCTAACTAGCTTTTTTCAACTTACATGTTGATTTCAGTTCAAACTCAAAAACATGGCATTTTTATTTTTAACTAGCTGCTGCCAGGGTTTCGCTCGTGTGATAGTAGAAAATTGTCCCAAGGGAACATGCTCCGGAGATAAAAAAACTGGGTAAGTGCGAGTAGGATTCGTACTGAGGGTTCCGTACAATTAAACTTATCTATGTAAATAGTTCAATTCCCGAATGTAGTCTCAAAGATTTTTCCGAATCATAAAAAAAGTTTTTTTTTTGACGTAACAACAAATTTACTGTTTTCAGATTTATTCATATTCCTGTGCTATAAGACCTTGCTTCATGCCAAATTTCAAGATTCTTGGTTAACGGGAAGTACCCTCTGAATTTTGATTCCCTTGAGAGTATCGAAATATACGTTTTGTGCAATATAAACGGCCGTATCTTTTTTTTTCTTAATCTTAGAAGTTTGATTTTTTCACAGCTTTAAGGGACGGCAGACTTCAGTATATGGCTTTAATTTCAACCTGATACCTCCACGCGTTCTTGAGTTGGTTTTGGGTCTTGACAGATAGACAGACGCACAACAAAGTGATCCTATAAGGGTATCGTTTATTCTTTTGCGGTACGGAACCCTAAAAAGTATCTTATATGCTATACCAGGCCATGGTCTATCTGTGTAACAATGTGTGTTTTATCGAAATCCGTTCAGCCGTTCGAGCGTGAAGAAGTAACAAACATACAGACACACACTCACAAACTTTTGCCTATATAATATTAATGTGATAAACAATTTACAGGCACTTTTGTATTGTCAAGAAATCGGTATGTCAGAAAGATTAAGCGGTTATGTGCACATTCCAAAGCCTAGATCTCTATAAAGAAGTTCTTTAAACTGCATCCTATGTGGAATGCATTTCCTCTTAATATCAGGACGGCCATAAAGTCAGTAGGTGCATACGGTATGCATTTAAGCGGAACTTGCGGAAATATTTTCTAATTTTTCTACACAAATAGCAGAGTCGTCTCTGGACCCAAGTGGATGTGGCTGTGGAGCAGGATCGGCATTCAGCCAAGCATTTTTATCTAGGATATAATCTTACAATTTATAACATGCTTGTCAAGATAGTATGCGTTTTATACATGTTTTAAGTTTTGTCTCATTTCGTTGGAGAATATAAAATGTTACACTTTGGATACCTTTTTTTACTGTCCGTTCAACCCGTTTTGACCTTTATTGCATTGGTGGCACGATAAATGGCTGCTGCAGTAAATAGATTTTATTGTAACCACATTTTTCTTTTAATGCCATCTTTATGCCTACGGATTGGAAGTCAAAATCGGTTGAACGGACTGTAAAATAAGGTTTGTTAAAATGTCTAATGTCACTTCGAATGGAGTATTTATATGACAGCAAGAAGCAAAAGCATCACGTGCCTTTCGTACAGATTGAATGGTTAAGGTACAAGTTGGAAGCCGACTGCACGCAGCAGCAGCAGACGACGTGTCGCAGCGACACTACTGGTTTCTACGTATTTCTATGAAGTTCCCTCCGTAGTTAGCGACATGAAGCTAGCGACGCGTCGTCGAGCGGCAGACGGCAGTGTCGTCCGACCGCAGATCAGTAGTGCCGCTGACGCCGGAGCAACGACACGTCGATTATTCTCGAACACGTCAGACATCTTCTTTCACGGAGCACTCGGAACCAACTGGATGCTATCTGCTGTTGCCGTCTGCAGTCGGGTTCGAAATCATGACTGCAGCGACATGACGCAACGACATGTCGTGACGACATGAAGCGACGACATGTCGTCTGCTGCTACTGCGTGCAGTCGGCTACCAACTTGTACCTTTGCCCATCCACAGAAAGAATTGCGGAACAACCGGTGGCTCCTCCTAATGCTTGACATATAGGAAGTAGTACTATGCCCTTCTTATGTAGGTCGGGTAGGGAATTTGTTTAAAATTCGTATTCTATTTTTGTTTTTTATTTGATAAACTGGTTAGATAACAAATATTTTTTTCATGAATATTCCCTATTAGTTTGAGCAAATCACCCTGTATAGTTACTTTTAATATCCATTACATCGTTGTTACACAAATTTTTCGTCACTATACCAGCCAAACTGTCAATGAACGTCAACAAGTTCAATCTCTACTGTGAACACAATATTTTTAATCAATTTCTTGTTAACTTTTACCAAGCTATATAATTCTATTATAAATTCATAAACGAATGCTAACGTCACGCTTATATCACTATAAAACTATATCTAGAAACGAGGCAAGCCTATTCAATTCACTTCAAAATATTTTATTTCACATAGGCCTACCCGTTTTATAAGTGCCCATCACTATGCGCACAAAACGTTTAGGGAACACATTCATTTTGCGTACAGCTAAAGAGTGGAATTCCCTGCCGAGGTCTGCGTTTCTTCATAGCTACGACCTGGGTATCTTTAAGTCTAGAGTGAATAGGTTACTTCTAGACAAGCGTGGTCCATCGTCGACCGCATTGTCTCTTTCAATCGAGTGAGATAAAGGTTAAGCGAGAACCTATCAAAAATAAAAAATAGAACTGTTGCTTATCCTTTAAAAGATTTTTTAGGGTTCTTTACCTTAATAGAAAAAATGGAACCCTTATAAGATCACTTTGTTGTCCGTATGTCTGTCAGTCAGTCAAGACCTTTTACCTCCAGAACGCGTGAAGGTATCGAGTTGAAATTATTCGATTCGGAAAAATCTTCGTAACTTTATTCAGGAATTTAACTGTTTTCATAGATAAGTTTGTACGGTACCCTCAGTGTGCGAATCCGACTCGCACTTGCCTGGTTTTTTTATGATTTTTTTTATATTACATTATTTAGGTAGTAGAAGATAGTAGACGCTGAGACAGCATGCTAACATAAGAGCCTTTTTGGCCACCCAGAGGTCTTTTTAATTCTTTTTATATGTTGTTTATTTTTTGTTAGTCAATATGACATTAACAGTTAACATTTTTATTTTGTTCCGTTTTTCGTCTTCTTCTTCCTTGTCGATATCACTCTTGACAGAGTGGTCGTGGTCATCACTTCAGGTGTTGGTGGCAAGCTTCACAACGCGCCGCCACTCCTCTCTGATGGCCGCCTTCCTCGTGCATTCGTGCAGTGATGATGAGCCACTTACTGCCGCTTTAATCTGGTCAGTCCACCTCATAGGCGACCTTCCCCGTGGCCTGGTACCCTCAACCTTTCCCTGAACCACAAGTCGCTCAATAGCCACTTCCCCTCTGCGGCATACGTGACCAAAAAAGGTGAGAATACGAGACTGTACCAAAGACGATAAACGCTGCTTGATGCGAAGTATAGACTCGTTGGTACGGAATTCAGTCCACGATACTCCGAGCATTCTCCTCCAGCACCACATCTCTAGGGCGTCTATCTTCTTCTTCTCTATTTCCCGTAAGGTCCACGTTTCTGCGGCGTACAAGAATATGGGGAATACAAGTGCCCGAACTAGCCGGATTTTTGTGGCTCTATATATGTTGCGATTCCTCCATATTTTCCTCAACTTGTCCATCGCAGACCTGGAAATTGCCATACGCCTCTTCACTTCATCGATACATCCACCGTTGTTCGTAATTAAGGCCCCCAGATAAATGTATGATTGCACCACATCACAATTAGCAATTTGTGTAATTTCTGGAGAATTGTTATTCATGCGGTCGACAATCATCACTTTCGTTTTATTCCGGTTTATCTTAAGTCCAAACTCAAGGCTAACCCGTTCCATCTTGGCGAGAAATTGTTCCATGTGCTGGGTACTGGTGGCGAACAAAGTGGTATCGTCAGCATATCGCAGGTTGGAGATCTTCAAGCCACCAATCGAGATGCCATCTGTCCAGTCTTCAAGTATAATCCTCATTATGAGCTCTGTGTACACATTGAACAGTAGTGGAGAAATAATACATCCCTGACGGACTCCGGCGCTGGGGTGGAAGTGATTGGATTGAATGTCATCTGCGCGTACTGAGGCTGTACCATTCTCATACAGTTTTCGCAGGAGGTGTACCAGGTGTTTTGGAACACCCATCGCCGTCAGCGTTTCCCAGAGTTTGGGCCATTTAACGGAATCGAACGCCTTAGAGAAGTCCACAAAGCATATGTAGGTAGGCTTGTTGAATTCTCTGGCTTTCTCTATAATTTGTCGAACCGTCAAAATTTGCTCCCGGGTTCCCTTCCCCTTAACAAAACCAGCCTGTTCAGGAGCAATTTCTTTGCTCAAGTAGGACTTTAGACGCTCGTTCAGTACCTGCAGTAAAATCTTGCTTGCGTGAGAGATAAGAGCAATAAGTCGGTAATTACTGCACGTCTTGGTGGAACCCTTCTTGTGCAAAGGGACAAAAATAGTGTGAGCCCATTCTTTTGGCCATTGCCCCGTGAGCCATATCTTATTGCATAGAGTGTGGAAGATTTGGACACCATATTCGCCCGATGCTTTGATTGTCTCGATCGGTATTGCATCCGCCCCTGTGGCTTTGCCGTTCTTCAGATGCTTAATAGCGGCTCGTATTTCATCTTTCAGAATATCAGGCTCAAGATCTTCGTTTCCGGGATCCGTAGGGGCATAACACTCCGATTTCGGGTCTTGAAAGAGAGACTGGCAATATTGTCTCCAAGTTTCAGCTATTGCTTCTATGTTCGTCACCGTTTCTCCAGTTGAGTTTTCGATGGCCCAGGTCTCAGGTTTTTCGTCTTATGCAAGTCTAAACAAAAACTTTTTTCTTTGTTTTCATTTCTTTTAGACCTCACAAAATAGTACTAAATAAATACTATTTAAAAAACCGTGGATCAATCTATGGAAGAATCTATAGTTATAGCTATTAATGGTGCAAAAATCCTGCTCCAGGCTCCAGACGATACTGGTGGTCCTCGAACGCAAAAGGCAACCGAAGGAACATAGGTGTGGTTTTAGTCAATAAAAGTCTGACATACCCTCTCGCTCCACTCAGAGCGAGAGTGTCAATAGATGATTTTACAACTTAAGGCTCTAGACAACTGGGAAATTCTAGTCCATAGTTACATTTCATCCAGTTAAGTTCGGCTATGACGAGCATACCCGAGTGAACCTTAGACAAGTGTTGTACTATCGTTTCAAGCTGTAGCTTCCCAGCACCGCACTACTTATGCTCGCATTAGCTTGGCGAGCACCCAACACTAATCGTTAGCAGCTTATATTTTAATGGGTAACCCTAATGTGTTTCTGAAGCATTTTCTAACAATGTGGTCAAACCAGGTGCGGACAATTGTACAAGGTACCTTACCTACCTTCATAAATGTCTGTTTTGTTTTTTTTTCTATTTCGTAGTTATTGAAATGGTCCTTGATTTGAATATTAACATAGACAAGTAGTCTTGATGTTGTTGCTATGATTCCTTCATAGCAACACCTGAGTGTTAAGAATAGTATTCTATAAAAATGCGATCGTTACCTTTCCAAGTTAATGAAAATACTCGTAACATGGAGAAAAATTAAATAAAAAAATACTTCAACATTTTTACAAAAAAAAAATGTTGAAGTAAATTCAGATGTTTATTGCACACATTTGTTCCGTAATTGTATAGTTATTGTATGCTAAGGTTTATCATTCAAAATCAATATTTTTTTAAGTAAACCGTGCACTAGCTTCTAACGTTATATAAGTGGCCATCTACAATTCAGACTCTCTTTTTACTTAGTGGGCCACAAGACAAGTGTCACATAATATGCTAAAAAAAGAGTTTATCTAATTAAAAACCTACCAAAGCAACGTCTAGAGCAATGGTGGTCCAGTGGTAAGGGTCTCGACTTCAAACCCAGACGCTTTATGTAACTTACTTCATCACCACTACTTTCAAAACAAGAAAGGAATCTCTATAAGCGAAACCAGCATGACCCATAAACAAAAGTCGAAGACATGTGACATCTACCAACCCGCACTAGGTACGCATGGTTCACGGCCCATTTCCTCTCATATAGAAGAGACGGGAATCCCAGCAGAGGAAACATTGAAGGCTAAATATACTATGCTAATATTTAATACGAATTCCAAATTAAACAATTCACCATCTTATCAAGCAATCACTGCATGGCTACCACAAGAGCCATAACATTAACACCTATGTATATTTTATGGCCTATAAATTCTATCAAACTCTATGGTATACAATAAATAATTACAGCCATAAGCTGACGATTAATATGATCCGTCATTGTATCGCCGTTACGACACGATGCCGACTCGTTTACGATCACTTTACGATTAGCTTTACGGCTATAGTGAGAAGATTGAGTTAAATTAAGGTCTACTGTACACGGACGCGTAGCTTTATAAACGCATATTCGTCATTATACGCTTTGTGTACGCCTGCGTGAACGGGCGCTGTCAGTTGAAACTGGTCATCTCTTAGCTGCCAGTGGCTTATTTAAATATCTATATTTAGAATTATTTGTTTTTTTTTTTACTTTATTTACATTGTTCTCACATAATAGTAGCGACAAAAACCACGTAACGAGATATTTGTAATAAATAACATGATTGAAAAGAGTGTCGATGGAGTTTCTTGCATCTACGCTTTGGAATGTGAAATTAGCTTAATTTTTTCCGACAGACTGATTTCTTGACCTTTCAAAAGTGCCTGTAAATGGTTTATTTGAAATTGAAATAAAATGCTTAGACTCTGAATCTGAAGCTTACATACAAAACTATGACAGTCGTCGAAGCGGCAGCTTCGTGTCGTTGCCGCTTCGGCGACAGTCTATGAAGCTACGCGTCCGAGGACAGTAAGCCTACGTAAGTAGTAAGTAAGTATAAAGAAAGAGCCATAGATTATTTGTGTAATATGAAATACTCTGATCAAGGTTCTCTTTGGATTCTGTGTGTCCATAAGTGCTGGCAAACACTATAGGATTTCTTTAATTATTTTTTTAAACTTAATCATCATTTAGCTTTGTTTCCTGATAGCTACAATCAGGGGATCTTTACGTCAGGAGTAAACAGGTTACTTCTAGTCAAGCGTGCTCCATCATTGACCACATCGTCGCTTTCAATAAAGTGAGATAGTAGTCAAGCGCGAGCCTATCAATTAAAAAAATAGAATACAGAGCAAGTGCAAGTCGGACTCGCGCACTGAGGGTTGCGTAAAAAAAAAGCCTATGTAAATAGTTCAATTCCCAACAGCAGTCTCGAAGATTTCCGAATCGCAAAAAAAGTAATTTATTTTTGTGACGTAGCAGCAAATTTACTGTTTTCAAATTTATTCATATGTCTGTGCTATAAGACCTTGCTTTATGCCAAATTTCAGGATTTTGGGTCAACGGGAAGTAGCCTATGAATTTTATTTCCCTTGAAATGGTCGAAATACACGTTTTTTGCGGCATAAACGGCCGTATCATTTTTTTTTGTTAACTTATAAGTCTGATTTTTTCACAGCTTCAAGGGACTGTAGACCTGAGTGTATGGTTTCAATTTCAACTCCATACCTCCACGTGTTACCTATATAAAGGGTCTTGACAGATAGACAGATAGACGAACAACAAAGTGATCCCATAAGGGTTTCGTTTTTCTTTTTGAGGTACGGAACCCTAAAAACCCCAAAGACATTATGTATATATAATGTATGTAGATATACATCACCCCTAAGTATTGTCCTGCCTGGTCGATGTGACGATTCCTAAAGACTTTCTTCGCTTACTTAATAATTATCATGAATTCCTCATCCATTCCAAGACTATTTGGAAGTCACATAGCGTAACATAATAATAATACATAACATAATCAGCCTTACAATGTTAACAATGCTGGGACTCAGGCCTCCTCTTCAAAAAAGCAATGGGCCTATCCACCACGCGGGTCTAGTGCGGATTTGAAGATGTCACAATGTCTTCGTTTTTCTGGTTCTTGGACGCGCCAGTTTTCACCGTTCTCACGATGATTTCCTTCACCGTTTTGAGACCAGTGGTGATCATAAAGTAATACACCTGACTGGGTTTGAACCCGCGACCTACAAATCGTAAGTCAAAGCTGTTACCACGGGGCTACTAAAGCTCTCTGAAGTCACATAATATTGTTAACTGAGACAAACTTTCACAAGTTAAACCTTTATTAACAAAACTTCAATCAAATCCCAAGAACCCCAGCGGCAACATCATACTTCCTTATTCTCACCACACAACAATCTGCAACCATACAAAACCAGTAATGTAGTGCAAATTCTCGTAAATCTCAGTCATAAGGCTGTAGTTTGTAAGTGCAGAGCCAATTAGCCAGGAATGTTGGCTATTTGGCTCATTGGCTCAGTGGCTTTAGCTGCAACGAGCATAAATCTTAGCTGTATGCAGACTATAAGCTAATTTAGCTAATTTGTGGACTTGGGGCTCTCTTGGGTGTGTTTCTATTAAGGGAATCAATATGGTACTAAGTATGTGTAGGGGGGAAAGAGCTGTTTTGATGTTAGTGGAGGCGTCTTTAAGGCAGGTTGCGTGAATATTGATTGGTGTTTAGAGCAAGCTTGTGTAGAATTAAGTATAGTCGGTAAGGGACATGAAAGGAGAGAGTTTGGTTTCAGTCACTAAAAGCTGACCCGCCCTCTCGCTTCACCCAGAGCGGGAACAGTTATTTGTTGATTTTACAGCCCAGAAGATAATGTCTTGTTAACAAATTGATTGATGTTGGTTTTCAAATGGAGGTTCAATACTTATTATGTTTAATTGGTGTAATAAAAGCAAATTCTTGATCTTGAACTAATATTTTAAAGAAGTAAAATTATAAGTAAGTATTTATTTATAGGATAGTTTTCGAGTTATTTTTACTAGTAAAAAACTGTGTACTTACAATATCCCCAAGTGCCTTAGTCTACCTACATTTATGTCTTGTTAGGATATAGGTAAAAGCGAAACCACGGAAAAAAATAACATTAATAAGCACGTGTTTTAATGTACTTATGGTGTAGCATTGTCCCAGCTTTACTTGCTTACTTATATTCTTTATTGTACATTAAATACTTAACAAATTATTTAAAAATTGGACAGCTGATGTACAAAGGCGAGCTTTATGAAAACATATTAACGATACATAAAAAATTTTATTCCAAAAATTACGAACTCGGACATTTTATTACACACCCACACTTTCAATACAGTTCCATTTTAAAATGAACCCATAAAGTCTCTGACAGATAAAGTATACCAAACTTAACTTGTAAAGTGCCGAAAAATATAAAATGCTCATAAAAACTTGAACCGCATAGATCGGTTAGTGTGACCGCACACCATGGATTCAGCAGGGTTGGCAAACCTTTTTATTTGAGTGCTGATTAAATGATTTATTAATAAAACATATACCTACATGTACAATATGTAATATGTTTAGAATCTGCTACTAAACGGATTTCTGCTATTTTTAAATAGATAATAAATTGTATCCTAAAATATTTCTTGATTATTTTAAGATAAAGCTATGCTAAGCTATGGGTATGTTGGAAGAGATTTCTTTAGAAATAAGCATCACCTTTGTACTATTCTTCTGTTACCTTATTTTTTCTTCTATTTATTATTGTGTGTACATAAATTGTTAAATAAATAAATAAATAAAAAAATATCTATTTAGATAAATCTTGACTGCGTCGCTAGAGCGTTTATGTGTGCATATGGCGATACCAATACCTACCGATGCGTTATCAGTACATAGTGCGTTGATTCCCATTTTTTTTTCCTAGAAATTAGTTATCCTGTATTTAGGATAACTAATTTCTAGGAAAAAAAAAACAATATTAAAAAAATAATAATTAATTTTAGTGCTTGTGTTATAATTTTGATGATGATGAAACTTAATTTTCTAATTAGGGTGTGCATTATTCCAGTGACATGTTGAATAATGTATTCAAGAATTGTTTCGTTAAAGAAGTAAAAAAAGACTGCAGTATTGTTAGCGTCAACCGGCCTTAGAACGCGAAAAGCAACTGAAGGATTATGGATGAGTGTTAGTCAGTAAAAGTCTGACAATTTTGCTTGCATGCTACATGCTTCCTTCATTTATACAGCTTAGGAGTGAAATTCCCTGCCGGAGTCTGAGTTCCCTGATAGCTACAACCTAGGGGTCTTTAAGTCAAGAGTGAATAGGTTATTTCTCGGCAAGCGTGCTCCATCTTCGGCCACATCATCGCTTACCATCAGGTGAGATAGTGGTCAAACGCGAGCCTATCAATAATAAAAAATATATATATAGGTTTAGTTTGTAACATTTTATATACGGCCTTTAAATTATGAAAAAAGTGGAGATAAACTTCATATGATTAAGTAACCCATTAAAATCAATGCCGTGACCAAAATTTACAGTTCCATGCACCACACGTGCCATAGGCGCACCATCCCTGATCTATGGTGTAATGGCGGCCCAATGGCGATTTTATGGCATCTGGCACTTTTAATGTATTACGAAATATATTTAAGTATGAATCGTGTAAGAGGGCATCAGTTTATGGGTCGTTATGGCTTGGTTTGGGTTTCTATGGCCATCTTATCTTGTGTATTGAATCTTTGGGTGATGGACTTGATTTTTATGATGTGGTAATATTAACACTATATAATATAAGTAGGAACTGCTCAGCTTTAAATAGCATTTAAATCGGCATGGGAAAAATATTGTTCATGGATAAAAGATTGGTCCATTGGGGAATCGAGTCCAATGTCAAATACAACAAGAGAATAATCAAATAAATATTGTAGTGTACATCGTTTCTGAACAAAGATTTTTTGTTACATACATACTACTGACACGTCCAACGCTAAACCATCGCCAACCTAATCATCCCATCTTACCGCCCGCTAACCAAGCTTGCACCCTCTGTCTTACTTTCGCGCATTTCGCGAACTTTGGAAGGACATGCCAAAATTTCTTCCTACACACAGTGAGGCCTGTTTGATCAAACTACTGGATCAAGTGTCATGATGATGAAAACAGCATTAGAGAACGCACGTGTACGCGCTCAACACGCAGCTCCATTTTGAATTTATCTACAATCCATTTGAAAACATATAAGAAGTGTTTCTTACAACCATGATACCTTAATCTTATTGTAATTCTCTGTGTTTATCGAACAATATTATATTACCGAGCGTGCGGATATTTTTAACTCCACGAACACTATAGATTACATTTCATCATCATCTTCCTGCCCTTGTCCCTTGTTATTTGGGGTCGGCGCAACACGTTTTCTTCTTCCATTCTGCCCTGTCACTCGTCATACTCTCACTAACTTCCTTTTCTTTCATATCACTCTTCACACAACCCATCCATCTTTTCTCCCTCTCCCTCTCCATCCATCCACATGTAAACTCATAACTCTTTTAGTAACATGCGTTTCATCCCTCCTCTTCACATGACCATACCAAGACAATACAGATTATATTTAATGTACAAATTTAAAATGTGCAACCTCACGACTATCTAAATTTAAAATACTGTGTAGTGAAATTCCATTCATTTAGCTGTTGTTCGGTCCACAAAACGTTAATGTTTCCTTATCTTAAGTTATTCCAAATAATTGAGATTAATGTCCTACAATTAGTCTCCAGGGAATTTATAGCTTCATTTACTAACACGCTTAAATTATCTTGTCTTTCTTTATTTATTTATTGCTTATGTACTAAATTATAAACATTTTAAACCTAGGTAAACTTGCTTCGTTGGCCTAGAATTTACAAGCTCCATTTTTAGGCGAACAGTCTTCTGGATTTGATCCTCAGAACGGATTCTATATTTTATCATCATCATCTTCCAGCCCTCGTCCCATAATTGGGTTGGTGCAACACATTTTTTTCTTCCATTCTGTCCTGTCACCCGTCATGCTATTCTTTCATATTACTCTTCAAACAATCCATCCACCTTTTCTTTGGCCACCCTCTCCTTTTCAATTTATTGTATTATATCGTGTACATAAGCTAAAAATTTTAATGTGTCAATTATGATAAGCTAATCATCTTTCAATACTGCAAAAAAACGGAAAGCCAGATACAGAGTTGATGCGGAAGCCGTCGAAGCAATCTGTTGTTTCATTTTTGATCACTATCTCACCTGATGGTAAGCAAATAATGTGGTCGACGACGAAGCACGCTAGCCTAGAAGTAACCTTTTTACTCTTGAAAATTCGGCAAACCTTTTGAAAGGCCTATAACTGGGCTGTGAAAAGCTGAGATAATTGGTTGACTAATAAATAATTATGCTTAAGTTCAACCGTACCTTCCTTTAGATAATTAATAGGCAGGTCAATTACCCTTGTGATCCGAATTCCTTTTCAAAAGAACCGATGGAAGGTATAAAATTACTCCAGCGTAAATTTTTCCAAGAATAAAAAAACAGTTTTGAAAAATTCCAAGTATCTCCGTTACTTTTTAAACGGAAAATATTTAAATTGAATACCGGAACATCGCTATAGTTCTTGTTAACTATTTAGCATAATGAGTTTTGAGATACTATCATAGTTATCAGATACATTGATCTATGATTCATGTACATACTTGCTATGGTGACTCAATGATTGAATGAGTAATGTTCAAAAAAGATCTAATGAGGATGTTTTTGACAGGCAGTAGAGTTACAAGACATTCATAACGAATATAATATTTGGACTGGTAACCACAAAATTAGTCATACAGATTTATTAGAATGTTTTCTATGAATTTTGACTATTCTACTAAAGGATACAGGAGGCTTTATATTATCCAAAGACGGAAGTAATTACTGACGACTTATGTGGCCTCTTACTGGACCTAAATTATGTAACCTGACCAGAAGTGCTAATTCCCTATCTACGAGTAGTAAGTATATACCTACAGTTCTATTTTTCCAATATGGTAGCAATTATGTAACACTTTTTTTTCTCTCTCTTTATTATGTTTTCGATACCAAATATCTTTTGCCCTGGATCAGCTTTCATTTTTGTAACAGTTACTTCTTATTTTTTTGTATAACTTTGTGTATATTATAATTGTATTGGCTTATGCGCACATAATCTCGAAAGCACACTGACTTTTAAGAAACAGGTTATTCCTAGTTTAGAAGTCAGGGTCTGTAAGTTCTGGCCCATTTAGCCATGTTTCTAAAACTTTAACATTTGTGTATTTTTTGGAAAAATATATATTTATTGTTATTATATACAGGCCACTTCTCAATAAATAATTTATAGGGATAAGATTCAGAGACTCTAAATATATAGAGTATATGGACGTATTTGGTTCCTAAACCAGATACGTTCATATGAACGTATCTGGTTTAGGAACCAAAGAGAATATACTCTTTTTGCTAACTTTTTTCTGCCAAATAACATAACTGGGCGTTTGAAGTGTAGATATAAATAAACTTTTCCCCGCTTTTTTGGACCTTGTTCAGTTCAAATCCGTTCCACATTAGAGACCACAATTGCTCGCAATAAAATTATTTAAAGTTCAAAAGAAGTAACATCAGGATTACCACACTAATCCACTAAAGTTAATGTTTCTAAAGAAACAAGTAACTCCTCTTAAAACAACAGTTTAAAGTTACGTAATACAACCGATCATTTAACAACATTGACCGTGGCAGTAATTTGCGAGTGGGTTGCCAAACAATGCATTACACATGCAATGTTACGACTCGCTAAGATGATATCAATCAACAAGTCAGTTTTTGCGAGATATAGAGTTTAACAACCCGACAAAAAAAAATACTCAGCCTTATTTTAAGATGGGAAATCACCCAATGACTTCTCCCGCTCTAGGGTACACGCTCTCCTCAAACAGATTTCAGAAAATCGTAGAGGCCTAGTAGAGTCGATGCTAGGACACGGGAAATTTCTTAAAAAGAAACACATGGTCCTAGAACGCTAAAGGCAACTGAAAGACACAGGTATGGTTTTAGACAGAAAAATTCTGACACGCCCTCGCACACCGCCCTAGAGCGAGAAAAGTGATGACCAATCTTAAGCAACGTACACAGATCATAATAACTCAATCAATCAACCAACACCTACCACCAATAAATTGCTAGCGCCGGCTCCCGGCACCTACCATTAAGTCATTTATAACATAATAACAGTTTACGGGCCGCCACGCCATTGCTAGATAATAGCCATAGTGTGCATAGCCTATATTATACGGCCTTGATATACTTTGGACCATGGTTTATGGCAGTAGGCTGGTAGGTTTGTCATTGTGCGTAATCAATTGGGCCATAGCTTGGTACTCTTAGGAGTATATGGCCCAATTGATTGCGCAGAATACCATGGTATTCCATGAGACTGGAAATGCCCGTGTGACGATACACAATCGACTATTGGTTGCCAACAAAAAATGACATCATTAGATATATAGGTAAGTATTGAACAAGAAAGATATTATAAAATTTATAAATTTTACTTACTAATCGCAAGTAAAATTTAACGATAATGTATAAACTATATATATGAGACAAAATCTGCAAAAATATAACTGAACAAACAATACGTCTATAAACATGAGAGTTGACAAGAAAATATGGAATAGAAGGTCTCTGATAAGGGCCTTGAAAACCGAAAGAACCATTCATGTAAGCTTAGGACTAGAATTTGACCAAAAGGGAACCTATCAATCCTAACTAACAAGACCAAAGCTACAAACAGAGGCATAGAAATCAATATCGGAAGTCGAAATAAAATTTTTGATCACTCAACTTGGAAACCCCGAAACTGAAGTCGGAACTCGAAATGGTTTCGTCAAAAACGTTTGATTGGCTTCACTACCCGATTCACACGGACCAACAATTAAGTACAGTCGAACAAACAGTTTAGTGTACAGGCAGAAACATTTTCCTGCTCACTTCCAAGATCATAATTATTTTTTTTATTATATTATTGATAGGCTCGCGTTTGACTGCTATCTTATTCACTCTTGACTTAAATACCCCTAGATTGTAGCTATCAACACAGTCTCCGGCAGGGAATTCCACTCCTTAGCTGACGCATAATGAATGTGTTCCCAATTTATCTGTACCACTAAACTACCCTTTTACAAGAGAGATATGTTAACCTATTCCATATAATCAGCCAAGCTTTCACACGAATATATTAGGATCGGTTTTCAGATCAACCTGATGCAACTAGGTTTTTAAAAAGACTAGTATTTTCATAAAGTAACTGCATATCTGGCCTTCACAGCCCAGTAACTAGGTCAAAAGACTTGATATACTGCACACTCAAAAGCAAATATTCAAAAGTAATTTCAAGTTAGCTGTGTGTATACTGACCTCTTTATTTGACTGTACCTAGTGGGTGTTAGTAACGATCCCAGCAGTGGGCTGTGGGCTCGGGAGTGGGCGTTTGTGCGTCAATCAAACAGTTTTTGTGGAGTGCTTTTGTTCCAATAACTATTGATTTCGTTTGTTTCGTTAGACAGGTACGTACAGGCATTGTTGGTAAGAAATTGTAGCGTGAATTGTATGTGGGTTTCGTTTTTGTATTATCGATAAATGGGATATTGTATTTTGAATCTATTTACTGTGAATAACGTCTCAAAATGAGTATTAATTTAAGATGAACATCATCTTAAATTAATACTCATTTTGAGACGTTGTGTAAGTAAGAGTGGAAGTTTTTTTAAGAAATTACCTTTTTTATTTGGAATTTTCTCAGTAGCTGTCCAATGTCTGGAATTGTTGTTTCCGTCAGTAGGAATTTAAAGACGACTGAGGGTGTACTTGAGCTAAGCTCTAGTACACCCTCAGTTGTCTCAGTTGTCTTGTAGGTACACTTCTGTTTGTTTTTTAAGTACTCGTAAAGGATTTTTTTTTTTATTGGAACTCTTTCGATAGTTCATTTTTTTTGAGTAATAAATCATTAGATAATTTCTCCCGCTCTTGGTGGAGTGCGAAGAAGTGTCAGACTTTAACTGACTTAAGCCCACCTGTGTTCCTTAAATTGCTTTTTCGAGTGCCACGGAACCTAACTCTTTCGAAAAATCGGCAGCAATGGCAGGCTTCAGTCCTAACTGGCCTGAAAATCGTTCTAAACTTAACGATACTTTCTTTAGTTAATAAATTCATATCAATCAAACAAATTGTTTTTCTACGAATCTTTAATACCAACCACTAAGGCCAATAACATATTATAACTCTTAGACCAAATAAACCCATTATAACCACTTATTTAATAAATATATTGACATTATAGCCCCCACATTGATCTAGACCGTGAGAGCAATAAACTATATCAATTGGGCCTGTCTGTCAACAAGTACACAGCATGATATCAACATCCTGTATCAAGTCAAGTGGGGGACATCCTGTATTGTGTGAGAGATTTGAGGCTGTTCCGCTTTTTAGTTTAAGGGTGATCAATTGATATGGATAGGTTTGTTCACGCGATACATTTGCATTTGTAGTCTTTATGTTGGATTTAGGAGACATTTGTTAAATATTTTTAAATATCTCCTTAGCCTTTGGGGCGGCTCCCAGTCTAACTGGATAAGACTGAGTACACGTGTTTTCCATGGAGTGACTGCCTATCAGAGCTTCAGAACCCAGTTACTGGGCAACACCTTGAATAGGGTGGTCAGACTTTCTTATGTCTGACCACCTCTAACACTGTTTTGAACGACGAAATGTTTTCAATATCAAACTAAAATAAAAAATACAGTATCAAAAGGCGAAAGCATCTATTTAAGTGTGTATGTTTGTAACTACTTCACGCTTAAATGACTGGGCGGATTTTTCCAGTTCCACGCAAGTAAAACCGCGAGCAGAAGCTAGTTATATTCATAAATTTACTGTCAAATATTATAAAATAAAGGAGTGCAGTTCAATTGGGCAAGATAAAAAAATATATCATCAATTGAACTCTACTTCGGAAAAATACATAACAGGTCTCAATCGGAATTAGGGATCAACCTAACCAAAAAAATCCGTGAAATCGAAATGATCATTCAACATTTACTAATACGGATAATAACGACAGTGAAACGAAAAATACTTTGAATAGGTACAGTTGGACATAATTATCAAAAAGATGTATCTCTCAATGAAACGCGAACCAGGTTCAAAGGTAACACTTGTGAAGACTTGAAACTAATGATCCACCTGCATCCATCACCGAGATGGCATGTCTAAAGGTTTTAAAATATAACCTTCCTCATTTTACACCTTATGCTTCAAAAGATAAGAGTCAATAAACTATCAAGAAAATGCATCGTCCCCAAATGCCTTTGACAGTTAGGTACTCTCTATTTGAAGTTAAACATTCGATTTTCACGGTAAAATGAACTCTGTTCGCAAAACGAAAAGAAGGAAATTGCTTGTCAAGCCCCCGGAACGGCGTTATTCAAAACGTTGCTAGTCCTGTGCAAATAAGATAATAGAATTTTGAAAATTTAATGCTAAATGAGTTTAGACTCTAATACACCGAAAATAGGGTTAAATTGAATTTACCTCTTAGCGAAATTGATTCTCCGTTACAGACAGAATATTTGATTTATTATATTTTTGTGCAATTAAATGAAAATGGTTTATTAATTATTTTACAGAAATGTAGTAAAATAGCTTGGCTGGTGAAATTAATTAATTTTATGACTGTGATAAAGGAGATAGTCGACGTACCTTAAATAATTTTATTGAAATTGAAAAGTGTACCATTATTTTTAATGTACGATGCAGAATTTCAATTAATGTTTTCAGAAAGAAAATGCACGTAGCATTTATGGAGAAATACCAATACAAACGATATTTACAACAATTTTTTTCTTCTATAAGTTATGCATAAAATATCACATTCAGCAACAAATCGCAGAATAGATTTTTTTTTATACCTAACAAATCTGTTTATATTGGAATTGAGGAGTTGGCGAGGGTATATCAGTTCAGGTACCTGGGCCATTTGATTACCGAGGACCTTAAAGACGACATGGATATTGAACGTGAACGTAGGGCACTGTCTGTTAGGGCGAACATGATTGCTCGCAGGTTTGCACGATGTACCAATGAGGTAAAAATTACCCTCTTTAGAGCCTTTTGTGCATTTTTTTACACCAGTAGCCTGTGGGCAATCTATACTCAAAGAGCGTACAGTGCCCTACGGGTACAATATAATAATGCGCTTAGAACGATGTTGCGGCTGCCCCGCCACTGTAGTGCGTCTCGTATGTTTGCGGAGGCGCGCATCGATTGCTTCTACGCTATTCTGCGCAAGCGATGCGCGTCAATGCTGAGCAGAGTGCGGGCTAGTCGTAACATCGTTTTAAGTATGATAGCCAGTAGAGTGGACTGCCTGTACATGAATCGTTGTATTAGTGCTCACATGAGTATTGATACCTCGATTCATGGGTCGGGCAGGGGTCGAGTAGATTAAGATTGTATTACTAACACTAGTTTTAAGTTTTTTTATACTACTAACAAATTGGATCAAGGTTATCTTAAATAAACTATTTATTATTATTATATAAAAGGCTAAGTCCTGACTCACTCACTCATTGACTCATCAACGCCCAGTCCGAGCCCTTAGATCTAGAATGCACAAAGGGCCGTTTTATGACGTTTACAAAGAATAAGAAAGGATGTTTCAAAATTCATTCCTTAAGGGGTAAATGATAAATTATATTTATAGGTATATAAAAACAATTTATACTAGATGAGGCCGGTGTATCCTAGCTGACTACCGTGAGAAGAAACACCGAAACAAGCTCAGGGGTCAAAGTCTCTTTTAAAGTCCCTACAGCAAACTTGTAATGTTCAAATCATATGAGAACCATGCAGATTGGAGTCTGAGATGGTCTTTTAAAGAAAGAACCACATAGTTCTGAGTGGACCTGTCCAGTCAGTACAAGCTACTTGTCAGTATTCGTGTAGTTCAACTCAGGACTGCTTAAAGAGAAGAAACCTATATTCACGCAGGCAAAAAAACCGCTGACAGAAGCAAGTATACAAATATTATTGAACAGTTCCTGCCTATACTAAATCCATAAATAATTAAACCACATCGGTACACAGGTACGAACATATCCCACTCTATCCATATAAGCCAATGGTTTTAATCTCATAATTCTTAACCGGCGCCCGAGCGGCACGGCGTATCGATACGCCGACTCGCCGAGCGGTACGCCGATACGCTGCATATTTGATTACGTCGTTACGCGATCGAGTTAGGTTCCGCCGTGATCCGATAAAGCTCTAACTCTATTTATTTCTATTACGTTAATTGACTGCGCTTTTAATTTTACTAATAGCACGGATATAGGAGTAAATAATTAGCGGTTTGAGGTGTGAGGTTGAACAGTGCTTGATATTGATAGTTGATAAATATAGCATACGCGAAATAAAACGTCAACATTTGACTGTTGAACTACCTGTACGCGCAGACTACTAGAGTTTTTTGATCACATAGTTAGGAAAAATGGCCACAACTTTGAAAAACCCATCGTAACTGGCATGGTAGAGTGAGGCCGCAGCCCAAAAAGATGCGCAGATTAGGACCGTTCCACACTAGACACTCATCTGAATGACGCACTACATAACGCCAAGAACCGCCACAGATGGCGAGACACCATCAGCAAGATACTAATCCAACAGGAACTTCACAACCTTCAGCAATGAGGAATACGACGCGAGGAGGGAAGATATAGCTAAGTAGCATAGCATATCAACCATGTAATGCTCCCACTACTGGGGCTAAGGCCTCTTGTCTAGGAGAGGGAATGGGATTATCCACTAATTGGTTCTAGTGCGGGTTAGTGGAGGACACAAGTCTTTAAATTTTTGGTTCTAGGATATGCAAGTTTCTTTACGATGTATTCCTACACTGTTTCGAGTACAGTAGCACCGTTACCACCACTCACTGTTAGTAGATGGATAACCTGTAACTTTGTTTTTCAGAATAACATTCTTTTGTGCTTTTAATATCATCAGCTAGATTCTGGGTTGTCATTTTAAACACCTAAAGGTTTCACAGTCAGTGAAAATAATGGAAAGTAATCACTACTCTTAAAATAAAATACTAAAGACATAAGTAAGGCAACAACAGTAGCAGTTATAAAACTTCTGTATGAGTATATTGGCTATCGAATGTATGGATTTGTATTCAAATTAAACATTTACACAGGTGATTGAAGTGAGGAAATATGAGAACATTCCTATCTACGGAATGTAGGTCATACTCGGTTTGAATCGAATCCTCAATGTAAGAAAGAGATTCAAATGGTCGATATTTTGATACGTTTATTTCTGACACGGCTCTGGTTAAAACTCAGTTCATATCGTTCGATGGCTAAGTCAATTCAGGTTTTACAATCAATTATTGCCACAATTTCATGTCACACGTTTCTATTGTAACAATATTACTGGCCTGTTGGTCTAGTAGTTAGTGGCCCTGAGTGCTAAGCCGGAGGTCGTGGGCCCAAGACAAACGTTTGTGTGATGCAGCACGGTCATTTGTTCTGTGTCTGGGTGTAATATGTCTATATATATAAAGAGAAACTGACTGACTGACATATCAGTCACAGTATACTGGGTCTAGAAGCGTGAAATTTTGCACAAGTCTTCCTTATATGACGTAGGCGAGCACTAAGAGAGGATCTTCTAAAATTCATCCCCTAACGGGACGAGACGGGGTTCCAAAGTTTGTATGGAGAAACCTACTTTCAAGCGGGCGAAGCCGCTCCTAGAAGAAGTATGTTTATCAGTTGTCTAGTACTCATAGCACAAGCTCTGCTTAGTTGTCTAGTACTCATAACACAAGCTCTGCTTAGTTTGGGTCTAGATGGCGTTGTTTGAAAGCTGAGGAATATTATTGTTAAAATAAGTATTAAGTGGAAACTACATTAGACCGACGCACACGTGGGCCCCACCAGATTTGTATGTACGGAGAATCGCATCGCCCTAGCGTCGTGTGGTGTGGTTCTAATGTAGCTCTAGAAGTCTTGTTGCCATATAAAATGTATGGAGACCGCCGCGCCCATACGTGGCCCACGTGTGCCCAATGCAGTTCTACATTTAAGCTTCTGCTTCGCAAACAGGTTTAGGGAGTTCGAGGTTTTCATTGAGTAGCTGCCTCGGTAGACGTTACGAAATCAACGAGGAGAGAACAAATCCTAAATCACTTAAGCACAGACGTTAATAAGTAGGAAAAAGGTTTTACCTTCAACAAGTTAGTTATTCCAACATACCCCGAAAACAGGAGTCCCAAGACACGTCGGAAATTAGGACGAATCCTCACAAATCCGGATAGTTGGCGATCCTCTCTCCGGAATGGGCAACAAGGCGAAATCAGACACAATTATGAACCGCAAGGGAACCAATTATGTAATAAGTAGATAATTATACAAGCACGCACCACGCTATTAACTGCTCGAAATTAACCCATTGTATATACTTCGTTGTTGGCATGCCAACTACGGTTTTCTCTCATAAATATTTCTTTTGTATCATGCGTTTGTTTTTTAAATGGGAAACGTAGCTTCGTGCATTCAGATTGTCGGAGTGACGGCTGAGAAGGTATAATTAATGATGAATTAAGTTGTTATTGTTAATTTCTGTGTTGACTAAAATTGTATGTTAATCAATGATTATGTGTACGCACTGTGGGTTCATTAGCATAGAAAATGTAAAGGGAATTTAATAATATTCCACAACTTTCTCAAAACACCTTTTAGTCCCAAACTAAGCATAGCTTGGTTTATGAGTGCTAGACAACTGATAAACATACTTATATATTTCTAAATTCGTACATATTACAGATAAATTACACCCAGACACAGATAAAATGATCGTGCTCGTTGCACAAACATTTGTCTTGGGTGACAATCGAACCGATGACCTCCAACATAGCAGTCAGGGCCACTGACCACTAGACCAACTACAGGCCACCAGGCAATTTGACTTAGTTTTCTTTAGATTTCCTCTCACTACATGTTTTAATCACGTATCGTATTCAATTAATAGTTTGTTAACTAGATTAATTAGTTCTTAGTATCTTTAGAGCTATTTTCATCAAATAAATTATATTTGCGTATTCATGATTTATTTTTATCATTGATAGGCTCTCTTGACCACTATCTTTACCTCGATGTAACCTATTCACTTGTACCTTAAATACTCTGGTTTTAGCTATCAGGAAAGACTGGCAGGGGATTTCACTCCTTAGCTGTACGCACAATGAACGATATTTAGATGCTACCAAGTCTTAAAAAATCACAGTGATTGTAATATGCTCCAAATTCAGTTAAAAATCTGTATTTTTCGTTCTGAACAAAATGTTTGATGGTAATCTTTAAATTAACATAATTAATGAAGCATAATACGTTGTAAGTGGATGTATCCGCAGCTTACTCCGGAAGCTGATGGGCGATGGTCGATGATGACCGATGGCCGATGGGCCATGATGGTTAATGCTCGTATAATCGTTGTACAACAAGTTGAAAATCAGAGATTATCGATCGCGAGCTAATTGTTACACGCTTGTTTACATGATTGCTGCGTAAGATTATATCGGAGATTTTTGTGCACTTTTTTATAATTGTGGTTTGTAATTATATGGTTTGTTTTTATTTTGCTTTTCGTTTTAAACTCCATTTCAGTAGTCACTCTACTGCATTAGTTTTTTGTCAGGGGAATAGTCAGGCTTGTTTTAATATGAGGGATGGACAGGAAGTTTCTCATACATTTTTGATAATGAAACAAAAAAAAACAATGTATTTACAGGCAATGACGTAATCTTAGGGTGGGTCTACGCTAGAAGATTCGAGGACGAGTGAAGCACGAGCCGAGCACAAATTCGTGTAGTGTGGACCGACTTACAAGCCTCGAATGAGCGCGCTTTGAGCGTTTGGTTCGTGCTCGGCTGTGCTCTGCCTTTTGTCAGTTTTTGACGAACACAAAGGGTTTCGCATCACGTTCAAGGACAGTGATCATTGGAGGCTAACGAGCCTTGTTGTGCGTGACGTACACTTGACACCGCGAGTAAAGCGGCTCGGCTTGTGTTCAGCTCGTGCTCGGATTCTCTAGCGTAGACCCACCTTTAAGACCAACTTACAATTATAAACATTCTATAGGAAAGGAGGCCGAACGCTCAGATCTTGCTTAGCAATCTAAAAAGCAGTTCCAAAATAGATATGCTTTGGGGTCGGGTCGGTCTTCCTTAGACGTAAGTTCACTCTTTGCAAAAATAGTCTTTATTACTCAGTCTGGTATTAACTTAACTATCGAGGAACTAAACGTGAATGAGTACATGAAAATGTTTTACTATCTGCACATTAAAACATCAAAGAAAACCATTAAATGATCTAAACGATGCTTCTTCCAAGAAATAAAGACAGTGGGTTCGATTCCTCGTTCGTCAGTATTGTGATGAATGAACTCTTAGAACGGGTTAATAGAAAACAGCTTTTATAGTTTTTCATCAAGAATTTTCTTGGGAAGTGCGGTACAGTTCACGAAAGAGCTCCGGCTTTGAACACGTCATCGCTTTCCATTTATAGTGTACAGTATATACCAGTTATAAAGTAAAGTATTGCCTCACACTATGAATTACTCCTGTATCCTGCTAACAAGAAAATCAATTCACAAGCAAAACAACCTGCAACCACTATCTGTCTATCTATCGAAGCCGCGACACCCAGCGGGGCAGCTAATTTCTTCACCATTGCGCCAACCGTGCATTCTATAGTTTGTCCTCAGACTGTGGTGGATAAAGGTGCGTGGAATATCAACTGCCTCTAAATTTTTAGGTAAAATAACAGTCTAAAATTTACATTATTAACGAACTAACTAAAAACCAAACAGCCACACAAATAACTAACTAGCAGTGATTTCATTTCATCAAACAAACCCCGATCGGAATCGTAACATGTTATTTTTTCCATGGCAACTATTTTCCGAAATCCGGCCATGATTGCACATTCCCCAAATAAAAACAAGTACTGTACAATCATGGTGTCGGATTGTGCAAGTTTTTTTCAGTGGACAATTTATCTGAATTAACAAACAGTTGAAATTCGTACGCGTCTCTGCAGTGCATTGAACTTGCCGGGCAGTTTTTGCGCTAGATGCGACCGATAGGGTTGGCACTTAGCACCATGCAGTTTTATTTTAGTGATAAGTTTTATTCGTAAGAGATATTGAACATATAATAAAATATAATGCTGGTCATCCCTGTTTATTGTTGGCAGTGAGTCGCAATTTTTTTTTATAGTAGTCTATTAGTGTGTCCCACTGCCGGACAAAGGCCTCCTCTTCTTCTTCCGAACCTCTCTATCTTGGGCGAGCTTTGACCAAGTTTGAGTCACGCTATAATATACGACAATTGAATTAAAAAAAAGACAAATGTAATGTAAAAAGAAATTGTGTTTTCGTTTAGTTCAAGAATTTATATTTTTAAAATAAACTAAGCCTTCTAATGTCTTCTGTGTCCATATAGAAAGTGCTATTTTAAAATGAAGTATGGTGTAAGTATAGTTCAACATATAGTGCGTACAGCTAAGGTGTGAAATTCCCTGCTGGAGTTTCCTGATAGCTACAATCAAGAGAGCATAGATTACTTCTAGGCAAGCATGCTCCATTGTCAACCACATCGTCACTTTTCATCAGGTGAGATAGTGGTCAAGCGGGAGCCTATCAATAATAAATTAAAAACAAAAACCGTGCAAGTGCAAGTCGGGTTCGCGCACTGAAGGTTCCGTACAAACTTACCTATGAAAACAGTTCAATTTCCGAATTGATACTCAAAGAGTTTTACAAATCGTAAAAGTTTTTTTTTGTGACGATACTACAAATTTACAGTTTTCAGATTTATGATACCTTGCTTAAGCCAAATTTCAGGATTCTAGGACAACGGAAAGTACCCTATGAATTTTGATTCCCTTGAGAGTGTCGAAACATACGTTTTTTGCAACATAAACGGCCATTTTTTTTTATTGCTAACTTACAAATTTGGATTTTTAACAACATCAAGGGACCGCAGACCTAAGTATATGGTTTTAATTTCAACTCTATACTTCAACGCGTTCCCGAGAAAAAGGGTCTTGACAGACAGAAAGACGGACAAGAAAGTGATCCTATAAGGATTCTGTTTTTTCCTTTTGAGGTACGGAAAGCTAAAAATAGACAAACTATAAGTTTTTCATCAACAATAAGTCTTTGCTTTAGGCGAAGTAATAATGGTTGTGTGGGTACTTTTTACAAAACAAAATTACAATAAAACTGTTTACTTTTCTGTAAACTTGATGTTCGATGGAGCGTGATATTGACCATGTACCTACGTAAAAAGTACATACGCGTTATGTACTTAAAGTTGATAGTAAATATGAACAAGCAAATTCTTTCTCATCGATGTGTTTGCCAGCCTATTGTTATGACTCGCTTTGTTTAAAGCATAGCAGCTCCAAAACCGGACCAAAGGGTAATGAAAAGGGCTAAGTTTGGAGTTGCCTTGCGTGATCGCTTCAGGAATGAAGATATCCGCAGGAGAACGTCGGCACGTAGCCCGAAGAATCGCAATACTTACGTGGCAGTGAGCTATTGCTCGAAGAACAGAGGGTGGATCGGGCCAAAAGGTTCTGGAGTGGAGACCGTGCACCGGACCCAGACGCAGCGTTGCAAGGCCCATAAGGTAGACCGATGACCAGGTGAGAGTAGCAGGAATTCGATGGATACGAGACGCACAGGACCATTCGTAGTGGCGAAACTTGGGGGAGATCTATGTCCGATATTGGACGTAGGCTGAAATGATGATGATGATGGAGGTTCAAAAAAATTGTTGTGAAGAAATGAACAACTCAAGGTATGTATTACATCTTTTTTAGCTGTCAAGTATTCAGCAAGTTAAAGCTAATTCAAACAAATAGATCCTGTGTTCTATGGCACATAAGAACTAATCCTGCATCGCGCAATCAAAAGTTCTCCGCTCGATTAGAATATATACGACAGCCCGAAATCATGTAACGGGCATTTGCCCACCAGACATAACACCCGTCTGGTCGGAGGATCCTCCCTTTTCAAAGGAGGTTTGCGGGACTTTACTCTCTGTTCCACTTACCCCTAAACTATAAAACTCGGGCCATGCATTTATAATGAAAATCTTAATTTGTTTGAATGTCGTGATGACCCTCTCGGGCATGAGGTTGTGGGTTCGAAACCGAGTAAGTACCAATGTGAAGTTTTCAATTCATATGTACTTTCCTAAGTTTGGCTAGGACATGACTGACATCCTATGCCTCGGAAAGCACATAAAGCCGTTTTTGTTAGTTTTCGTTGATCTTTGATAGTTGTTACAGTCTGACAATCAGTCTATCCAATGATTACTAACACGATAATCCTTGGATAGACTGATGGCTCAGTAACCGAGTTGTGTAGATCTGGTAGGCAGTCGCTCCGCGTAAAACATGCGTATTCAGCCGCATTCGGTTGCACTGGAAGCCGACCCCAACTAGCTTGAGAAAAAGGCTAGAGAGCTGATGATCTTCTTATAGTTTAGGTATTATGGTAAATAGGTATATATGCAGCAAGTATAAGTTATTCCCGTGCAGTACCTGGGTCATAATCTTGGATATGTATATAAAATATTACCGACATGTCTGTTCCATAACAAAAGTATTCAAATATTTCTAAATCAGTCCATATCATGCGCGTGCCTGCGTGCGCATGCCTTGCAACGTAATATTCTGAATCTAATATAACTTACGCCAGGAGGCGATGTTTATGGGATATAGAATTAGCACATACATATTAATGTGTTAAATAATACGTTGCTGCTGTTTCTAATGAGCTCAAGGTTTTTAGTCGTTAACTTTATTTATTAACGCTATTGGTTAACAAAAATCTATGCATAGTAATATTCAAATCAGAAAATAATATACTTCTCTAAAATCACTAAGAAAAAAATCTAGAAGATACGTTTAATTAAGAGTTTTATATGTATGTAAGTACAAACACATATGGTTTGAAGCGGGAAAACTAAATATTGAAATTCCAAAAACAAAATAAACGTGCCTCCACATAACTTTAAAGTAATATTTTCACACTCAATAAAAATAAAGGCAAACTGTTAAATACTCTACAATTGGTCATATTGTTCATCGGTTTTTGTATCACAGTCTAAAACAAAAGAAACTTAATTTACAGAGCAAGCGTTATAAAAACAAAAAAAAAAAAAAACAGAAACACATTTTTTAATAGACTTTGTCAATGGTTTGCCGAACACGCCTCTCGATTTATTGACAGGAAAAAACTACAAAAGGTTACTCTTAACTCGACTTTACAAAAACTATCGATGTTTTTTTTGTATCTATTTCGTTGTGCACTACCAGTGACTAGTTGAACCGATTATATTTTTGTGTCTCAACGCGTTTGGCAATAAATTCAAGTTACTGACATAATGATGTTGTATTTCCTGTACAAAAAACGTTTTATTTTTGTTATTTAGCGTGTCAAAGAGTCCATCAATCATTATTTAATGTAATCATTTTTTTTCGATTGTGACCTTTACCTAAAGACCTTCTAAAAAATGTAAATAAGTTTTTTTTTTGTGATATTTAGACTGAGTAATTAGATTTTAGTTTGATGAGACTTATTTGCATTTTTTTTTGTTAAATCAGCTTTGTAAAGAAGGCAATTGTTTTTTTGTCAATAGATTTGTTTTCTATTTTTTTTTACGACTCGTCTTTTATATACAATGCAAGAATAATGTAGTTTTTTTTAAATAATAAAAAAAATTAAGAATTATATCTATAACTCTTGCGTGCCAACCCTACCTACAAAGACATTGAAATACCACACAGCGTTCCCTTCCATCCTGTTTGACTCTGGCAATTTTAATCACCCACCTCATGTGGTGATGAACTGGAAACCATGGGCAGTATTCCACATAAATGGTGTAACAATATGGATCAGAATGTTTGGCTCTGAAAAAAACAGATGAAAAAAGATTGCATGTAGTGAAGATAAGAATGTTGAGATGAATAAGTGGTGCGACGAGAATGGATTGTGTGAAGAGTGATATGGAAGAAAAGGGATTAAGTGAAAGCATGACAGCCCCTCTAGCCAAGTTACAACGAGTAGGCCACACGATTCCGATATCCGATTTCTTTATACTGACGTCATCTCAATGCTCAGTCACGTGGTCAGAACAAAGGCGTGGCCCACACGAGGCGATCAACAAAAACAGAATCGAAACGAAACGGTTATAACTTGGTTAGGGAGGCTGCTGACAGGACAGAATGAACGAAAAAAAAACGAGCCAATGTATGACCTACAGATAATTGTTCCGGTTCTGGATGAACGATACAGGAGTAATTCCAAATGTGGAGGAAAATTTTATTATAAAGAGAAAGAGAGAGAGAGAGTGACAGTGAAAGGAGGATGATGATGGTGTAACAATATTGAAGGCAAACAACTGAAAGAAAGAAAGAAAAGAAAGAAAAAAAAACGTTTATTCGTACCTCACACACAACCAACTCAACTCAACTGCTCATGTTTGTTCAATATATTGCTAAATATGTGACGAATTTGATTTATTTACATACCTTAGTTTCAAAAGCCTTAGCCATACACTCGTTTGTTCAATCAATCAATCCATCAACAAGTGCCTCTGATATGTATCTCTCAATCCGCAACTGAATTCCTGCCTTTTCTATTGTGTTTAATCAATCAACTCAGGTTAGATTGCTGAAAATCCTTTTTCATTTTCGCCAATGGCTTAGAAATGTAGGCAGTATATCAATCATAGAAAACACTATCCCAGAATAGATCACGAAACAGTTACCGTGGTTCTCGAATGCAAAGGGCACATAAACAAACACAGGACGTTGGGTTTTGGTTAGCAAAAGTCTGAAATTCCCTCTCGCCCTATCAGCGTCACGAGAAGTTGTTATAAGTCACATCACGTCTCCAATCTGCTGGGAAGCGGTAATGCTAGCGAATGAGGCGACCGCGAGAGTAAGCGAACGTAGTACATCCTCACGCCCCAGCCGCTGTGACAGAACAGAGCGATCTCCGACCACCGTAGGCGCGGGCTTGCGGACGACGAGCAATGGGTTGCTCGCCATCCGTTCGTCCTATAAGCGTAGTCCACGTCTCAAGTCACACAAATCTACACGTCGCTTATTGTTTCACGAGTAAAGCAACAACGAGGACTACCTCGCATCGAAGTGCAAAGCTGCGGCTCTAATCTGAGTATCGATCGCGTAAAATATGTTAATCAGCTTGTCAATCGCTTGCCAATTAGTAGAACAGCGCTCTCAAGGATAGTGATCCTTTGCTAGGTCACGGAACTAGATAACTGGAATGGAGAGTAGAAACGTTTTGTGAAAAGGCATTTTTGTCAGGTGCATTTCAAGTTTCTTCTGAATTTTGGTTGTGAATAAGGCGTCTCAACTGCTAAAAATGTAAAAGGGAGGATGTCAAAGGCTTGCCAATATTGGTATAGGAATATTCTGTCGTGCTTTCAAAGAGGTGGTTGAAATACCAAGATAACATCATTTTGTTGGTTGGTTTATTTAGAGTCGCAGGGACTATTTGCGGAATTGTCAGGATGTCTAAAGTCACAAAACAAATTATCAGATTGCCATTACAGAGTACTAAGAATGTCATTGTCATCATTGTTACAGAATATTTATTTACTTACCAGCAGACTGGGCAAACGTTGTTCTGCTACACATATAAATTATTAAAATAAAAATTGGAGAGCCTATTCTCAGACTTACGAAATATACACAAAAAATTTCAAAAGTTCAATAACAAAAACTGTGACATGAGATTTTTAAATTAGATTTAAAATTAAGTTCATATGCTAAATCAAACTAGTTAAAATAACCGAAATTTAAAAAAAAAAAAAACAAATATTATTATTAAAAGACTCAAAATATAATAATTATGACCAAGACCAAACTAAGTTTCAGAGGATTTAAAGTAGTAGATCTGAATTTTACTTTTGAAAGAAAATGTATGGAATATTGACATTAGTTGTTCTTGAACACGGTTTAGATGTGCTGATAGTGATCAGTTTCATTGGCGATTATCCTAACTTAAATGTTTATAGTTCATTACTTTATAACATATCGTTATTTATTGATTTAAACTTCATGTACAGTAGGTGTGCACAATAAATAAATAATAGGTATTTAAAATAGAATGAAGTATCATTAAATAAATTTGCTCATAATAATAAAATACATATAAATGCTAAAATTATAAAAAATAAATACTATGATAAATATCTTAATACAACAAAGCATTCTCTACCAGTCAACCTTTGGGCTGAAAGAGACTACAGCGTGGTAGGTGTGCACAATAAATAAATAATAAATATTTAAAACAGATTAAATAAATTTGCTTATAATAATAAAATATATATTAATGCTAATTATATAAAAAATACTATAATAAATATCAAATCATTTTAATTAAGAGAACTTAAAATGTAACAATTACTACGAATACAGAACTAAGGTTGAATGAATTTCAAGTAGTTCCAAATTTTACGCTTGAAGGAAAATTTATGTAAAATCCTACCACGGAACTACAAGCGTGGTGGTCTCCTTATCATTCATATCAAATCCTCGTCAACTGACCAGCGAGTTAACTCTCGTGTAATCTCTTATCAGATGCTGTTACTTGTGCAAGTCAGCGGTAGGTGCACGCTATCTACTGGTAGTGATCATATCTCAGAGTGCAGGTGACGGGCGGCGCGGCGCGGGACCGAACGGAAGGGGAAAGTTCCGACTTTCATTTTGGGTGAAAAATTGTCGGGAATTTTCGTGAATTTATTTCCCGTTGACCAAGCATAATATTTTAAATGTTTTAAACTGCTAGCGTTGGTTCTTTAGGATTTAAGTTTTCTCTTGTGTACAAACGATCTGAAAACACGTTAATTAGTATCCGTACAGCAGCTAAGGAGTGGAATTCTCGACCGGAGTCTATGTTTCCTGATAGCTACAACCTGGGGTTATGATTACCTACCTATTCACTGGTTTTTTTAAACAACATTTCCCAATAAACCCTTTATCGTGGGTGCATTCACAAACAGGTAAAATTAAATAAACTTTACTTCTAGGCAAATGTGCTCCATCGTCGAGCACATCATCGCTTACTATCAGGTGGTAGGTGAGAGAGTGGTCGGGCACGAGCCTATCAATAATAACGATAAGAAAACAGGGGATATCAAGAAAAACTAAAGCTTGGATTTGAAACGGCACTGAAAATGTAGGACTAAAATAATATCAGTCACTGTTAAGATTGCTAGCAGAACTGACTGAGCATAGGCTCTCATAGAATTTTATATTTTATCAGCGATAACAATTGACAAAATGTTAATAAAATACATACAGCATTGCCATGCACTACCGAAATGTCTATCCGTCAATCCCAAAGATTTTGAACTATATGATTATAATTAATCGTTAGTTAGAGCATTGATTCAACCCTAGCCAGGCGCATTACTTGGTGTAATTTATTTCATCACCACTGCTCTCCAAACGGTTAAAGAATACATCGTGAGGAAACCGCCATGTCCTAGAACCGAACATTCGAAGACATGTGTCATCTACCAACACGCGCTGATACCGGTGTGGTGGATTACAGCCTATTTCGTCTCCTAGAGAGAAGGCCCGAGTCCCAGCAGTGGGAGCATTACAAGGCTTATTTTTCTTATGTTATCTATATATATAAAAGAAGAAACTGACTGACTGACAAATCAACGCACAGCCGAAACTATTGGGACTAGGAACGTAAAATTTTGAACAAGGTTTTCTTTTATGACGTAGGAGAGCACTAAGAGAGGATTTTCCAAAACGTGAGTTTTGGAAAATCCTACCCCAAAGGGGATGAAACGGGGGTCCAAAGTTTGTATGGAGAAACCTACTTATCCGCGGGCGAAGCTGCTGGCAGAAGCTAGTATAATATACAAGTATATAACATTTGTTAGAACTGATGGAACGTTACGTCGCCTAGAGCTCAGGTAACTCTTAGAAAAATACATTTCAAAATTAACTACAATGAGGAAATATCTTCCATAACTAGCATGACATTTTCCCTTGTTGAAATAAAATAATATGGAACAGAAAATCTAATAATATTGGTTAGAACATTGTGCAGAGTACTGTATGATCATGGATGGCTTGCGGGGCTTGCGACATGTACTTACCGGGAATCAGGAATGTGCATGCAATTATTTTAGCTTTTAAAATATCTTCATCAACAACGAGTATTTATAGCTTTAAAGGTGCTACTAAGAAAAGCCGATATGAACGTTGACGTCCAAGTACGTCTTAAAGGCGTCTTGGTAAGGAGAATATTGTATCTCATTTAGTTTTCTGCCAGTTTTGATATTGTTTTCACAGTTAGTATTATTTTCTTTTGTATATTTATTGACAAACTGGTTAGAAAACAAATATTTTGTTCATGCCATGCCTTGAATCTCTATTATTACCTACATGGTGTGAGTTTCTGAGTCATGTGTAGAATTTGATCAGGCATTGTTAGTTTTTTTTTTTACTTTTTACGATGTTTTTTCTTTACACTAATATAAAAAATTCTAGCTGCTACCTACCATCGGTTTCGCCCGCGGTAATGCAGAAAATTATCCCAATTTATAAAAAGTACTACACAGACTCGCTCTCCTAGAGCGGAGGTCTGAGTCCCAGCAGTGGGAACATTATAGGGTTGATTATACAGACTAAAGATAATAAAAAAACTAAATTAGGTAACAATGATAATAGACCTAAGAAAAATGTGCACAAACGTGCATTTATCACAATATTTAAATTCCAAATCAAACTATTCAAACACTACAATCAGGAAACTGTAAATATTACTTGAAGTTATCTGTACAAGATCATAAAACCTATATAATTTCCTATCCCTTTCAATTCCACAGTCCACGGCAATAATCCATACAGCGGCAACGGATCGTAAATTTTAATAGTGTCAATTTGTTAGTCGATAAGGAACATTACAGTCGCCACCGTTTAGCTTGTTAGCGGTATATAAACTTACGCTGAATTACCTTCTGTATAATCTTTGCCAGGAGCTTGCTTTGCTTTGGCTATCTGGCGTCGTGATCACTATCTTTGGATAAATTATACAAGAATCCATATGTATGGCAAATAGCTACCAGCAGAAATGTGGATACGGACCTACTGTAAAGGTTATCTGATGAAGAGAACTTTATACCGGGCTGACTTCAAAAATTCTTATGATTTTTCGTAAACAAAAACAATAACGAGTAACAATTTGGGTTTACCCACAGCAAACCTTTGAGTGAAAGATGATATTCTACATAAAATACTATAAATTTAAGCACAACAAAAACTGAAAACTCAAATCCTTACTTAAAAAGACTAAATAAACAAGCGAACAGCACATCATACGTAGATATACGTACATAAGAAATACAATACCTATGTAGATAAACAAAATCGTACAATTTACACATTTATAGGTCACGTGGGCCAAAAATGTTCCCTTGAAGACCTCCAACGAAGGGCTAGCTCTTAATGTGTGTGGAAAAGGATTCTATAGGAAAATAATTAGATGAGGAGACAAAAGTCACTGACTGGATTTGAATACTCAAGCGAGTTTAGAAACGTGTCGATTGTTTCATCATCATCATCATCATTTCAGCCGACAGACGCCCACTTCTGGACATAGGCCTACCCCAAATGTCGCCACAACGAACGATCCTGTGCATCTCGCATCCATCGGATTCCCGCAACCTTCACCAGGTCTTTGGTCCGCCTTGTAGGGGGCCACTCCAGAACCTTTCGGCCCCAACGGCCATCCTGGCCATTGCCACTTAAGTCAGGCGATTCTTCGTGCTATGTCGGCAACCTTGATTCTCCTGCGGATATCTTCATTTCATTTTTTCATATTTTTTCTTCATTTCAATTGTTTAGTTTGAGTCAATTTGACATATGCGAATTACTGTTTTTTTTACTGTTTCTCGTGCATTAACTTACGTTACAGTTTAAAGGCAATCCCCGTAACTTATAAAATACACTGACAATGAAAATACGTCTAAGAAAATGAGTTAACAGTAGCACAATAATTTGTCGAGGCGGATGCAGTAGACACATTCTTAAAGTATGTACCAGACTTAAAAGATGTAGGAGAATGGTTTGTCTTGGTATGGTCATGTAAAGAGGAGGGAAAAACTCATGTTACTAAAAGAGTAATGAGTGTACACGTGATTGAGAGGGAGAGGGAGGCCAAAGAAAAGATGAATGGATCGTGTGAAGAGTTATATGAAAGAAAAGGGAGTTAGTGATAGTGTGACGGGTGACAGAACGGAAGAAAACAATGTGTTGCGCCAACCCCAAGTAATATTTACAAGGGCAGGAAAATGAGGACGATAGTGGCATTATTATGACATAGCAATATTAGTATGTCATTATTATTATTGTAATTCCATCAAACGGATTAATTACTATGCTATCTGAAAAATGTTTCTGCTTAAATACATTTTCTCGTTTAGGCAGAAAAGGGAGATAAACTTATACATGATCAAAAGACTTTCCACTTAAACACGGGACAAGGGCAGGAAGATAATGATGGTGATGTATTAGATTAGGAAACTTTGTGATATAAACATCTTGTGACAATTCCTTGTCAGATGAATATACTTGTCAGATGCAGCTATAGTTAACATGGAACATGTACCACAAAAGGTAAATTCGTTTCACCATTTTATTACGAACAGTTTAATTCAAAGGCTAGAAACGCATGTATGTATAAACGATTCCATTGTTTCGAGTTCTTTAGAAAAAGCCGCCGTGGGAAAGATGAACTAACATGACCACTGTATGTTGAAACTTCGGGGTGGCGTTAGTAGTTAAGTGAAACGTCAACGTTACGTCAGATTCTATACTTTTCATGTTTGTTCTTAGTATCGCCACATGCCAGAATATAATGGTTATATTTGTAATGTTACATTTGGAATTACAGTTATAACATAATTCAGGTCACGATTTGGTAGGGCAGTGATATTAACTTAAATGTTAATGTTGTTTCGATCTTCATGATTAAGTGGCGATCTGTTTTGCATTTAGGAAATAAGTAGGAAAGTACGGCGTACGGGAGTGGCCACCCTTACGTTGTTAACACTTCTACGGTTCGGCTAAGCGTTTCGCCTAGTCGTTTATACTGCATATGTTCCCGCTAGAACGCCTACTCGAAGGCACATTGCCACAGACTGCCAAACTGTGATTTTGCAGCGATTTTTTATTTTTGTGTGTTTCTACATGGGTTTACCCACATATTGTTTTTATTAATATATACACTTTTACATTCCCTGGAGCAAGTCTTTTTTTCAATCTTCTCCCTAAAATAATACCTGGATCAATCCGCAACATGGTCCTATCGAGCCTGGATGTGGAGTTTTGAAGAATATTTACTCCGTTCAGTTTATCAATTCAAGGATTGCAAAAGAATTGGTGGATTCGAAAATCAAATTAACGCACAGGTGTGGCCGATCAATTTTGCTGCGTCATTCAGAAGATATTGGAATTTTCCGTGGTCTGGATACTTAATAGCTACAAAGAGGCGTATTTCTTATTATGTTAGTCCACCCAACACTCTTTTACCAGGTATTATTAGTGTAAGTTAGCCGTATTCATCAGGTTAGTACCAAATACTTATTGTCATTTTCTTTGTCTGTGAGTGATTATAAATTGTTATAATTATCAACTGGTCAGTATTTTTATGCTCATATTCATTACTGATACATTGTTAAAGAGTAGTTATTCGAAGTAACTGCATTATTTTGCTTTGCAATGTACTTAAAATGATCTACTGGAACAGTTACGTAATCACATTAAGTTAGCACATGTAGACATAGGATTAGTGTAATTTTCATTGTGATTGGTAATAAATAATCATATATACGTATAGTTCATTAAAATTACTTTAGTAATTTGACGTTATAGGATATTATTGCTAGGATTTATACGTATTTTACAGGCTAACATCATTTGTCATTGTATTTTAAACGTTACTATAACTTTTCACTTGTATACATTCCAGGTTGATAACACCAGTTAACGCAATGCCAGAGGATAAGGAACTTATTAGAAAACGGGCAAGTTTTAAGGGAAAGGTTACAGTATTTGTGAACTATTTAAATACGTTGGATCCTTCTTCTTTGAGCCCTACTGAGGTAAGCGAATTGCAGTTTCGTTTTATAAAACTCGAGGCATTGTACGCCCAATATGATGAGGTGCAGTTATTACTGGAGTGTACTACTGATAATTTGGATAGTCAGATATTGGAACGTAGCGACTTTGAATCTCTTTATTACAAAACCCTAGCTCAAGCTCAGAAAATACTTGATCATAATATTAGGAAAAGAGATTCCAACGAAAGTGGTGACGGAAGTTCGCGTTCTAATAATCATACGTTTGTTAAATTACCAACTATTCAGTTACCGAAATTCAGTGGTTCCTATACAAATTGGTTGGAGTTTCACGACACATTTGTAAGTCTTATTCATTCGAACGACGATATGAACGAAATAAACAAATTCCACTATCTGAGATCGTCATTAGAAGGTTCTGCTGCTGTGGTGATCAACTCAATTCAATTTTCTGCTGCCAATTATTCGGTAGCTTGGGAACTGCTATGCGAGCGGTTTGATAACAAGCACCTGCTTATCCAACATCATATTTCAGCCTTATTTCAAATTGACACTCTTCAAAAGGAGTCTTCAGTGAACTTAAAAGCTTTACTTGATATTATTAACAAAAATTTACGTGCCCTTGAATCTCTAGGAGAACCTGTTTCACACTGGGATACTTTACTCATTTATATCATCACACACAAGTTCGACAATAAAACTTATCGTGAATGGGAAGAGTATAAAGGTTGCCTTGCTAAAGATTCAAAAATTACATTTACATTGTTCATTACTTTCATTAAAAACCGTGCTGAGATCTTAGAAACGTTAGAATTAGCGTCATCGGCGTCTAATAAACACTCAAATACTGGTAAACATGCTAAACATGTTAGAACAATGATGGCACAGGATTCTAGTAAATCGAATTCTTGTGATAACCGTAAACAAGACGATGGTACTTCTAATAAACTTAAAAATTGTGTCGTGTGTGACGGTGATCATAAATTAAGCAATTGTGCTCAGTTTTTGTCATTAAATAATGAATCTCGTCTGAAATTATTACCTAAATATAGGATCTGTTATAATTGTTTTAACCCCGGACATTATGCAAACAGCTGTAAGAAGTTTGGTTGCAAAATATGTCGTCGCAAGCATAACACTTTAGTTCATGTTGACATTGCTTCTAAGCCCTCAAGGTCAGAATCCACTGGTGCTTCATCTAGCAGTGACGACACAAATAGCAGTGCGAATGTCTCTACTCAATCAGCTGTTGGTACCGGCTTGTCACTGTCGGCGAGCGTTGAACAGGGTGACGTGTTATTGTCCACTGCGTTAGTCAAGGTCATGGGGATAAATGGTCAGCAATATATTGCTCGTGCTGTGCTTGACAGTGGCAGCACATCATGTCTCATGACAGAAAGACTATTCCACCAATTAGGTGTGACTGCTAAGTCTGTGAATAATTCTATTTTAGGTATCAACAACTCGTCATCGTTCATCAATAAAATGTGTTCTGTATCAGTAAAATCTTTAAATAATACTTTTAGTGTTGATGTCAATTGTTTCATTCTCCCTTCAATTACAGATAAAATACCGAGTACACTTGTTAACTTGTTAAAAATTAAAATTCCTACTAATATTTGTCTCGCTGATCCCAACTTTCACTCACCGGCTCCTGTCGATATGTTGCTCGGTGCTGACATCTTTTGGGATTTATTAGAATCACAGCAAATAAAACTCGGTGATGGACAACCAATTCTTTGTGAGACTAAATTAGGTCGGTTGGTCTCTGGTCCAATTAAGGGTAATGCTTCATCTAAAGTTTTAAAATGTAATTTTATAAAGGTAAATACAGATTGCGATGACAAATTAAATCGTAGCGTTGATCAACAACTTACAAAGTTTTGGCAACTTGAAGAAGTGTGTACTTCGTCACCATATACCCTAGAAGAAAAGCTATGTGAAGAACATTTTGTCAAAAATACTATTCGTTTGGAAAATGGTCAATTTTGTGTTAGAATACCTTTAAAATGTTCTCCTAGTCAATTAGGTGAATCTTTGACAAGAGCCAAACACTGTTTTTCTTCTTTAGAACGCAGATTCAAATCTAAAACTCAATTTTGTAAAATGTATAGAGAGTTCATGTTGGAATATGAAACTTTAGGTCATATGTCTAAATGTAAATTCATTGATGATCAAGCGTGTTACATTCCGCATCATGGAATTCTGCGCGAAGGCAGCACCACCACAAAATTAAGAGTGGTGTTTAATGCAAGTAGTTTAACCAGAACTGGTACTTCAATTAATAATATTCAAATGGTTGGACCCGTGGTACAGGATGATCTTTTATCGATCCTGTTGCGTTTTAGACAACATGTTTATATCCTAGCTGCTGATGTTGAGAAAATGTACCGGCAGATAGTTGTTCATCCTAATGATAGATATCTTCAGCAAATTATTTGGCGTGATAACCCTTCATCTCCATTACAAGCTTACCAACTTAACACCGTCACTTACGGCACGGCCAGCGCTCCATACCTAGCAACTCGGTGTCTTCGACAGTTAGGTTTAGATTTAGAGTGCAGTGATAATAAGGTCTCCGAGGTCATTCTACACGATTTTTATGTCGATGACCTTTTGACGGGAGGAGATGATCTCGAACAGGTCAAAGCGTTACGTCATAAAATCACTTCAACTCTCGCTTCAGCGCAGATGAATTTAAGAAAGTGGAAGTCTAATGACATGCAATTAGTGACTGGTTCCGACTTTCCCCAGTCTTCACTTGATTTGAATATTGGTGGATCTGAGTCAACTAAAATCTTAGGCCTCGGTTGGCAGCCCCAGTCAGACTCCCTCTGTTTTCCAATTAGTCAGTCAATTAACTTTAATACTACAAAACGTGACATGCTTTCGATCATTTCCCAAGTTTTCGACCCGCTTGGATTATTAGCTCCATGTGTGATTGTTATGAAAATGTTACTTCAAAAATTATGGTTACACAAACTGTCTTGGGATGAACAGCTGCCACCGGAGATTAATACGCTTTGGAATGCTATTGTTACTAATTTTCCTAAATTAAATGAGATTCATATTCCACGTCGAGTTTTAATTGATTCTTATGAGTTTTTAGAGTTTCATATTTTTACCGACGCGTCTGAACGCGCATACGGTGCTTGCCTTTATGTTCGAAGTGTTGACAGTCAGGGTCAGATTTTAGTGCGTTTATTATCAGCTAAAAGTCGAGTGGCGCCTCTCAAGCCAACGACCATCCCCAGGCTCGAACTGTGCGGTGCTCTGGTAGGTGTTCGCCTTTATGAAAAGGTCGTTGCTGCATTACGAGTCAGCGCGCGGCGTACGTTCTTTTGGACTGACTCCACTATCGTTTTAGGGTGGCTCAAAATGTTACCGAATAAATTACAGCCTTTCGTTCGCAACCGAGTTGCCGAGATTTTAGATAAGACTGATGGCTGTGAGTGGAGACATGTCCCAACTGACCAAAACCCTGCTGATTATGTGTCTCGTGGAGTAGAAATTGATTTACTACCCACTTTAGATGACTGGTGGTCCGGTCCAAAGTTTTTATTGAACGAAACGTCTTATTGGCCTTCTAAAATAATGAATTTTAATGAAGTATTGCCTGAAATTAAATTTGATGTCACCTTACATGTTTTACATGATGATTATGACTTTAATGAATTGATTAATTTTACACGGTTTTCAAACTTGCTAAAACTTCAACGAGCAGTAGCCTATGTTTTACGTTTTATTGACGCTTGTAGGAAACAACCTATACGTGGTCCTCTTACTACTAATGAATTAGATAGGGCTTTAAATTTAATTATACGTATTTCTCAGAATCAATATTTTGAAGATTACAAGTTGTTACTTCATAATAAACCTTTACCTAAGAAAAGTGAATTAAACCGATTTAACGTGTTTCTAGATGAGAATAAGATAATGCGCATCCGTGGCAGGTTACAACACTCAGATTTCCCTTACGATAAAAAACACCCGGTACTTATTCACTCTAGTCATCACTTCTCTAAATTACTTTTTAATTATGAGCATAAAAGATTGTTTCATGCGGGACCGCAGTTACTGTTGGCGACTATACGAGATACGTACTGGCCCATAAGAGGTCGCAGTTTAGCTAGAATGTGCTGCCAGCAATGCGTACGTTGTTGCCGATTTAAGGGTAAAACAGTCAGTCCAATTATGGGTGATCTACCACAGCAGCGACTTCTAGCAGGTTTTCCATTTGAAAACATAGGTTTGGACTACGCAGGTCCAATTCAGTCAGCTGTTCGTCAAGGCCGTGGCTGTAAATTAGTTAAAGTTTACATAGCTATATTTGTTTGCTTTTCTACAAAATCAATTCATCTTGAACTGGTCGGTGATTTGACCAGTAATACTTTTGTCATGGCGTTAAAGAGGTTCATTTCGCGTAGAGGAAAGCCGAAAAATATCTACTCGGATAATGGCACCTCATTTGTTGGTGCGTATAATGATCTCTCAAAATTTGTTAAATCCAACTGCGATTCGGTTGCCGAGGAGATGGCTAAAGAGGGAATTAACTTTCATTTTATACCGGCGTATTCTCCTCATTTTGCTGGCCTTGCGGAAGCTGGTGTCAAATCAACCAAACATCATTTAACTAGAGTGTTGGGCCTTTGTAATCTTACCTACGAAGAGCTATATACCATGATGGTTCAGGTTGAAGCAATATTGAACTCCAGACCACTGACACCGCTATCATCAAACCCTGAGGATCTGATGCCGCTCACACCCGGACACTTTTTGATTGGACGTCCTATGACTTCACTGCCGTCACCTGATTATCGAGATCAATCCATCAACACCTTAACTCGATTTCAACGCATTGAGCTTCTCCGACAGCATTTTTGGAGGCGATGGAGCAACGAATACATATCTGAGCTCCAACTTCGGACGAAATGGCGTGCATGTAAGGGCTCCCTCAAGCTGAATTCCTTAGTCCTCCTTAAAGAAGACAACCTCCCCCCACTCAAGTGGAAAATGGGTCGGATTATTGCCACATATCCAGGGACAGACGGCGTAGTTCGAGTTGCTGACGTCAAGACTTCTAGTGGTCTGTTACGCAGATCATTTAGCAAGATTTGTCCGTTGCCAGTGTATCCAGAGTCAGAAGATAGTGGTTGAAAGGCAGGCTTTCAACGCCCGGGGATATGTTCCCGCTAGAACGCCTACTCGAAGGCACATTGCCACAGACTGCCAAACTGTGATTTTGCAGCGATTTTTTATTTTTGTGTGTTTCTACATGGGTTTACCCACATATTGTTTTTATTAATATATACACTTTTACATTCCCTGGAGCAAGTCTTTTTTTCAATCTTCTCCCTAAAATAATACCTGGATCAATCCGCAACAGCATACATCGAAGGATTGAACGATTTATCTGCTGCGGTATTCCCATCCAATTATAATTTAGGTGTCTTCAAGGCTTCATAGCTTATATAGCTTAATTTAGGTGTCTTTTAGCAATCGTTGATAGTGAGGCGTACCTCACTATCAACGATTGCATCACTGCTTTCCATCCGGTGGGATCGCAGTCAAGCACTGGTTTACATCATAAATCATAAAAAATATCCTATTTCTAGTGCGGTCAGATATAGCATATATTCCTAACACATTCGATATAGAAAATATTATCTTATTTAAATTAATTTATTTAACAAGTATCTAGCTTAGTAAGTTTCATAATACCACTAAAACGTGAACTACCAAATACTTTCCTCAGCAAGTAATTAATAGAATGAAGTATTTAACCCTTCTCCGCGAAATGGGGTTGAATCCACCCCACCATCCAAAGTTTCAAACCGAGCAATGTAATCACGAGAAATAATTTTAAAAGGACAAACTCTGATTTCCGTGAAATTAATTTGAAATAATTAAATCTTCATTTTGATAATTTTATGAATCGGTACAAAGTTGTTAAGTACTTTTGTTAGTTAAAAATTTAACGACATGACTCTTGTATTATTTGCAAATCTGTAAAGGATCCATAAAAAACTTTTCATGTAATATGAAGCACAAATCAAATAAAAGCATAAAAAGCATAATCAGCCTTTTTTTAATGTTCCTACTGCTGGGACTCAGGCCTCCTCTCTAGGAGAGGGAATGGGCCGTAATCCACCACGCGGGCCCAGTGCGGATTGGTGGAAGTCACATGTCTTCGATTTTTTGGTTCTAGGACGTTTATGTTTCCTCACGATGTTTTCCTTCACCATTTTGAGAGCAGTGGTAATGAAATAAATTACACAAAGTAATGCGCCTGATTGGGTTTGAACCCGCGACCTACAACTAGTAAGTCGGGGCCTTTACCACTTCACCACCACTGCTCCCAAAAAAAAAAATCAAATGGTTTATCGTATTTATAAGATACGGAAATCCATGACCCATTGGTCAGTGACACCGCTAATACATGTCACCCCTCTAACCAAGCTATGGGTTCACCACAATGACAACGTCCGGATTACAACCCATGAACTTCCGGTGGGGTCATAACGACCCCACGTATACAAACAAAACTACCTTGTTCCTCTATATTAAAATTTAAAACCTATTTTAAATAGTCCTTTTATCCCAACATCAGTCCCACTTAGAGTTTTGTTTATGACAAAAGGCATACGTAAGTATTTTAAATAAATGATGAGAGATGGCCAGGAGATGGCTAAGAGCATCGGAGTGCTCTACTGATTTTATTAGCGGTATGGAGTGAAGATATTTTAGTAAATATTGCCTTTCGAAGATGGTCAGTTTGAATTTCAGAGGGAAAGGAAAATATTTTAGCATTTCGCAGTCAATTACAAGAATAGACAGAAGTTAATTACTGTAGAACAAAACAAATATGTGGTGGTCAGGGTATACAGGGAAATAGAAAAACTTTTATTCGGGTTAGACACAGTACCACAACGCAGCAACACAAAGTTGAAGAAAAGTACAGAATGCGTTGAGCGTGCCTGTACCGAAAGGGTACCTCAGCCAGCGATAAAAGCTCAGTGATAAATGCCTAGCAAATAGGCATTTATCACTCAGCACTGGTTTTATTAGTTTTGAGCAAAGAAAATATTTAATATCTTTGGTACAATTATAGATCCGAAACAGTTTCGTTATTTTATTGGACACCTACCGATATTTTATTTTACTTACATTTTTTACCTTCTTTAAAACTAACATTAAAGGTACTGGATACAGTCTGTTTGTTGATTCATATTTTTAATAACAAATCAAAGATATACGATTTATGCAAAAATCAAGTCCCAACAACAGGTAGTTATGATGACGACAACGAAAAAATAACGAATTACATTCTTTAATTATTATTTATTGAAAAACCGATAACACACTGAAAACAATAATTAAAAGTAACTATCCAATTATGAAATGCTGGTTTTCAACCCTAAACACACACATTTAATAAATCAAGAAGTTAACTTTAACCCTTACCGATGGACCTTTTCGACCACACCAATTGTCCGCAAACACGCACGTTGAAATGACCCCGGCAATTATACGGTTATTATGATCATGAGGGCTTTAATTAAATACTTAAAAGGAGGCTGTCAATGAAGGGTTAGTTTATTGAATAATGCATTGTTTTAACTACAAGGTAGTTTTTCGAACGAACGAATATCAACACAATATGGTGATATTATTTAATGTAGGATGAAGAAGCAAGGGCAGACCAAAGAAAAGATGGATAGATTGTGTGAGGAGTGATATGAAAGAAAAGGAAGTTAGAGATAGCGTGACGAGTGACAGGACAGAATGGAAGAAAACGAAAGTGTTGCGTCGAACCCAAGTAATATTGACAAGGGCAGGAAGATGATCCTAAGTCATTATTCTGACTGTAATTCCATCAAACTGATTAATTACTATGCTTTTTTTAAATGATATTAACCAGTGCTTGACTGCAATCCCACCTGATGGTAAGCAGTGATGCAATCATAGATGGTGAGGCGCACTAGTTTATTAAGAGCCTATTCACACTAGCCTTGAAGACACCCAAATATATCTCGACTACCAATATTTACATGATCAGTTCCTCCTATCCCGAATACGGAAACCTCACATTCACAAACATTAGCGTATAATATAAACAAGTCACACCACATCAGATGCTCTGTTTGTTGCACGTCGAAGCGATAGATCGTATCTAACGCGATGTGGCGATAGCGTAAGTAGCGCGGTACTTAACGCGATGCGCGCATCTTTATAAACATGTGCACTGAGATACACATCGTAGATGGTCATAGGTCATGAAGGTATTAAATGTGAAACTGAAAATTTACTACAGGTTTTGAGACCTTAAACTCAGGTTCATGTTGTTCATATTTTGTAGTAGTTTGATCAATCCTAGACACTAGCGACTTATGATGATATGGAGTGTGCACGGGAACAGCATAACTTGATACCGCCATCTTCTTTCTACCATCGATGTATCGTACGGCGTAACCCATACGTTGTTGAAACCTCTGCGGTCCGGTCTAAGCGTTTCGCCTCGTTGTTTATACCGCGAACATCGAGGAACTGGAACAACTTGCTTGCTGCAGTCTTCCCGTCCCATTATAATTTAGGTGTCTTCAAGGCTAGAGTGAATAGGCTCTTAATAAACTAGTACGCCTCACTATCAACGATCGCATTACTGCTTACCATCAGGTGGGATCGCAGTCAAGCACAAGTTTATATGAATTTAAAAAATGTATATTGTCCAAAATATTGGATTGAATGTTATTCGAGCCACTACGTTGTTATTCACAAAAACCTCTACTTTTTTACTATCGATATGCTCGGTATTGTCCACTATCTCACCTAAATAAGCGATGATGTGGTCGACGATGGAACACGCTTGCCCAGTAACCTATTCACTCTTGACTTAAAGACTTCTAGGTAGTTATTAGGAAACACAGACTCCGGCAGGAAATTCCACTCCTTAGCTCTTTAGCTGTATGTCTTCCACAGATATAAAAAAAAAATTGAAGGTATGACCGAAGACTGTAAATCAACATATCATGATGATAATGTTGATCTCTGTTTATTTATTGTACGTGTGATTACCTTTCCGAAATGTACTAAGTCAATGTTATTATCAATCATTAATAAGATGAACAGCCCCGCAGGCAATAGCAAACAAGCCAATAAGAATTCAAATAAAACTCTCAGCATTCGTAATAATAATTGCAGTAGCTTACATTTCGTAATGGCACCTCGTTATTTCTTTTATTACAGAAATATGTAAATCTAATTGAAGCTACGGAAAAACGTATACTTAGTTTCGTAAGTAGCGTTTGATAATTATACGGAATCACTAATATGGCTGACTTTGATATGATTTCTATTAATGCAATAATGCGGTGCTGGTCTATTGGTGGCAATAATGACGGCTGAGTGTTCGAGTTCAATCCCCTGGTCAGGCGGAGTGATAATATAGATTTTCTTTTAGGAAATTCTTAGAAGCAGCCATGTTCATTTATTGTAAATTGTAATAAATGAACACTCACACACACACGTACAGAGAATCAAAAATGACATAATAGTCTAGTTTGAGGTTTTAAATCCAGATCTGAATGAATACAACTTGAACTACAGCACGCAGTTCAGCAAAGTTTGCAACGGAACTAAGCCACAACATTGACAGCATAGCCTCTATTTAATATACAATATCCAAGCTTCCAATGCATCTGGCTTACCTAGTAGTTAGGACATGCATACATAGTACTAGGACATGCGAACCTAGTACGCTAGGACGAGCATAACTAGCAGCTTTCATAGCAGTATCGGCTTTACATACATAGTCGTATGCCAGCTTTGATGCAGCGCCTTCGGATGTGAACGGAATTCATTATTCGGAATATGGCATTTTAGTATCGGAGGTAGAATCTATGAATAACATAGTACAGGTGTTTTTAGGATTAACATAACATCACTCGCGGCTGGATTTTATTTTATGCAGGCACATTTCGCATGTTATGTTTCTGTTATAAGTGTGGAATTGGTGAGATCGGAGCCACACAAAATGGTTGTATTTTTCAGTAGTCAGGTGTCTAAAAGGCTAGAGTGAATAGGATCTCAATAAACTAATGCTATTCACCATCAACGATTGCTTCAGTGCTTACCGTCAGATGGGATTGCAGTCATACTCTAATTAATATCAATAAAAAAAAAAATACTTCGTTATTTATTTCCTAATACGTCTTTTGTCTTTTCCCAGTCTGTTTCATATATATCATCTACATCCTAACCATAAATTATTATCCCTTTCACACCTCGTATCTCTCAAACTTTTATCTCTTTCACTCGATCATGCTTCACATCTGTCATTTACCTTTACATTTCAATTCACTCATCTCCCGTAACACTCATTACTTTCCGTTTCATTTTCAGGCCACCATGCAAGGGCTGCAGGATACAAAATAGTTACCCCGGCCCTGGAACGCAGAGGGTAACTGAAGGAACACAGGTGGGTTTTAGTTAGTAACTTTCTGACACTACCTCTCGCTCCACCGACAGCGGGAGGATTCATTGGATGATTTACCTTTGAAAAAAGGCATGTCTCCTGGTAGCTACAAAGATTTTTTAAATAATTTTTCTTCTTCTTGTTCTCTCCTGTTTCCATTACTTGGGGTCGGGTATCCTCACAAATAAGCACCAAGATATTCTATCCTGGGCTGTCGGCTCTGGCAAATGGGCTAACTTGAGGTTTCATTCGATTCTAGACCACCAGGTCAATGGCGGGCGACCTCTGCCTTTCTTTTGTTCTGGCGGGTTTAGTGCAATTTTTACGACATATAGTCCTCGCTTCTCCTGCTAACATGTCCATACTATTTTATACATCGATTTTTTAAATCGTTACTTATAGCTAAGAATTTTAGAACGACACATTTTGGGGACTATATTAGGCCAAAATTTAAAGAAATAATAATTATATAGTAGGAAATAGGAAAGCAAAAACTTAATAGATTCCCCGTATTACTTCTATATCAGTTACCACCAAAATTCATTTATTCGTGAACCAATATGGAATGGGATCGCGAGTAAAAAACAAGGAAACGTATTAATTGAATGTCGTAACAAGTCTTTGTCCGGGCGAAGTGGAGTGGAACAATCATGCGAAAGGGTTCCGTACGAGACGCACAGGCATGCGATAATAATACAAGTGTGAGTGTCGTACTGTAGCGCTAATGCCTCTTTCGGAACAGAGAACTGATATCTCTGAGGGACTCATGATGTTTACATGTACTGAGGGAATGTTTGAAATAGTTTCCGGGGCCGACGAACGCAATGGGCAACTGAAAGACTACAAGTGGATTTAGTTAATATAAGTCTAACACTAACTCTGATTCCAGCAACAGCGGGAGGACGTTGTCTGATGATTTTCTACCTCAAAAGGGAAAAGAAAGGTTTATACTGTACTGGGAACAGAGATTCTATTTCATGAAGCCGGGTTGATCTTCAGTGTATGTGTAAATTCACGACCGTATTGTTTCTGTGTGTGCTAGTTATTTTTAATACTGACCGCGAGATAGAATTGGTGAGGCCCAACTCTGACACAAATAATTAGCTTTTTCAACGTTATTGGTAATTTCTAAGTGAAAAATTAACGTCACTTTGGTGAAGGAAAATTGTAAGAATCACCAAACGTTTAGGAGTAAATGCCGTGCCGTGATAGTCAATTAATCTGTTTATTTCTCTATAAGATATTTTATATTAATTATATCAAAGGCAGATGTTTCGACTAGCCTAAAGAACTAAGTTAAATTCTTTAAATATGCTTAAAGCAAATATTTGATAGTTCTTAGATGTTTTTTACCTACAAAACAGATTTAGCCATACTTTAAAACACTAATTATACAAAAACAATAGCCTCAGCAATGACATTGTAGGAGTTTCCCAAGTTTTTTGAACGTTTAAACTAAAAACTAACAAGCGGTTTAAAAACAGGCGGTTAAAGTTGTCGACTACCGTATTTAGTTATCTGCCTGTACACACAAGGTTGGAGGTGATCAAGGATGGAGTAATGACACATCTAATGTTCAAAAAATTAGAAGACGATTGTTCAAAATATTGGGAATTACGTCATTGATTTAAACGTAGTAAGCATGTGCCGACAGAAACTCGAAGAATCGCTAAACTTAAGTGGCACATTGCGTGGCACATTGCTCGCAAAACAGATATCATTGACCAATGGAACCGAAAGGTTCTGGAGAGGCGACCGCATCCCGGAAGATGCAGCGTTGGAAGGCCCCCCATAAGGTGGACCGAAAACCTGGTGAGGGATCGCGGGATTCCAATAGATGCGAGACACACACGACCGTTCAATGTAGCAACACTTGGGGGAAACCTATGTCTAACAGTGGACGTCTTTTGGTTGAAATGATGGTGAAGCATGTGCCTCAAAAGGTTGCCCAACTTAGATGGGACTGAACAGGTCTGCTGCATGCCTGACTAATTATGGGCTAAAATTGCTCGAAGTTGGTGCCCTGACAAAGCGAGACGGGGTTAAGGTAGACCATGTAGAAGATGGTAGGATGAACTGGACAGATTTTACCAAAACTGTAAGGAGGAAGCAAACAAAGGAATGGAGGGAGGCCTTTGCCCAGAAGTGGGACAGAACACATAGCGAAAACTGAATCACAGACATTTTCATGACCTGCAGTCATCAATCTTCCTAGTCTTTTCCCAACTATGTTAGGGCCGGCTCTCGTCTTACCCAATACAGCAGAATGCTAGTAGGTACCTACTTATCTTGGTTCGAATGCCTATCTGAACCCCAAAACCCACTTGCTGGGTACCACGACATCCCTACCCAAGCCTACATTATAAAAATATAGACTAAACCCTGCTCAACATATATTTTGAACCATTCTTAAAGCTTTGAGAATGATTCAACTATGCGTATAAGATATTTTTATTTGAATAGGAATTCAGTTTTACAAAAATAAGACTCCTGTATCCTACTATGCTCTACTGGTGAATGCTCTTTACAGCCACATTGCAAGCAGTCCATGTGTTACTGACAAGACTTATCTCTTCCACCGTGTTTGTTATCAACTTGTGAGTTTTCTCACGTTTGCCCACAACTTTACAAGCTAAACATCCAACACCTTGGGAAACAACTTCAAATGTACATCCATCGAGAGTGTATTTTCGATACTTTAACATCATTAAGTCATCAATGATATCATTTTTGTGAATTTTACTTCCGTGTAACAACCAGCTGTTTCGTCATTACAACAAAAAACATACGTACCTAACAACGCGCGGTTGAATGGCCAATGCGCGTACGCATACCCATTGACACATCTCTATGAATGACGCCTTTATATGCAACTTGAATCACTGCATTCGCTTGCACGCACACTTACGAATAAACACCAATTTTCCACAGATAATACACAAAAACAATCACAGAATAAAAAATAAAACTCACACCGAACAAATGAACACGTCCGAAAAAAAAACAATTGAAATGTTCGATTTTTGAAATTTGACAACTGTCAAACGCAGTCGGTACAGTCGCGTGCTAAAGTGATTTTATGATTTTTATTGTGCGTTTTAACATGCGGTGCTCACTCGTGCGGCCACAACTGACTGACTAACGGTCCGTCCGTCCGTCCGTCCCGCTCTATAGTTGCGCAACTAACGGGGCATAGAGTAAGCTCATTTTTGTGTACAGAGCGGCAGTATAGTAAATAACTTCATGTACTGAAGAAAGTTTGTCATTAGAACTTAATTGATTGGCTTTAGTTTTAACTTTCGTTAGAGAGGTTAACATTTCAGTTAAAATCCAAGTGAAAAGCATACGATCTTAATTCATTCTTACTTTAAAATTAGCTTGAAATAAATTTCAATATTTGCATTTCAAAACAGAAAAGATACATCACTAATGGTCGACATGATATTCGCTGTTATGAAACTATAAAAAATTCTCCGATGCCGCTTCATGAAATATTGATGCATCGCATAATCCAGCGATTTATATTATTTTCTGATCTGGATTTTTCAGCATCGTATCGTATTAAAATTATTCATAGTCTACACTTTTTATTCGTCTGTCCGTAACAGTTTTCCTTTGCGTTTATCTTTGTTTTCCTGAAATTGAACGTTATAATTAAATATCATCTTTATTCTTGTTTGAACATGAGGTCAATGTATTTTTCATTGAGAGCAAAACATTTATATCAAGATTTTAATAAAAGTCAGGTACATGTATTTATTCAGTGATTGGCCTTTGTAAATTTAGCAATTTTTAATTATCCTTTATCTTAAATACTTTTTATCAATCAAAATAACATGAACGAAAGCTCATCTAGCGGTTAAAGCCACATTTTTATATGAACATACAAAATAATCTTTGTTTTACAATTACGGACGCGCCCACGTGAACTGTTGTACGTAAACTACACAATAGCGCTTTAAATCACTTAGTTTACTGGCTATAAACGGAAAGAAGTCCAAGACTCATAGGTTGTCTGTGGCACCCAGTGTAGGTGTCTCGGATCTATCAGATACGTGAATAATTACTATGTGTAGTCATAAATAACACATTTTATTGGTAATATTAATTTAATGATACGGTCCGATGCACTGCCTATTAAATTCACATTAATTATAGGTTTTATATCAAAGTATTATGTGAAAAGATGTGATCGTGATAAGAGAAAGAATTAAATTATGAAAGATATCAATACAAAATGAAAAACCAAGCCTCTACTCCTTGTGATAGTTTGGATCAGAAAGAACTTATTATTGCTTACGATAATGTATTCATAAAATTTAATATCTCACCGAGTGATACAAAACACAAGACAGTGATCTACTAAACCGAACTGGAATGTGATTCTTTCGAGGCCACCACTTTGCAAGCCCACGAGGCTACAGGAGGCCTTGACACCAAAGGTCACGGTTTTGGCTAACAGCACGCCAAGACCTTAAAACAGGCCTTATAATTTGCAACCACAGACTATAAAATGCAGACAGTTGACTTCCTATAATGGCCTGCGCACATGCGAATGAGTAATGCTCAGTTACAAGGAATCCAAGAGGGAAGTAAAAGGAACTCATTCCTGATGTGTACTGAGAATCTGATGTTAATGGAAATAGTGTGCCTATTGTGCTTCCGTTAGACGATGAATTTATAAGCCAGGCGCCTCGGTATAAATAGAATAAATAAAAATGGAGGATTAGGAGTCCTTTGAAAAAACTATATTTTAAAAAACATTGAATTTGACAAGCAAAAAAGAGACATACGTTTTAATCTTGCGATATTTTAAGCTTGCATTGAGAAATCCTTCTCAATGCAAGCTTAAAATATCCTTTATCCTTCTTAATATTTGTCCTATCATTTCTCTACTCTGTGCATCATTTTTGTCTATTCTGAGTCGTCGTGACATCTAAGTTACTTCATATGAGGACAATTAAAAAATCTTTATGTTAAAGAAGACGACTACCATAAAAAAGGACTCCGTAGAATGTTTTAACATCATAAGGTCGAAACAGTTGCCATTTCAAAGTTTACTATCGAAGATTTGCAATGAAAATACTAAAACTAAATTATGGACCATTGTATTTGAAACGTGAGTACAAATAACTGAATATTCAGACGACAAAAATATTCAAAAGGCCACACAGTAACAATTGTACGGTTGCTGAAAAACAATTGTTTTTGTGTCTCGCTATTAGTTAACAGTTCGGCTATACTCACGTAATCGTTGAGAATGGAAATGTTATTGTAAGTACCTGGAACAAACATTGTAAAACGTTAGTATCTAGCTTAATAATGACTTTGTTTCTACTGATTTAGCTAATATAACAAGCGTATTATAATAATAATAAACATTTATTTCAGACGAGGTCCATATTTTGTTATTATCAATATCTTAAAAACTAATGTTAGTAGCAACACAATTATACACAACCGTAGGGGCCCAACAGGGTCGAAGCCTACTGGGGCCATGGGTGATGCGAAAGTGACCCCCGGGGCCCTGGAAAAATAAAAATGGCAAAGAAGGAACAGGAGTGGGTTTTTAGTCAGTAACAGTCTGACACTATCTCCCGCTCCGCCCAAAAGCGGGGGTCGTCATTAGATGATTTTCCCACCCGAAAAAAAAAAAAAAAACAATTATATAACTACACCACAACATGAAGCTGCACTCTACTATGCAGAATGGGGGACTCCCACCTATCTGCAAAAATGCTCAGTATAGTGTTGGTGCTGCCACGAACGCGAGTGAGTAGGGAGGCGCATCTCTTCCTGATTGTGTCAGCAAAGCCATCAACTTGCGCCTCAGCAAACATCTCTGACGCACTGCAACACCACGGCAGCCCCAATAGCACCCTGAGATCATTGTTATTTTTACCACATTTGTTTTTATTTAATAAAAAAAATTACATTACATCATTCTAATATTACATAGGCGAAAAAGTTTTTACGAATGTGTATATATTTTTATTACTCCAACATCTGAATGGATCATGTTTTGGACTAACATATAGGATAGTTTTTATTTTCCGGGAGTATGTTCTGTTGATATAATTTTCTACATTCACGCTGGAGAAACTGCTGCAGAAGCTAGTAGATTATGACAAGAAATTATTGGGTCAAAATAAAAAATCTTGAAAACTATTTTATTTCTAAAGGCAACTTTAAATCTCTTAAGAATTTCAAGAAAGTAAGTTCCAAATAATAACCACTATTAGACATAAGGAAACCACAACAATGTAAGTGCAGCCATAAAAAATAATGCTAAACAATTCCGATTGGTGACCGCAAAACGACACAAACCAGTAGGAAAGTAAAAGTATCTTCAATTCCCACATTTTATTTCCTTCCGACACCATCGACATGATACAAAAAAGCCGCTGCATCGCTGAATAAAGCGGCTGGCTCCTTGATGTTTACCGTCCCACCATTGTGACATTATACTGAGCTCCCGCATATTTACAACACCTCAAAAATTGCATGTGAAAAGCGCACGTACCCACAGGGGGACAAACAAATGACATCACACAGGGATATAATGCAGAAGGCTTAGTTTCCAACATGTGTAAGAAAATCTTAGTTAAGCAACCTCTTTTCTTTCAGGTAGATATGTCAATTGGAATAGTTTTGAATTGTTTTCCTAAAGTTATTAAAAGTTTAAATAATCCATATCTGGAGAAAATTGGATCAATAAAATCCAATTTGTTTACATTTATTTATTAAAATAATGAGAATAAACCAAATCAATTTTGGCTAGATTATAAAAGGATTGATGATACTTTTCTTCAATTGAAATATACACAAAAAATGTTAATTGTCTACCTAATACGGTTTATAAAATAAAGCTCACTCACTGACAGACAGACGGACGTAAACGTCACATTTAAAATCAATCTGAACTATTGCTATTTAAGAAATAAGTGGTTCAAAATAGGTAATTTAGAAACAATTGTAGTACACACATTTCTTGAATGGCGTTCCGATCCCGATTTCCGGCCACCTTAGGCGCGGCCTTGCGGACGGCGAGCAACGGGTAGCTCGCCGTCCGACCGTCCGGTAACCGTCCGGACCGAGCTCAAGTGGTCGACGCGTAGTGTTCCATGCGCGCCTCAAGAAGATGTTAGCAACCATAGGGGCCCAGCAGAGTCGAAGCCTACTGGGGCAACGGGTCTGATTCTGAAAGGAAGACTCGGCCCTGGTATGAAAGGCAACGAAGGAACAGGAGTGCGTTTTTAGTCAGTAAAAGTCTGACACTATCTCTCGCTCCGCCCAAGAGCGAGGGATGTCATTGGATGATCTTCCCATCGAAAAAAAAATTCTTGAATGACAGAAGTTAAGATATAGAAAATGTGACTATGTATATATATCATATTGCTCGCGGCTTTACCATGGCTTAGCAATAGGGTTCTGTTGTTCACCATTTCTTTACACAAGGAACCCTAAAAACATTTCATGTGATCTTTCCTCAAGTGACTTTCAGCCTTCTGCTATAACTTTTTCATGAAAACGGCTCGACACAGGCTTTCACGTGGAATAGTGTCAAGAGCGATCGATGGAGTCACTCCCAATATCGTAGGTGTCGATACAGTATCGAAGGTGATATGGAGACTGGGGCCCCTTGTACTCCAAAGAAGAGGGTAGGAGCAGTTCTAAAAATATGTAGTTTACCGGGTAAAAAAACAGTTTGCTGGACAAATTGTTTTTAGGCTTTCCATATTTATATGACTATAATAAAAAAAAAAAAATTAAGAATTTTGTATGTGACTGCACTTAATAATAAAAAAAAAATGATGCCATTTTATGCATGCAAAATATTGCATTCCTTTTTTGATTTTCATGAATTGTAATAAGTGCCACATACACAAGTACACATTAATTATATCTTTCAGATTTGTTCTTAGGACGTGCCGTCGTAGACTGAACAATATTTTTTTTACTCTTTGTAGACTCGCCGTGCACTAAAAACTAATCTTATTACCAACAAACCATAGGTGTGAAAATAATTACACAACTCAGCTTTTTTATTTAACACCAACTTTATCTTCGAAACCATCAGAGATACAGTCGTGCCAGTACATTAGAGGTACCTCAAGTACATGACAAGTACATACCTGGTAGTAGGTAGTAACATTCCCAGATCACGGTCGTGGGCGCCGACCATCGTGAGACAGGTTATGCGTGCTTGACCGAATTTGGGCCTACTTTTACTTTTCTATTGATGCTCAAGTTCGTGTGGTATTGTTGTTTAAATATTAGTGTTGTTCTCGAGTGGTTAATGTTTTGGGTGAGTTCGCTTCTATAGTAAGTGTTTAGAGAGATTTAGGAGTGAGTTTGTAGTTATTAGGAAAGTTTGATGTAGGAAGGGCTACCGTAATGTGGGACTCAAAAAAGAAAATAGGAAATGACTCAGCTGTTGGCCATCTTAATTTGGCAATGACAATTATTATTTATGATGGACCAATTAAATAGGCATATTCACTTAACCCCGAGCGAATGCCGGCGTTCGCTCGGTCATTTTATTTCTATTGTGTCTTTAATTACGCTACTCAATAGGTTAAATACGATGAATATTTTTTTCTAATTAATATTATGTCTCAAAGTCTTAAGTTGTTTCAAATCAAAAATAAGTAGGTTAGACCAAAGTCGCAAAACACTCGCAATATAAAAATATTTATAATAACTTTCCAGACAGACCCACAAAACATTACCTATATCATTCAACTTTTTGTCAAACAAAGCTACAATAGTCATTGTGACAGAAAGGAAAAACAAAATTAAATCTATAAATCACGATTATTACGTGGCAGCCGTGGCGGAAAGTTGAAAGCGTTGATAATCAGAAACCATATTGGACAGAATGAGAGATTTGGAGCGGGCAGGGCAGTCGCCTTTCAAATTGGAGACATTACTGTACAAGTCGTCAATGATAATGTAACTATAATTTAGTGTAGTTGAAGCAACATTTTATTTTTATTTTTTATGAGTTGAAGCATTTTTAAAATAGATATAATCAACAATCAGGGTAACCATAACATTTAAAAAGAGAAATAACAAAACAAAAAGTACAATAATAATAAATTGTGTTTAAAGTAAATAGTTTTGTGAATGAGTATACTAAATAAAATAATAGTCTTGTGTGAAAATAATAAACAATTAATGCAAATAATGATGTGTAGATAATAATCAAAAACTGCTTGTTATATATGTATATAACAATTAGCAAAAATATAGCTATCATAAATGAAAGTTCAAATATGAATAAATAAATAAAAATACTACGTTAATAAAACAAAAGTTACGTGTGAAAGTATTATAATAATAATTATAAATAATTTGCTTGGTGGACATAAAAAAAGGATATAGTTGTAAATTATGGGAGTCAATAAAATTTTCATACAACTAGCGTAGATTTTATTACATCAGTGTGAATTTTCTTGTCAAGATTTAAAAGGTTATCTATATAAATAAAGCAAAAGTATTATCAGCTTTATAATGTTCCCACCGTAGGGTCTCAGGACTGCTCTCTAGGAAAGGGAATGGTTCGCAATCTAACACGCGAGCTCGGTGCAGGTCAGTGGATGCAACATGTCTCCGAAATGTTCGTTCTAGGACATGTCAACCATGCCATCTGTCTATCTATCGGCATTTAATTTAGTCTTAGGATCTATTAAAAGATCTAACGTCTATTTAATACCATACATAGCTGTATAGGCTATCAATATGATACTGTCCATATTTGGAAAACTTTTTGACACATTATGAACGTGGGATGTCCGAAAGGGCCTCGTGGTGAAATCTTAGAGATCAGGTTTGGATCAGTTCCTATCGCCCACATGGGTCAGTGTTGCTACATAACCTGATGTAGTTGTGGTATGATGGGAATGTTGGCTTTTGATGTTGCTATAGAAGTTTTGAAAGATGGCCTAAAGCGTATTTAGGGATTAATTAAAAAAGTAATGAAGATACGTTAATGTTGATAGATTAAGCTCAGTGGCTTGCGATTAGAGTGGCTTGTATCTATCTGTGAGTATCACTGTTGTACAAGCTGTCATTAAACAATCACAGACAATCCAAACAAAAAAACATTGCATCTTTCATACTGAAAATCAATTTCTTGAAGAATGTTGTTCATTTGAATGAACAGACGCAGTATTAATCTAAAATATATCTCATTTCTATGTAATACTGAAGCAAGTACCGTATTGACTGTACTGCCCTGCAATGTAGCACATAGTGAAACAATATATTATCATAATTAACACCGTGTACAACACTACACACCTAAGTATCACTAATAAATATGTCCTATTTAATCAAAATAAAAATCAACGTATCAAACTGTAAATGTTAAAAAAAAAACATGGTAATGAAACGTTATCTTAACATATATACCTACTTGGGCCGTACCCACTAAGACCGCGGCAAACTTAAAAGGAAACCTGTGGTCCTAGAACGCAAAGGGCAATTGAAAGACACAGGTGTGGTTTTAGTCAAGTAAGTAAAAGTCTTACACGCCCTCCCTCTCCATCCCAAAGAGGGAGAAGTGTGATGATTTGCCACCTCAAAAAAGCGTATACCTTCTTATTTATGGACTGCAGACGTCCACTAATAAACATGTGGTATTGAAAAACAAATCAACATTCCTTCTTTCCACTTCCGCCTCAAATAATTAGTACTCAAAATATCTACCAAAAGCGTAAACAAAAAGCCTTTGGAACAGGTTGCTGGCAAGTTGACATGTGTAGTATCGCTATTTTAGTAGATGGGTACATCATCAGAACTAGTTTACGTTAACGGTCGAACACCTACGCTGCGGATTCATGAATGAAGACGAATTACCACTACTATGAGAACTGAAGTCAGCTTGTGAGAACTAGGCACCAAGCAGGTGAGTTTCAATCGAGATAAAATAAAAATAAGATTAAAACCATCTACTTAAGTTCTTCTTTTAAGATCTATCTTACTTCTTCTTGTGAAAGTAGAAAAGTTGGTGCACGGGTAGACCATGATTTCGTTCTTTCTTTTTCTTTTTAATAAAACTTTGCTCCCACACTAGAAATTACTTCTGTATTGTGGATGCGTTGACAAACATATTAACTTAAACACACAAGACAGCTAGACCCGGAACAACTATCTGTATGCCATACAAATATTTGTTCCGTGCGGGAATCGATTCCGTGACACGCAGCGCAACAGCAAATCGCTCAACTACTGTGCCGCCAACCATCCTGTCCATTTATAGTTTAAGTAGGATTAGGACATAGGATGCTTTTTATAAGATTCCCATAGAATAATCCACGACTTTCATGCTGGAGAAGGTGCTGACAGATGCTGTCACCAGAATTTATTCATTCATTCATTGCCATGGTGAACAAAGTAGAAATGACCACTGTAAATCCCTTCTTGTTACGAAAGCGTGAGATATAATGAGAAGAAAAATAACTTTTATTTTCTAATTGCTACAACCTGATCCGAGAGTCTTTAAGTCAAGAGTGAATAGGTTACTTCTAGGCTCCATCGTCGACCACAATATCGCATCGCTTCCCATCAGGTGAGATACTGGATAAGAACGGACTTTACTGGACAACAATCTCCCGAATTCCAAGAATAATATTAATCTTAGGAACATTAGTTCGCAAACAACGTTACAAAATGACGGAAACTATTAATAACAGAAAGGGTTAGGTCAACCCTCTGTCGGTGTTTGTCAACAATCTGTTTGTTCTAGAAGCAGCCATTGATGGAGCGGCCGCCTTCCGCTACAGACAGAATGATAAATATTTGGTAGGAAATCGAAGGAAACAAAGGATTTACCATCATATTAATAATTTACCACCAAATTAATACATTACTCGCATGTGGAAGGTGGAGGGAGGTATTTGTTCGAAAGGCCGCGGGAATATTTGAAAGAGTTACTGTTGTTCTAGACTCCTCAGAACTTTCTGAACTGAACTGAAGGACACAGGAGGGTTATAGTTAGTAAAAGTTCTGACACGCCCTCTCTCTTAACTATAGAGCGCAAGAGGTCATTTGATGATTTCCCATCTAAAAAAGGTATTTCCTTGAGACGCAATGAGTAGGCAAAAACAAAAGAAGAAAAATGAGTTTAGCAATGCAAAAACAATAGTCACAAGTTATAAAAGTATTAAATATTGTTTACAATTTGATAACCTCTAGTTAATATAAGGTGATCTCTCTAAATAAAATAATCAACAGATTGTAATAACAATACAAATAAAAACCCATTTTTATTTATAATCAAAATTAAAAAAAAATAAGTAAAAATAACAAAAAATCTTTATTGACGTAGACTTTTACTTATCTAAATAAAATTCCCCGACTCCTGAGCTATTATAAGCTGTATAACAGGAGCCAATGCATTCCCATGATATGGATAAAATTTGGTCAACAAATTCATTAGATTTATTTGAAATAAAAATCAGTCATAGTTCATGTGAAAAATTAATATCACGAATAAAATTACAATACGACAAATAGGAAGAAGACTGAAAACGCAAAAACCTAATTTTTGAAATCTCAGTGAGAGACTCGATCCTCACTCACTTCAACTAAGAACTCGACTCGCATTCACTATAAATAAAAACCAATAGTAAAGAAACACGTTAGCTAAACAAAATATCGTTCATTGATGAGCTAAAGTTTCGTAAGATCGTACATATTGATGGGTGCGTGGGAGTTGACTATGATGTTGATGCTACTCGAGATGATGGTAAACTTGTATCAATTATGGAGATAAGGATAGAAGAGAATGCTGCAGGCTTGCTTTAAATTGATGGGATTGAAAATTTTGTACTTGTTTAAAGAATCTTGAGATTGATCGATAATGATGAAGATAAAGATACAAAAAGGCTAAGGAAAAATAGCTACAGAATTATAATTGAACAAGACATATACATAACACATGAGCAATTAGCTGAGTTTGATGAGGAGAAATTTGCCTCATCAGGTTTAAAGTCACCTAAAGAACAGTGACAAGGCATATGCTCGGAGTTTCCTTGCGTGAATCGAATCAGGAATAAATATTTACAGGAGAAACAAGGTTACCTACATAGCTCAAAGAATCGTCAGTCTTAAGTGATCACTGCCACTTCTAATAAACTATGCGAGTAATGCCCACTACCCAAAGTGCACCGATGACCTGGTGAGGGTCGTGAGAACTCGATGATTGTGAGACGCACAGGACCGGCTGCTGTGACAACATTTGAGAGAGGCCTATATTTAGCAGTGGACGAAAAGATAAGACAAAACTTAGAAGAGAACCTCAACTGGAACCTGATTGGAGAACATGTTTTATAGCGCAAGTTTTCAAAAATAGATCTAACAATTAAACAGCAAGAAGAAAAATGTTCCACAAAATATTATAATAAATAGACAAGCAAGAACAGGTCAGGGCCCGCAATGCAACTCACTAAAGACAAACGAATAACTGCACATTCAAAACAAACACCCAAAACTCCCACGCAGCGCCCTCAAAAAACTAATAATCACATCTATCATTAACCGACCTTACAAGACCAACAACATTCTACACTCGCCCAAAAACTGGCTCCACTACTGGCGCAAGTAACTCGCATAATTGATTGTCAGCGGCGTGACAACTTTCCCAAGATGATTGATGGCGGCAAGTGTTAATCACGTGTCAAGCTTGACGTGTATGGTGGCGCCCTCTGCTTGCTTGTTTATTAGATGTTGTGCACACCTGGGTTTTGGGTTAGGGACAGATTAGGTTATAGGGTAAGAGATATGATTTTGGTTGGGTATTGTGAGATTTTCGCAAAGATTTGGCTGATACAAATTATGATGTTGGTATTGATCAATTCCTGAGGTGGTAACTTTTTAGTAGAGGTAAGTACGTTCGATGCATTCTATACTTTTGTTCTTTTTTAGTTTGTATAAGTAACCGGTGTGCTGTGTTTCTCCCAAATAAATGTTTTTCTATTCTATTTTATAAAAACAAAATGTTTTTTAAAAAACTGTCATTGATAGATAGGCACATAATGGTCATAATGGCATAAGGATTGTTAACCCGGGAAAAAGCACTTTTTTTTTTAGAATAATCCACTAAAACAACTAGTACAACATAAACAGTTCGAATTAAGTTATGGTTACGGCGATGTGGATGGCGACGCAGACTGTGTTCTCCAGTATAGCACGGATTTGGTCAGAAAAACGTATCGGACTCCTGCCCCTGGGTCTTTTCTCATCTACCTTTCCTGTTAGTAGCAATTTTTCCAGGTTATTACTTCTCTTTCTGGCAATGTGGCCAATGAAATCAAAGATTCTTCTTTGGTATATGGTGGTCAGTTTCATGGGTCACTTGAGTTTGGCAATTATGGAGTCGTTAGTCCGATGCTCTGTCCAGCGGATTCCAAGCATTTTCCTCCAACACCACATCTCAAAAGCTTCAATCCGGAAACGGTCAGCTATTTTAAGGAAGGCGGTAGGTTAAATCATAGATTTGACACCATCAACTGCACAAAAAACATATTCCTCCTTCTGGCAAAGTCAGGAAAAATGTTCAGAAATCAGGGAAAAGGTGATACATATATCAATATTAAACATTTTTACGTTTCAGATTATATTTTTCTGGCTTGCGTGTTGTTAAAGTAAGCCACAGTCGTGGCGAAATATCAACTTCAATTACAAAAGTAAACAGTAACAACAAACAGTCTCTAATTTTAAAGTTTCTCAATATAAAACATGATGCTGACAGCCCTTACGACCTACTCACCACAAATGCCACTTCACACAAGAAGACCATGTCTCAATCAGCAGCCTGTCGCCACTTACATCGAGTAATGAGTATTAATGACAAATAGCCGCCCACAGCCCACGTAATGTAATAACAACTTGATAACATACATTCTGAATTACTGCTTACTGACAGTAATGAATTTAAGTCTCTATCTAAACAAAAATCAAAGCGATTTTGAAGAAAACGAGAAGAGAGAGACTCGTGAAGACTTGTGATTAATTGGGGCAACAAACTACTGATCAAACAAAAAAATAGGCTTATCTACCACTAGCGTGGACGCAGGCTTGCGGACGGTGAGCAATGAGCAGCTCGGGAAGGACCTAGCTCCAATCGTCAATGGCAGACAGTGTTCTACGTTTGCCTCAAAGAAATGCCAGCAAAAACGTAGCAGGGCCAATACTCATTAGGGCCATGGGGAATTTCTGAAACTAGTGATCCTAGAACGTAAAAGGCAATTGAAAGAACATATGTGGGTTTGGGATTGGCCCTCTCGCCCCAACTTAGAGTGAGAGAAGTCATTACATGATTTTATAGCTACCAAAAAAATTACATTAAAACACTATTAACTATACATAAAGTATAAATATAATAAATTTACTAACAACAAAAAAAAAACAACCTTAATATCACATGAGGAACAAAATTCTAAAATGCTCAATAATCAAATGCCGACCTTTTTTCCAGTGAAATCAATAACCTTTTTCATGCTCTAATGAAAAAAAAAACAAGTTAGAAAATATCAAAAAAAACTTTACTAGTAAAGTTTTGACAAGGTTCAAAAGCAAAGAAAGCACTCCTCTATTCCCAGCGGCCGGTCTATCAAGAGGCCAGGCTAGTACAGTGCAGGTACTTGCTGGTACAAGTACTGGCGCTAGTGTCGATGCTAGTCGAGTGGCGAATCTTTCACATAACGCTGGCACGGGGTTATTGGGTGGGAGCCAACGTTTGTGGGGGAATAGAGACTTTCTGTTTTGTATTTCCGTACACAAAAGGTAAAAACGGGATTCCATTACTAAGACTCCACTGTCCGGCTGTCACCAGGCTGTATTTCATGAATATTGATAGCTAGACAGTTGAAATTTTCGCAGATGATGTATTTCTGTTGCCTTTAAACACCAAATATTAAAACTAAAACAGAATAAACTTTATTGTACACCAAAAACGTAACACAACTAATATAACTTTATTTTGCCATTCAGCGTGGCAATGCCGCCAGTCTTTTAGGTACAGTACCAGTCGACAACGATACGGAGGAGTTTTTCGACGCCGTACTTTAAATTGCTTTTTTTAGTACTTTAAGGCTTTTATTTTTATTTTGTAAGTTAGTTTTAATTAGGTTAAGTTAAGCATATTAAGCATATAAGCATAATGTGTTAGTTATATAAAAGAAATTGTAACTAAAAAAGGTTATATGGATTTTTTTATGTATATCGTCTTATTATATTTTTTTCTTTTTCGCAATTCTATCTCAATACCTACATGCATTTACCAATGGTGAACTATAAGCTCACAGCCATTAAAATGATACACAATACCTAATAAGCGTAGTTTTAAATCAGAATAAAAAGATGCAAAGATTATTACGAAAACCACTTACTGAAATCAGGACTGTCCACAAACCAGCTCACCGTGGCATACAAACTAGCCAGCTGGAGCATTCTCGAGAGCTCTCAACCGACAGCGCACCGGTATAATGATACCTGGCCATCTAGCGGCTAATTTCAGCACTAGGACGTCGCCAACTATGTAGTTTGGAGGATAGTAATAATGTGATATGCTTGAATTGTCATGTGTCGAAAGATCTTCTAAGGAAATTGTTAGGGACGGCCTTGGCAGCAAGGGTTTTATTATCTGGGCGCATTTATATTATAAAGAAAAAAAAAGAAAGATGTGCTTTTCCAGGAAACAGTCTATTTCAAATATGTAATAAGTTGTCGCAAGCCACGACCAAGTGGTAAAATAGCCCTAAATTTACCCGAGCAAAAGAGAGGGAGAGGCCGCATTATCCTGGCTCAGAATTGTGAGGAGACCTGACCCCAGATTTTTTTTTTTTTAGGTGGGAAAATCATCTTATGACAAATCTCGCTCTTGGGCGGAGCGAGAGATAGTGTCAGACTTTTATTGACTAAAGACCCACTCCTGTTCCTTCTTTGCCTTCGTCCCAGGGCCCTGGGTTTCGCTTTCGCACTACCCATGGCCCCAGTAGGCTTCGACCCTGCTGGGCCCCTACGATTTGCTGACATCTCCCTGAGGCGCGCGCGGAACAATACGCGCCGTCGACGACTTAGGCTCGGTCCGGATGGTTACCGGACGATCGGACGGCGAGCCACCCATTGCTCGCCGTCCGCAAGCCCGCGCCTACGGTGGCCGGAAATCGGGATCGGAATCCCGGCGGCGGTTGAGGCGTGAGGACCCTTGCCTCACGCGATCGGCCGCCTCCTTTGCTAGCATTACTGCTTCGCAGAAGGAGGCGGCCGCCTGCCACTCCTCCTCGCTCCGAACCATGGCCTGTACCAAGGCCCGGCGTGAGAGATCGCCGCCGCCGATCACCCCCACGTGGACACGGCGTTGCTCTGCCCAAGCGGGGCACACCTCCACCGTGTGCTCCACCGTGTCCTCCGGGCGCTCCACACAGTGGCGACACCCGGGCGTGTCTTCCGCACGAATCCGGTGCAGGAACTTTCCGAACTTACCATGTTCGGTGAGAACCTGCGTCATGCGGAACGTGAGGACCGTGAGGTCTTTCCAACCACGCCTCAAAGAGGGGACTTACCGCCATAATTGTGGCGTGCCCAGCACTGGGTCGCGACAGCCGTTGTCGCCATTTCTCCATGAGAACCCGCCGGAACTCCGTCCGCCATGCTGCGACTTGTCGCGGCAGCGGAGTTTCGCCCCGGCGTTGCATCTCAATGCGCAGATCGTGCATGAGAGCAAGGACTGTTGCTTCCAGATCCCATGGTGGCTGGCAGGCAAGGAGACTCGCCGCTTCGCGGGATATCGTCCGGTATCCTCGCACCATCCGTATGGCCATTACCCTCTAAAGAAAGAAAAGAAAGAAAGAAAGAAAAATATTTTATTTGGCACACATGGATTAACACACTGTAAAAAACAAAATTTAAACTAAGAAGAAAAAAAACAATGTGTGTCTCACGGCTGCGCCAAATAGGTCCTCTGGCACGCGTTCAGCTGGGCCGCCGGTTGCTTCCGCAACGCCGGCGCCCACACCGGTGCGCCATAAAGGGCCATGGACCGTACGATTCCCGCGTAGAGCCTTCGGCAGGAGGCGTCTGGTCCCCCTAGGTTGGGCAGGAGCCGCCCGAGGGCAGCCCCAGTCCGATTTAGTTTGGGAGCCAGACGTCGGAAGTGCTCCTCGAAATCCCATCGGCTGTCGAGAATGAGTCCCAGGTACTTCATCGTCGACCCGACACCGATGTGGACACCTCCTACCGTTAGTTGGGAACCCGGTGGTGGCGCGTACCGAGGGCCGTGAAAGCACATGGCCTCGGACTTGTGCAATGCCACCTCGAGTCCCAACTCCTGGATCTTGCCAACGACTGTCGCAACCCCGCGTGTCGCTAGTTCGGCCGCCGCCTGGTACGACTCTCCCCGCGCCAGGACCAGCGTGTCGTCTGCGTAGCAGACTACGCTGACCCCGTCCGGGAGGTCGCCGCGCAGCACGTAGTCGTATCCGATGTTCCACAAGGGCGGCCCTAGTACCGATCCCTGCGGAACACCGCACGACATCTCTCGACGTTCCCACTCTCCCTGGTGACCAGGGTAGATGATGTACCTGTCCGACAGGTACGCCTCGACCACACGACAGAGGTAGTCGGGCGTCCGGTGATACCGGAGTGCCCTTCTAATACTACTCCAAGGCAGGGAGTTGAAGGCGTTGGCGATGTCCAGAGACACCGCCACGACACACCTGCCCTGGGCCACCGCATCCCCCGTCGTGAGAGCTCGCACGCGCATGATGGCGTCCACCGTGGAGCGCCTCCTGCGAAAACCGAACTGGCCGTCCGCCAGATCCGGCCCCACCCGTGTTAGGTGCGCGACGAGGCGGTCTGACCTGACCCCAGATAAAGGGAGCAGGGCCGGGTAAAAAAGAAGAAGGAGAATTTCGTACAAAATTATTCAGCTGTTTAAGTGTGAAGGAGTAAACAAACATACACACAAACTTTTGTCTTTATTATTAATGTAATTAGGCTTCTTATCTACATAGCGTAAAGTATCAATAAACAGCATATTGCTATTATTTTAATGTATTTCCAACCACAATGTAAAGATACACTCTCACTTACCGCTTAAAACCAGTACAATTACAAGAACGCTATTTATCAGTACAAAAAACAAGCAATAAATATCCTCATAAAATAAATCTATCACAATCTAAACAAACGCGAAGAAGCCGAATAAAAACGAGAAAAAAAAAAGAAAAACATTTCCATTTTCTGAAGCTATGGTAACCACAATTTAAGCGTTTCGCAGGACACAAACTGAGTCCTCGAGGGCGTTACAAAGAATTATTTTTATCAGCCCGTCAATAAATAAACTGGAAACCTTTCAACGGAGATGGGGAAAATATTTTTTTCGGCCAAACAAAAGCCTGACAAGTCCTCCGAAGGACTTGAATGGCCTCCGAAAGGCCTCGCCCTACAAAGTTATGACAGTGGATGTTACTGATACCTTATCTCTGATATTGAATTCAAAGTAACGTCTGCGAAATGTATTGGAAATTTTGGTTCTTTTTTGCAGTTTTTTTTTCCCAATTGGAGTAAACATTTTGATTAAAAAGGATTTGGTTTTGCTTGAGGGCTGGTTTTTATCTAGATTTGAAAATAACGTTGAAAGCTGAGCACTTATTTTATTAATCTAAGCTTTGAAGATAAAAAAGAAGTTTATTTTGGTATAAAATCTCAGGAAATGTCATGAGTAAAATCTTCACTTATCTAAGTTTAATGAGCAACGAATATTTCGTTTCTGTACTAGACGAGACCTTTACTCTACAGCCGAAATTATAAATATTACAGTCCACATACTTTATTATAACATTTAAATCAAGAAAAAATCCCGTATAAAATGTACAGAATGTTTTTTCATATATAAAGGTATGCTTTCAAACTCTCTCACAGCTAGTAAAACAGTAGTATCTTGCAGAGGAATTTGCAATTCAAGCAAAGTTGCTCTGCAATGGACCGCAGTAGTTAGCCACGAACCACGGGCCCGGTCCGCACTCTAAGTGGGGAATAAAATGGCTGTTGTAACTTTTACAAAGCTTGCATTGCGTGTGCGGAGGAGTGTTTCAGTTTTATTTTATGTGACAATAGTAGCAAAAGCGGAATTGAGACGTGAGTTGAGATTGGACTGAACTTTTACAAATAATTAAACAAGTTTGGACAACCTGCTGTATTATTTACAGTTCTTGAAATTATTAAAGAAAATTCTCTTCTCATATAATCCGACAAAAACGCACAAGAATTTACTACTAACATAAAAATAGTTTAACAGGCTAATATCATCGTGCTCCATAAACTAATTTAAACCATTGGGAACCTATCAATAACCTAATTTAAATTTGTAAAAACATTTCTAGCTGAGATTCAGCTTAATAATTGCACTCACACCAATTAAAAAGATCGTAAAAACTACCGATCAAGTAATTAAAAATTCCTATCCTTTAGAATCAGCCCCGTTTCATAAATGGTAAAAAATAAAACCGAGTCACAGCTACAGATCTCGCCTCTTTATAATTCGTTTAAACTGGAATCGAACCTAGTACTAACTCCTATAAAATACGAAGCACTCACCTGATTGGTCGGCTTGAGAGATGGCGGTACGGTTAGCCCCTAAACTCCTAATATAACGCCACTAACTTTTATTTGGTTATTTATTTTGCTGAACATACATTTTGTGTGTTTTTCTTCGGGATTCTTATTGGGTTTCGGAGGCCATTTGTTAGGAAGGGTTCGTGTAAGAAATCAATGGCGTTGTGTACAATTCCAAACACCCATGTACTCTACGAATTTTTATGTTGTGTGTGTAGTTATAGACAATTCTTCCATATATTTAGATTTTGAAAGGGAGAGCAGGAAATTATCTCAATGGAACATACTCTCGGTATCAAAAGTATCTAATATTTTATTTCAGGACATGGTCCAGTCGTGTGCAAAATTTAATCTAAAATAGCTTGAGGCATTTGAGTATGAAGGACTCAAAAATATACATGTACACAACCGTGTCAATATAAATACATAGCAATAAGTATTGCCATAAGAAAATTGGAAGACCTATAGTTAGAAGTGTGTTGTCGATGGCGAAAATATTAAGTGTCTTCACAAAACTTTTGGTTTGTATTTAGATTTAAATTACTTGAAGCAAAACTACAGAAGATTCCTCAGACATATTTTAAGGAAACATCAGAATATGCTGAATGCTTTATCACACATCCAAGAATGCACTTTTTTCAACAGAACGCGTAGCGCGTGGTTCCTGTATTTTAAAGACTTGAGAAAATTATTTGTCACTGTAAAAAAAAAATTTGCCTGTATAGTTAGTATGTATGTATGTTTCTAATTTGGTATTAAGCATGTACTGTGTCTTTCTACGAATTGTTTAACTAGTTTTTGTACAAATGCACCAGACGCAGCCCCATTTTGTGTCTGTCATCTCTGTCTAGTCCTGCCCCCCTAGCCAAGTTAAAATCGTTTCGTTCGCGCCAAACGCCTCGAGTAGGCCACGCCTCCGATTCTTTTGTTCTGACCACGTGACTGAGCGTTGAGATTACGTCATAGCAAAGGAATCGGAGGCGTGGCCTACTCGAGACGTTCGCCGCGAACGATACGATTGTAACTTGACTAGGGGGACTGGTTGCCTGGAAGAGATAGCGGAATGCGATAAAGTTACCAATTGTATATTTATTTAAACTTCATTTACTACTCTACAAGGCCGATTATATTATGTTATATAGGTATATGAATAAATCCAGTTAGCAAACCAAAACAGATTATTGCAAGATGGCTCTCTCTACTCAAGTTACAGACAGAGACACCGCGAACGCTTTAACAAGTCAGCGAAGCTTCATAACCCCAACAATTCCACCATTACTATTCTATTTATCCAAAACAATAATTCCCTTTCCACACAAACAGAAAGTTTTGAAACAAGTAAGTTGGCGGGAGCGCACCTGCGCGACGACACGACAACTGCGACCGAAGCGACAGAGCGACAGCGGCCGACCTCGACACTTGAACTCTTCAGTTTTACTATATTTAGTAGTTTATTATTTAATAACGTTGGGAACGGTTTATTTATTTTTTTGAGGTGGGAAATCATCCAATAATTTCTCTCGCTCTAACGTGGAGCGAGCGTGTCAGACTGTTATTGATTGAAATGAAACCACACCTGTGTTGCCGTTTGCGTTCTAGAACCACAGTCTCCCTTCCAGAAATTCCCCGTGGCCCTAGCAGGCATTGCCCCCATAAGGCTCCTCATTACTCGTTGGTAGGTTCAGATCCTGGATTCGATTCCCGCATAACGCAAAACTGGTATAGGGTTGTGACTAAAATTTTTCAATAACAGTCATGAGTTCTACTATGTAACTAGTCAAAATGGGAACACTTTTTATGTTGTCATATTAAAAACGATGTGTTTGCTAAATGGCAATAAAACCAACTCATTTTACAAACCTTCATAGAACTTATTATTACCAGAATGTCTTCTATCTCTTCGTTTTATACAGCTTCATACATTTCAAGACGGTACAATAACGTTAAAACACTACATTTTTAATATCGCTGTTAGCGCAGCGAACACTTTTCATAACGCGCTGTACTATCAAGAAAATTAAACTTCGTTATTGATAGCAAGCAATCTCAGTAACACAAAAGAAAAAACTTGCAGGAGTTACTTCAAGACTTGGCCAGTTGGGGCTAGTTTCGTGTGACAAGATAAATAAAATTCATTTATTTCAGATAGCCTTGATCCAAGTTTTATTCAACATTTCAATCTAATTTAATTCAAAATTATAACCAAAACTAACATCAAAGATAAAAACTGGGCAAGTGCGAATCGGACACACGCACTGAGACTCCTGCACAAACTTACCTATGTAAATGGTTAAACTTCCGAATGTAGTCTCGAAGATTTTTCCAAATAACAAAAAAAAAAAAATTGGTTACGTAAGAACAAATTTACTGTTTTCAGAGTTTATACCTATGCCAAATTTCAGGATTATGGATCAACAGGAAGTACCCTATGAATTTTGATTCCCTTGAGAAAACGCATTATATGAACTCAAAAGAAAATCGCCTCATCTAGAAAATCTTTTAGTGCAAAAGCAATCCTTGAAATATTTCAGCTCCAGGAAGTTTCGCTCGCTTCCTTCCTGCAACTAGCGCCCCCTGCCGCCGCCTTATTAAAACTTGTGAAACTTTCAGTAATTCTACCCACTGTACATTATTAAGGCGCTGCACTTTAATTTCTCGGCTTTTCTTTAATTAAAACTGTATTGGATATCTTTTAGAAGTGTCTTCGTGGTCTTTGTTGGTTACCAAATTGTTTTTCATTTGTTTCTTTTTTTTAGAAAGTTGGTAGTTGCGGCTTGTCCAAGTTTGGGGTGGTCGGTTGGTTACACGACTCTCATTGTCTTGAACATCTTAGCTGCTATTATAAAGAAGGAGGGTTGTTTGTTTCTGTGTTTATATTTGTAAATACTGACTGATTTAAAGTATTATAGGCTATATTTTAGTCGACAAAACTGATCGATTCTTGTGATTTGAGATTACGGGAGTTAAGAGAAAAGCTTAATCTTTAGTCAGATCAAAAATTATATTAAGGTTTATTTTTCACTTTTTTATTATCGTACTAATTTATTAAGAGCCTATTCTCTCTAGCCTTGAAGACACCTAAATTACACGACAGACAGGAAGGACCGCAGCAGACAAATTGATCCAATCCTTCGATTCGATGTACGAGGTATAAACGATTAGGCGAAATGCTAAGACTAGACCGTAGAGGTGTCAACAATGTAAGAGTCACTCGCCGTCTGGTAGAGATAGAAAATAATTGTACTAAGGGTCCCCATCCACTCTGCGTTTATCCACAACTAGCTACACTTATAGACCTCTTACAGAACAACAGACTACAAATAGCCTCTTATAGACCTCTTACAGAACAACAGGCTACACATAGCCTCTTATAGACCTCTTACAGAACGACAGGCTACACATAGCCTCTTAGCTTTTAGTCCTGAAACTACCAAAACCACTTCAGTTTTAAACTCTTAAGACACAAGCTAAAAAGATGCTTACTCATGCAAATGTCAGACGAGAACTTCCATAACTTGGTTCTTATAAGCCTATCATAAAGTTTTGCGATACAGTCGTTATGTGGTGTTACCTCTCCTCATGAGGTGGTTCAGCTTTCACGAAATAATAATAAGTTACGAACTGGAAGTGACTTAAACAAGGTTGTAAAGTAAAATCGTTTAGTTGCGACTGAGCTACAAGAGTGAGGATTTTTTTAAAAATAAAAATTAAAAGATACTGAAAGCCATGGCTTAACCAGTCATTAATCTTATACTACATTTTTTGTTTTGAATGGGAATCGTTGAATAATTTTGTGGGAGTATCTGGCTTTTACTTGCTAAGACTCATCCGTATTCTTTCAGTTACCTTTTCCGTTTTAGGGCCGCGGCGACTCTTTCATCGGCATCGGCCTCAGCTGGCCGCGTCACTTATACTGACATCTCTACCTTATCGTGTTAGTAAAATATGAAAGATTTCTTCGTTCCTCGGAAAGCACACTTATTAAGTTAGTTCTAGGTGTCATATGTTGACCTTTGATAGTCTCGTTAAGAATAGCAAGAAAGCACAAAAATCTGACACCTAGCTTGCCAAGGAGTATCATGTACCTAACTCAATAGCTAGGTACATGATACTCCTTGGCAAGCCAGAATACTTGTTAACATAACAAAAAAAAAAAAAAATTTGGTCAAATTAATAATTATTCTACGTAAAATACATGTATCTATACTCCGGTCGAAATAAAATTAGATTTAAACAAAGCTTTTTGCTGTCCGTTCAACCGATTCAAAGATTCAAAGATTCAAAGATTCAAAAGCATTTATTTCAAATAAACCATTTACAGGCACTTTTGAAATGTCAAGAAGTCAGTTAGTCAGAAAAAAAAAAAATGATGCTAATTGCACATTCCAAAGCGTAGATCTCTATGGAGAAGAATGTGCAAGAAACTCCATGGACACTCTTTTCAATCATGTTTTGTAATTACAAATATCACTGTTACATGTTTCTTGTCGTTATCATGTGAGAACAATGTAAATACAGTAAAAATAAAAACTAAATATAGATATTAAAATAGCAACTGGCAGCTAAGAGATGACCAGTCTCAACTGACAGCGCCCGTTCACGGACATGACGCCAATATTAGCACCACTCAGCTCAACCATTTTGAAAGGAACCGAATGATCCAACACATGCGCCACCATCAGTGAGACATTTAAGTGAGCATGACAAACTCTCAACTGCCGTGCTCATTTATGTCAAACAAGTCCAATAGTAACATAAAAAACCATAAAATAGCTCCATGGTACTCACATTTACAAACTTTGAAAATAAATGCTTCTACATTATACAATACTTATAATATTTTACAATTCCCAAAAAAAAAAAGCATTAAAAAATAATAATAATAATTTCCAAACTAATCAATTTGTATACCTCGGTGGTAGAGGAGCTGGACCAGCATTGAGCCAAGCATTTTGACTTTTACTGCGTTGGTGGCATGATAATTGGCAGCTGCAGTAAATAGTTGGTATTGTAACCATTTTTTTTTGCTTTTAAAGCCATTCTTATGTTTTCGGAATAGATGTACATATGTAGTTATGAAGAGGCTAGGCAGATACATTAGCTAGCACACTTGAATAAAAAGCTCCATATATTTTACTCCACTAGTCAGGTTTCTCGTTTAACAATAAGGTCAAACCCGATAACAGGACATCCAAACATAGCGTGCCAATGAATCGAACAGGCCTTTCCGTGGCGGAAGCTGTTCTAATGAGGGTCAGCAGGGAGCGTGGTCCACTGATTGTAGACCCGGTCTGGTTAATAGCATTGTCAGAGCGTTGAGGGAAAATCCTCCACAGGTGTATTAGAAAATTAATTATGGCAATCAATCAATATAGGAAGAAATTATTATGGATGATCGCAGTTTAATTTACAGTTGGCAATAAATATTTTTGACGATACTACTTGCTATGTGAAAACCATTAATCAGTTCCAGTTCTTATTAAATAATAAATTTATTATTTATATTTATTTCTATATTATTTAATTATAATATTCCACAACTATCACACAATGTCATCTAGTCCCAAATTAAGCAGAGCTTGTGTTACGAGTACTAGATAACTGTAAACATACTTATATATTTCGAAATATATACATATTATAGATAAATTACACCCAGACACAGAACAAATGATCGTACTCATTAAACAAACATTTGTCCTGAGTGGCAATCGAACCCACGACCTCCAGCATAGCAGTCAGAGCCACTAACCACTAGACCAACAGGCAAGTCAAGTCAGTCTATTGTAATTTTATTATTGGTATACAATAAATAATATATCTATCTATCTATCAGTACAGTTAGTACTGAAACCCTGGCCCTGGAATGCAAGGAGCAAAAGCAGGAATACCGGTGGGTTTAGTTAGCAAAGGTCTGACAGTAACTGTCGCTCCGCCCAGAGCGGGAGATGTCATTTCTAAAGAATAGATTACTTCTAGGCAAGCGTGCTTCATCATAAACCACATTATTGCCTACCATTAGGTGTGATAGTGGTCAAGTGTGAACCTATCAATAATAAAAAAGACCCCTTCATTTCTGATGAGATTACAGAATACATGCCTAGAGTTTTTATCTTTATACAATACCATTTTACTAAAGAGTAAGCCCGTATTCATTTATATTTACCATAACAAAGGAGCGGAATTTATAAAGATTCCTTCTGACCTTTTTATGAAATAAACAAGATGACAACCTCACAAAACACATTCACAAAATAAGCGAATATTTGAAACCTCACAAAATACGGGAGGTACCAACGTAAGAACGTAAATTGCTTCTTAAGATCCTTCAGATTGTGGAACATGAGTCGCAACGTCGAGATATCTAAAGAGACGCACGATTGTGACACTTCGGAGCACTCCAGATTACACAGATGCTATTTTTAATTACTGTAATTACTCCGTTTTGTGTAAAACGGTTCAAGATTTTTGGGAACGGACTTTTCACTTCTTCACAGTACATTTAATTTAGCTTTAAATACTTCTTGAAGTGAGAACAGACTGCTGTCTAGATACTTTTTTCAAGATAATCTTGAAAAGTTATGAATGAAAATATTTTGGCAATAATTTCAGAATTTATCATTCATTAATTCAATACTTCAGGCACATAAACAGTCTAGTTTTGAGTTTTTTTTAGTTTTAGTTGAAATAAGGCCTTCTCATTACTATAACTTAAGCAGAACAGTGTGTTTGACCGAACACGGTATTTGAGGCGCTAATATGAAACATTTTATAACACGAACATTTTTAGATTAGTTTCATCTCGCTGATTATAAAACAAAATATCCACATAAGTAAAAAACTAAGCGATCCGACACCACAAAATATAATAATCCAGTCAAAACTGCAAACAAAAACACACCTTCACCTCCCAGCCTTACATTCCATGTTCTAACGGAGCGAGATAATTTGAGCAAGCACCCCTGTACAATAACAATTCCTCATTAAGGCATTTCCGGGCGCCTCAAAGACTCCCTTTGCTAAAAGCGCAGGTACCTGCGTACCTGTAGTACGGATAGCAACAGAATTTACCGCGTTAAGGAACAGAGGTGTCGCAAACAGTTTCAAGTAATACTCAAATTATATAGGGCTGCCTAGGATATACCTACATTTATGGCTTTATTAATAAAAAAAAAACTGTGTACTAATTCAAAGGAAGTCTAATCATTTGAAGGAAGTTTTGTTCTTTAGACAATTAAAGGTGATTGATGAGATGGACTGTTATTTTGAATTTAGAATCCTTTAAATATAATTTATTTTAAGCTTATTTAAAAAAAATAACATTAGCCATATGCATTAATATTTTGATTAGCGTGTTCTAAATTCAAAACCTTCGTGAATATTTTAAAATAAGAACGTGCTAAGTGCTTAATCTAATCACATGGTTATTTTTTATTTTATTTGTTAGGCCTTTTGTTAGCTTTTTTTATAAATAAGGCTGCTTAGGTACACTTGAAGAAATGTCACACCATGTCACACTACCAAAGTCTGCCGTGTGAACCTAGTCGCACTCCTACTCAAAATAACGTAAGCCGACATCCTATGTGCAAAACATACTCACACTTCTTTCACAATCGAAGGTTTCCGACTCATTGCTTCATACTTATAAAAATTAATTTGCTCGAATACGTAAACAACGGAATAATTACTGTCAAATTAAAAGTCATTGCCATTGATTGTGTTAATTTGTGTATCACACAAATGCTGGTAGTTTCTTGGGAGAGGCCATTGTTCAACTATTTTATATTTATTGTAGTTTATTGTAGTTTGAAGCTATTGGCAGTTTTGTCCTCGTTGATGTAGACTTCTGTTTTATATATATACAAGCGTACGACTCAAAGAAGAACACGATGCGTAACTTCATCCCAAAGCGACGATTTTGTATAAAACTTAGAAAAACCTTTTCAATAACTCAGTAAAATCACCACATAAAATGATACGATGCTGGCAACCCTACCTTGTCGCGTGTTCCGAGCGACATGGCAACAAATGACGCGCCGCATCCGCGCGACGTTTACACATAAAGTTCTCATACTCCTGGAATTATGAACATTTTGTTGTTACTCATTTTGCTTCTGATATTAGTTTATATGTGGCAGGTAAATGGTTTACGTTAGGTAGCAAAATCGTGGAATAAAAACGAGTAGTAAAAGGTTTCATTACTGAAGTTCACTTATATATGAGACAAGTAGCACTTTATATTTACTTATTTATTAAAACTTTATGCACTAGTAATAAACACTGTACAAAGGCGGACATTATACCTAAGGTATTTTGTACCAGTCGACCTTAGGTTGGTTGTTTAACGAGCGTTTCTCGTCATCAAACTTTAAAGTTTGGCTAGTTAAAAAGCATGTCAATGTTCATTTTGAATTAGAGAAACAATAAAAAAATAATCAAATAACTTCTCTCGCTCTGAGTGGAGCGAACTAGAGTTTCAAGCTCCTACTGACTACTAATATTTCTTCCGTTGCACCATGTAGTCCAGGGAAATTAAAAAAAGAAATCCCGTATTTTTACCACCGAAGTCTCTCAAATATCATTTCCAGTCTGACCTTTTAGATCAGCTGTCTTTTGTTAAGTGTCAAAAATATAGTGCCAACTTATATAATGCGCCTTCTGTCATGAAAAGTGCAGCTAACACTTATGTGGGTAGCATATTTTTGTGTTAAATGAATGACTTTTTAAAAAAAAATCGGACTTCACCACAAAAAACACTAAAACGTTCAAAATAACTTTAATTTTGGACATTAGTATGTCTGATTTTATTTATTTGTATTTAACACCGACTCACTCGCATAGTGTGAAGTTCTGTTGGCCATTTCTGCTCTTTTTCATCAGTTCCTGTTCCTCCATTCCTGTTTCTCACTTTTTGACTGTGCTTGACTTCTTGATGAAAATAAGTGCCAAAATCATTATTTATGATTTCCATCGATCCCATCATCACAACTGCATTTTGAAAAAACGGGACTTATTTGGAAGCGAAAGAACGGATTTGCAAATCTGTCCATAAATGACTGAGTTCTGAGGTAAAAAACAAAAAAAAAGAAAAGATAAGACCTAATTGAGAACCTTCTATTGTGGAGTTTGACAATCATCAAAACTCTAAAATCTAAAATGATCAAGATTCTCATGTTTGTGGATGACATACCTAAGGAACACTTTAGAACAATGTGGTTTACAAAGGGCGACCAGCTGCATTCCCATGGGTGTTCCGAGGTGATTACAGTTTCATGTTCGCAAACAGTACAGCGCTCACTGACCTTGTAATTACTGGGGTAATTATGGGAAGACTAACACAACGTGAGCAGGTAAGGTGAAGATTTGACGTAATTATATACCTATACTGTAAAAGACATATGTAAAAAAAAATACATGTTTCTATAATAGTTTTGTCTCTTTTGTCTTTTTAAAGGTTGGTGATCTCTAATCATTCTTCTGATTTGTTTGGAGCAAGAGAGAGGGAGTGTCAGGCTTTTACTGGCTAAAACCCACCTCTTCCCTTCAGCTACCTTTTGTATTCGAGGGCTGCTGTGACTCTTTCGAATAATCCCGCAGCGCTGGCTGGTGGACTATTTTTCCTTAAAGGTTTATTTTAACATTAATCTCTATTCCAATGTGACACCTCAACATAAAACCACAAACAGCCAGCCAAATGAATTCAGTAGAAACTGAACCTATTGAATTGCTTTTCACGAATATCCCCATCATGTATTCGTGCTAACTCTGGCAGTTTCCATTATGGCGCCGGCAGATGGCACCACTGATGTATCGTTCGGTATTTTAAACGCTGAAAGTTTTCGTTCATTCGGAACAGTTGGGGAACGTTGAAAAGCTGATATTTTGGAATATTTCGTGATATTGATAGAGCTTTTGAAATTGAAATGAGTCGAGGAGTTATTTATGAAAAGTAGGCTGTATGTTGGATCTATTAGGAGATTATGATAAATATTACGTGGGTAGATAAGTAATGAAAGGTTTTTATGTGTTACTAGAAAAATATTAAATAAAGTAGTAATTGATTCAGCGTATAAAACACATACTGTAATAATTGCTTGTAACTTTTTTAGCCGTATTTTAAATATTAATTGGAGTAGCATATATTATTTATTCATATTGTATTTTTATTATTGTGTGTAATTAATATTATTTATATATTTTTTGTACACTGACCGCTCTAATCTGTCTCCTTTGTTCAGTCCATTCTAAGATTGTTTGTAAAAGAATTGCCCTGTGCGATAAGACCGCCCTTTGTACACTTTGTTTTTGTATGTGTTTATCCTGTCCACATTATGATGTGTAAAATAAAGTATGTAATAAACAATAAATAAAATAATTAAAGACGCACAGTTCTAAGATATAAGTCAGTAAAGAAAAAAAACCTATGGGTGATTCCAGACTGACAAGCAACCATTTAAGTCCTAAAACTATATGACCTTATTAAAAACCCAGCAGTTAAATTAACAACCCATAAACTGTGCAAACAATAACAACTTTCCACAGACAAATGATTTACAACCAACTTCTACAGTAGAATAACTTGACCTCGGTAAACAGCAAAGTTTAAATTGCATGAACATACAACCTACGTATGTAGATTTGATCAGGACACCTGCAGCTACCCTGGGGAGCAGAAGCTGCGCAGTTTACTGACTAACGAGGGTCTAAAGGACGGAGAATAAACCTGGTTATATAGCAGGTGTGACAATAAATTAGTACTTAAGAGGAAATTTAAAGTTAACATCGAAGACTAAAAAACTGCGAGGACATCTCTCTCAACTATCATGGTGTAGGCACGTGATGCGAAGAAATGAGAGGGGATACACGCTCGTGCTGTGAAAGAATGAGAGAAATATCGTGAGGAAAGTTTTGAGAGAGAACGTGAAATTGTAGGTGAAATGATGATCTGTCAAGGAATTCCGATGGATGCGAAATGCACAAGACCAGTCGTTATGGCGACACTTGAGTGAGTCCTATGTCCTGCAGCGGACGTCTTGTGGCTGCAATAATGATGATGATAATGAAATGGTTAAAAAGGAAGTGTAAGACTTAAGACATGATGTACAGACTGTGTAAAAGACGATATAGCTATAAAAGTAGTGACTTTTAAGAAGATTATTAATAGAAGTAGACATGATGGGTCGACTCAAAAATATTCAGAAAAAAAAAAACGAATATTTGTCGGAGTTTTGGTCAATTATCATGTCATTATCTAAAAAAAACAGACTTTAGTTACTTATATTCCTGAAATATATCAATATGGTTGCCTTCTAGAAATATTTTACCTGAACCCCGGTTAACGATGTCGATGCTACGTTTCATGTCATACCTGTAACAAGAGAAAGAAACATGAATATTTTGTTCTTCGAAAACCTCTAATAGATAATAATAAACCAATAATAATTCAGGAGGTAGACAAAACTTAGTTACCATAATGAAACTACGCACAAAATGTATCCAATAGAACCTAAGACTATTATTATATATATTATTTAACAAACGTACGGGCGCGACGGCCATTGACTCGCGCGTGCATGTTTTTAAAATAATTTTTACCTTTGCTATCATTACTGCTTCGCAGAAGGCGACCGCCTGCCACTCCTCCTCGCTCCGGACCATGGCCTGTACCAAGGCCCGGCGCGAGAGATCGCTGCCGCTAGTCTCCCCCACGAGGACACGGTGGTGCTCTGCCCAGGCGGAACACACTTCTACCGTATGCTCCACCGTGTCCTCCGGGCAGTCCACACAATGGTGACACCCGGGCGTTTCTTCCGCTCGAATCCGGTGCAGGCACCTCCCGAAATTACCATGTTCAGTGAGGACCTGCGTCATGCAGAAGGTGAGGACGCCGTGAGGTCTTTCCAGCCACGCCTCAAACAGGGGACTTACCGCCATAATTATGGCGTGCCCAGTCACTTTTAGTGAAAACACCACCCATTGTAACACCCTGTTAATTTTAAGCTCCTAATGTATTTTTATACGATGTACAATAAAGAGTACTTACATATCTATTTTCTAAACCTCAATTTCTTCAGTCATTAAAATATATTCCCACGGAAATAAACTTGAAAAGATCTAAATGATTTCTTTGAAATAAATAAAAATCCTTATTATTCGTACTCAAAATCAGAATTCTTTTTATCCATACTGAAATAGAATGTATGTTGCCACTTAGCAACTAGTTAGAGAAAACTTCGGCAAAGGAAAACTCCCAGAGGAGCCTTTTAATCAGTAATTCAGGTAACTCGAGTAATGATATGTAAGTATACTTTTTTTAGGTTTATCTAATGGTTCTGGAGAAAAAAAGAACATATTTCGGTTTGCCAAGCAGTAAAATTTAGATTAAGTGAAGAAAAAAGAGTAAAATAATATATTGCTATATATATACGTTATATATACGTTGGTATTCCGTGTTTTTAGTTTTGATAATAAATATAACTTTGGAATTCGTAAAATTTTGTTATTTTTTCTCAAAATGCAGTCAGAATTCATAAAATAAAATCAATATCTTAAAAACTACTGGACGAACGCAGTAATGTCAGCTGTCAATAACAATGGCAGCCATCTTGGTTTTAATCAATCATGTTCCCGCCAAATGGGACTGATTCGTTTTCAAATAGATTTTTCTGGCATTTGCTGTATTTGTTGTTCGAATCCAATTGGATTTCGGACTGTTGGATGAAATTATGGATGATTTTTGGATAATTGAATCTGGTATTGCCCTGTATGATTTCCCATGGGATTTTTATGTAGGTTACTGGTAATTTACAAAATTATGAGAAAAACTGAGTGTGACTATTAGGGTTTTTATCAGTTACCATGAAAATTACAAAAATTTTACATAATTTATCTATACTACAATTCAGTTCGTATCTGTTTTGACCACATTCTGACAAAATTTATAATATTATTATTTCATTACAATTTCACACAACACATTTGGAGACTTCCATCCCAACAACAATGGTGAAGGTTCACGCAGGCTGCACGTAGATGGCGCCACGGAGCGTCATTAGTGGGTCGCACTTCCGGTTCCGCTGGAGCCCCGTTTCCGGCCCCCGCCCCATTGTGGCGAAGCACCCCGACTGTTGCTCTTGTTTTTCAGACATTTTAAATGTAATTTTATGTCATTGTGGTGTTAAATACTTTGGGGAGTGATGAAATTAAAACTTATTCAATTTGTGAATTTAATTCAAAACCTTTTCACCAGTCTTCCAAGTTCAACGGTTGAATTAACATTTGTTTAGAGAAACGAACAATTTGTTACAATCGATGTGGTTTCTGAACTTGAAAAGGCGATTTGTTTTGATGATTGTAAGTGGTTTAAAGACGTTTAGGTTTATAACAATACAGCAACCCTATAGTAAATAATATAGATACGTAATATCCGAAGATATAAGGGGTACATTAAATAATCAAGTAAGTATATAACATTCTGAAACTCAACAAATACTGAAGAAATACGAAGTGTATTTGGAAAGATAAATATGACTGCTATTGCGTTCAAAGGCGACAGCCGGCAAGACGGTGCAAGTGACATATTGACCCATTTCCTGGAATGTCAGGAATGTCACCCACAACCGTTTGCAGGAACTTCAGGAAGATGTCTTCACTTAACAACAGCTACAAAGAGTTACGTAAATACTTAATTAATTTTCAGATACATTTACGCTTCGTTTAGAATATCCGATATATTAAAAATAAGATTAAAAACTATATATTATTGTGAATTTAATAAACAAATTGATTCGGCATGCGTTTCAATGCGTTAAGGAAAAAGGTTTAAATAGTGCTGGAGCTGATGAAATCGGTATCTTCGGTGAGTTGGGCGCAACTCACTGTTGGGTCCAAGTAAAGGGTCCATGAAAATGTTGAAGATCAAGAGGAGCCTATGGCTTCTCTTCTTGTTGGCTGTGGGGGTCACAGCCCGGCCTGACAGCGGTAAGTCAGCCTTGTCTTAGTCTATATTAGTATATATAGAATCCTATAGATAATAATCGAAACTTTGAACAACAAACTCTATATCATATACGACATTGTTCAAATTCCATTGTTTCCAATTTTTTTAAAGGGTTTTTTAATTTGAATGGTCACTGTCGGACACAAGAATAAACTTCAAATTTAGAAAACAAAAGTCGAGACTTTTTGCGGTAATGGATCGAAATTATCTCGAACTTTGAATACAAGTATAGTTGACTATTTTACACACACCTCTATACTCTTACCTTCTTTGTCCGATATTCTGCTGCTGAGCTAATCGATAATGCGAGATCGACTTAGACCAGTAATAATTTTTTTATTATTATTTAAATATCTACTTCATAACGCGTTATTTATATTATTGCACGCCACAATTATGGCGGTAAGTCTCCTTTATGAGGAGTGACTGGAAAGACCACATGGCGTCCTTACCTTCCGCATGGCGCAAGTCCTCACCGGACATGGTAAGTCCGGGAGGTTCCTGCACCGAATTTGTGCGGTAAAAACGCTTGGGCGCCGCCATTGTGTGGACCGTCCGGAGGACACGATGGCGCACACGGTAGCCGGTACCGTATGCTCCACCGTGCTCCACCGGCGCCACGGCGGTGCTCTTGCCGTGTTCTCGTGGGGGCGATCAGCGGCAGTGATCTCTCGCGTCACCATTAGTACAGGCCATGTTGCGGAGCGGGGAGGAGTGGCAGGCGGTCGTCTCCTTCTGCGAAGCAGTAATGCTAGCAAAGGAAGCGGCCGATCGCGTGAGGCAACGGTCCAACCGCCGCCGGGATTACGATCCCGATTTCCGGCCACCGTAGGCGCGGGCTTGTGGACGGCGAGTAATGGCTGGCTCGCCGTCCGACCGTCCGGTAACCGTCCGACCGTCCGGTAACCGTCCGGACCGAGCCCAAGTCGTCGACGGCGCACACTGTTCCACGCGCGCCACAGGGGGAGATGTCAGCAAATCTTAGGAGCCCAGCAGGATCGAAACCTACTGGAGCCACGGGTAGTATGAAAGCGAAGCCCGGGACCCAGGATGAAGGCAAAGAAGGAACAGAAGTGGGTTTTTAGTCAGTAAAAGTCTGACACTATCTCTCGCTCCGCCCAAGAGCGAGATTTGTCATTAGATGATTTTCCCACCTAAAAAAAAAATCTACTTAATAACGCGTTATTTATATTATTTTAATATTTTTTTTTAAGAAATCATAGATGTTTAATTTTTTTTTTCATTTTTTGTATTAAGTTTCGACAGTCGAGCTCTCAGATTCCGAACCAGATAGCACCGAGCTGCTCCGATCTGGACATGTACTAGAATCAGCTTCACAAGAATCATCAGGTAATTGTCATCATTCGAGAGTTCCTTACTTAGTAGTATGCATTTTGAAGGGTAGGTACTCGTACTATATACAATTATGCTTTAAAAAGAAAAAAGAAAATTTGGTCACACATTCAGACAACGGCACCACAAGACTTTTCCCGAGCTGAGAAAAAAATTACAAGAAATCTTTACTGCGTTGAAAAGAAACAATGAAAAAATATGGTACAAGTATTCTGAACAAGAATAGAATATATAATTAGTTATTTATGTACACAGAAGAGCAATAAAGTTTTTCATGCAATTAAATAATCTATCTTTTACAGATGAAACCTCCGATTTAACTGCAGAGGACTCTGACTCTGACGAAAGTCGTATGTTTAACCCTGAAGAACTGATCAGCTTCGGTAAGTCCCACCATAATCACGTCACCAATGCGGGCAAAGAAAGGTCGGAGTTGTTTGATCCAAAATGCCTAGCTTAGGGTAGCCTTTTTTATTCAACTATTGTAACATTCGGAGGGTTGTCAGCAAAATTATTACAGGCAATATGATTCTCACAAGGGATGCTATGATACTGGAAATTATCAATTGACTTACGTGAGTCTTCGGAAAATTCAAATATTCATATTGATTCTCAATTATAAATACTTGCTGTCAGACAAGTATTGATGATAAGTATTCTCTTTAATCTTTTTTTTTTGTAAATTTTTGTACTCAGTCCTAAGAGGTTGTGATATTTGCATTTTGTTATGAATTTATTCAGTAAAAACTGTATTTATATTCACATTTCAAGTAAAAAGCTTGAGTGTCTTTGACATTATGTTTTTTTTTTAATGGATATATAATGAATGGGTATATGTATATGTTTAATGTAATAGTGAGACAACTTACTAAATTCTTGATTGGAAAAACTCTTCCGAAACACAACTCCCGATACCGTTACTGGCCTACGCTGAAAATCAGCGCTGTAGACTCGTCGCATTTTGCGTGCGGTCACGGCTTTGCACCTTGTTCCAAAAAATTAATTGATTTTCTTTCTTTCTTTTCGTTCTAACTCACACAGGCAAAATTCTCAGCCAGGTCCCGAACCAAGTTATTCGCTAATTTGCGTTTCCTTTTCCCTGCAGAGCCAGTACACAGATGCAACGCAGCAGGAGACATGTACTACGAGAAGAGGAACAACGTCTGCTACGTTTGCGCCTGCTTCACAACTTCAGGACTCCTGTACTCCAAGTGTGCAGCCTGCAACCTGTGCTTCCGTAAGCAACCGCACTATTCTATGTCTATAGTCCAAAGCTTAAATCGTTGAACCCAAAACTGAGAACGTCTCACACATCCCATGTATGTCATGGCAGCGATATTGTGCATATCTCTAGTGCCAAAACGAAACAGATACGTGACCATATTTTGACGTGATTGGATGAATTTGTCGATTTAAATCTTTGGAGTATATATATCACCACTTTTGTAACCAGTAGGCAGGCAGGTTAACAGTAAGTAACTGTTATTGATTTTTCACAGTGGAAGAACAGCAGGCCGTACCTTTACTGCCTCCGCCGCGTAAGTTACTTGGTCATTATTTAGATCTATCTGGTTGTTTCTTTAGTCTTTGGTCTTTCGTAGTTCTTTAGTTAGTACATCAAGTGGCTTTTTGTTAGCGGGTATGCGACAACATTTGTGGTTGTTTGAATCATATTGTCTTATGATTTTTCGTCGATTTTTGTCTTTCAAGCCGGTCAAGTAAATTGTGGATCTTTTAATGATAGGCGTTGTTGTTAGCTCAGTTTTGTTTCTAATGTATTCCTTTTTTGCGATTAGACTGACACTATTAATTTGACGTTAGTGACACATAAAATTATTTACATATTTTAATTTCATGTTTATAGCTTCACCATTCGTACCGAGTCCTGTACCAGGTAAATTATATTTTTTTTAGGTAGCTTACATTTACTTTGTTCAAAGTTGTTCTATCTCAAGGTCTAGTACTTTACTTGTGCTCAAAGTCTAAATTTATAATATTATTGTTTTAGTACTCATTATTATATGACCAAGATTATGTTTCAGCGCCTCTTCCATTACCACCATTACCCCCACATCCACCACCAAATATACTTCCTCCTCCGCAAGGTATACAACTTTTTTAATTATGATAAAATACCTTTAGAGTCTTGCTATTAAACAAAATTACATTTCTGTGAAATAATTTAAAATGGTATCACTGCTTCAACACATAGATATTTTACACATTAATTTTCTGCAGAACCTCTACCACCACAGCCTCCTTCACCAGGTACTTATAATATTATTATTTTAGCACTCATGACAAGATACAGCAAAATATCTTTAATTTAATGTTACGAACTTTCTATTGGTTTTCCAGAACCACTTCCATTATCACCACCACCACCACCAGCTCCTCAGTCAGGTATATTTATGTTTGAACCGTGTAGATAATAATGAAATTCATTATCTTAAATATTTAATTCATAATTTCTCTTCCTTCTGCTTTAGTCGTAGAAGTTGATATAATTTTACCACCGGCACCGGCGCCACCACAAATTCTTCCTTCAGGTAATAAGGAGTAATAATTTGATATTATTCATTTATTTTTTTTATTTGTCTTAAAATGATCAGCTTTTTAGTCTCTTTGATTTATTTCATATAAAGAAAAAAAAAGAACAGAAAACATGTTTATTTTGCCCGAATAGACGCACAATAAAATACAGCAATCTAAACACAAAATCATTTTTTTTTTCAATTTTTATTAGTTTTTGATTTTTTTGACACGTTAATTTTTTGCAGCACCCTTGCCATCACCTGTAACACCACCAGGTATATACTTTGATTATTCTCAAACTTGTAAATGTCAAGTTTAATGTTAAAACTTGTGGTGGTCGGTTAAATGCAAAGTGATTATTATACCTGAAGATAGTTGACGCGTTACTTTTTTCCAGTATTACCATACCGACTTTCTCTATCACCAGAGATAGACAATTATAATCCCTTAATAAAACATTTAACTTTGAATTAACGTTGAAAGCCATATATTTATTTTTGTTACTCTTTGCCAGAACCTGCTCTACTGCCCCAACCTCCAGTGCCTCTTACGCCAGGCATTCCTCCTCCAGGTAAATTAAGAGTATTCATATCCCAGGTTCAATAATGAGGATATTTGTATTGTGTATAATTCTCAGCACATAATCTTATTACTCGTAAATTATATTTACAAATTCAATTTCTACAGAACCAATGCCGCAACCGCTACCTCCACCAGGTATAACATAGTTGTTTGCATAAGAGCTCAAATGGATTACGACTCTATTTCTATCTAATTGGTATTCCTAATGCTAAGGCAAACCTTGCAAAGTCCTAAACTGTAAATATTATTTTTCCACAACTAGAAATAACCGAGAGTAAGATTCTGAAGAATATTTTCTTTCACATTATACTTTTTCACAGAACCTCTCCCGTTATCCCCACCTCCAGTGCCTCTGCAACCAGGTACATTTTTAATTTTGCGAATTATATTGAATTTAAAATCAAACTAGTTACGTTTATACCCGATTTGATGTCATTTCTGCATTAGTTCCAGAAATACCATCACCTTATCTACCTCCAGGTAACTTGAATTATTTACCTTTCAATTACTTCAGTCCGAAATATTTCAAAAATATTAGTCACTCCAAGTTTGCGTTTATCGAATGCTTCAAGTAAGCACCTCCCGGCTACAATACTCAAAAATTACACCTATTATATTTTCCAGTACCTCCGCTGTCACCACTTCAGCCTCCAGGTACAAAATTATGTGATATCTTAAAATAAGTACACAATTAACATATAGTACTTTATCTCACCGCAAATATCTTAAGATATCAGATATAGTTATGACCATATCATTTCAGTGACAACTTTTAAATTTTTATTATATTTACTAGCGCAAATTCTTTGGTTTCGAATTTAATATATAAACATTTAATTCATTATATCTCTTCCCTCTGCTTTAGTTTTAGAAGTTGATATAGTTTTGCCACCGGCGCCGCCACAAATTTTACTTTCTGGTAATAAGGAGTAATAATTTTATTTTATTCATATATATTTCTTAAAATTGACAGCTTTTTAGTCTCTTTGACTTATTTCATATTAAATACAAAATCAATTTGTTTTTTTTTTGGATTGGACTTAAAATATTTTGATACATTAAGTTTTTGCAGCACCCTTGCCATCACCACTAATACCGCCAGGTATATACTTTGATTATTCTCAAACTTGTAACTGTAAAGTTTAATGAAAACTTGTGGTAGGTAATTAAATGCAAAGTCATTTAGACACAAATTGTATGCCCTCTGTCTGATTTTATATTAATCCCACGATGAAAATATTTTTTATATTGGCGTTACATTATTTTAACGCGATTTTTTCCGAATCCGAAGTTACACACACCGTCAGATACAACAATTATGTATTTGTATTACTGTCTCATCTGTTACGATAAAGTTTGGTAAATATTTGGTAGGTGAAACCAAAATCATATTTTAGATAACTTTGTTTTCTTCAGAGCCACTACCGTTACTATCAGCTATGGTTTCTCAATCTGGTATACTGTGCAATTGTAGCTAAACATTTCAAATTCAAGCTGTTCATACAATCGTCTAATTTCTTCTTTCTGATTTAATTGCAGAAGTTGTTAATACAATTGCACCACCAGTTTCTCCTCCAGGTAATACTCCCAACAATTCAACTTTCCATTATTTAATGTGAAATGATTCAACCTTCATGGTTATATCAATTACATTTCTGATGAATACCTTTTCTGATCATTAGATTCAGAGATCATTTTTGACTAGTAATTAGTACAACATCAACCCCCTCACGAACAGTTATCTTAATTATTTAATATCGTAAATCTGTAGTAATTTATAAAGCTGAATTATTTTTATTAGTGGTGGTTAGGTGAGGTTATATTTTGATTCACATTTCCGCAGCACCACCACCGTTACCTCCACCTCCATCACCTCTTCAGCCAGGTACTGTTTAAGACATTATAATATTCTAGCCATGTACAAATAGACGAGTTGATCAATTAAAATATTACCTACTAGCTTTTACCTGCAGCTTCACCCACGTATATAAAATATAGCCTAAGTCACTCAAGATCCTAGCAGCTTTATATCGATGAAAAAACTTTCGCAATCGGATTAGTACTTTCAGAGATTACCTCGTACTATCAAAAAAACAAACGTTAACTCTTTATAATATTAGTGTATATAATAATTATGACACTGACAAGATTTAGTATTTTTGGAGATGGAAACTGCCCTCACCAGGTATATCACAGTACCTACTACAAGTCCATACTTGACAAGTTAACATTACAAATATGTCCTTACTGTGAACTTTCTAAATATGGGTTGACTATAAAAAGCAAAGATATATTTCGGTTGACACCACCAAATCCGACAAAATTTTCTGTAATAGGTATACATTTATAACTAAAATTTATTATGTTAGCCGTTCAAATCACTTAAACAGGGTTCTAATTTCATAATTTTTCATTAGTTCCAGAAGTAATAGAAATTATAACGCCACCATTACCACTTCCAGGTATTTTATTTTTACTCATATAATTTTATTTTCGATTGAAGGCAATAAATCTGTTATAATAGTCCCTCTAACTTAATCCTTATTGAATATTTCAAGTTTACTTTCATAATTCTTTATTGTAAGCCAAAAAAAAGTTACAATATATGTAGATAACAGAGCACCCCAAACACACACACTACCTTCTTTATATTATACTCTCGAAGATAGTCGATATATCGTTTTTTATTTCAGTGTTACTGTAGACACTTTCTCTAACACCAGGAATAGACAATTATAATGCCTTATCTGCACACTGAACTTTGGATTTATGATGAAAGCCATGTATTTATTTTTATTACTCTTTGACAGAACCACTTCCACTGCCCCAACCTCCAGTGCCTCTTACGCCAGGCATTCCTCCTCCAGGTAAATTAAGAGCATTCATATCCCAGGTTTCAATAAAGACGTTATTTCTATTATATAATTTCCAGCACATATACATCAATATTCGTAAATCATATTTATAAATTCAATTCCTACAGAACCAATGCCACAACCGCTACCTCCACCAGGTACACCATAATTGTTTATATAAGAGCTTGAATGCATTACGATTCTCTTTTTATTTAATTGATATTCCTGATGTTAAGTCCGACCTAGTGAAGTCCAAAACTGTAAATATTATTTGTCCACAACTAGAAATGACTATTGTAAACTTCTGAAGAATATTTTCTTTCACATTTACTTTTTTACAGAACCTCTCCCGTTATCCCCACCTCCATTACCTCTGCTACCAGGTACATTAAAAATCTTGCGAGTTATATTCAATTTAAAATCAAACTAGTTACTTTTATACCCGATTTGATGTTATTTCTGCATTAGTTCCAGAAATACCATCACCTTATCTACCTCCAGGTAACTTGAATTATTTACCTTTCAAATACTTCAGTCCGAAATATTTAAAAAATATTAGTCACTCCAAGTTTGCGTTTATCGAATGCTTCAAGTAAGCACCTCCCGGCTACAATACTCAAAAATTACACCTATTATATTTTCCAGTACCTCCGCTGTCACCACTTCAGCCTCCAGGTACAAAATTATGTGATATCTTAAAATAAGTACACAATTAACATATAGTACTTTACTTTATCTCACCGCAAATATCTTAAGATATCAGATATAGTTATGACCATATCATTTCAGTGACAACTTTTAAATTTTCATTATATTTACTAACTATTTTATTGTAAGCCAAAAAAATTTACAATATATGTAGATAACAGAGCACCCCAAACACACACACTACCTTCTTTATATTATACTCTCGAAGATAGTCGATATATCGTTTTTTATTTCAGTGTTACTGTAGACACTTTCTCTAACACCAGGAATAGACAATTATAATGCCTTATCTGCACACTGAACTTTGGATTTATGATGAAAGCCATGTATTTATTTTTATTACTCTTTGACAGAACCACTTCCACTGCCCCAACCTCCAGTGCCTCTTACGCCAGGCATTCCTCCTCCAGGTAAATTAAGAGCATTCATATCCCAGGTTTCAATAATGACGTTATTTCTATTATATAATTTCCAGCACATATACATCAATACTCGTAAATCATATTTATAAATTCAATTCCTACAGAACCAATGCCACAACCGCTACCTCCACCAGGTACACCATAATTGTTTACATAAGAGCTTGAATGCATTACGATTCTCTTTTTATTTAATTGATATTCCTGATGTTAAGTCCGACCTAGTGAAGTCCAAAACTGTAAATATTATTTGTCCACAACTAGAAATGACTATTGTAAACTTCTGAAGAATATTTTCTTTCACATTTACTTTTTTACAGAACCTCTCCCGTTATCCCCACCTCCATTACCTCTGCAACCAGGTACATTAAAAATTTTGCGAGTTATATTGAATTTAAAATCAAACTAGTTACTTTTATACCCGATTTGATGTTATTTCTGCATTAGTTCCAGAAACACCATCACCTTATCTACCTCCAGGTAACTTGAATTATTTACCTTTCAATTACTTCAGTCGGAAATATTTAAAAAATATTAGTCACTCCAAGTTTGCCCTTAACAAATGCTTCAAGTAAGCACCTACCACCTTCCGGTTACAATATTCAAAAATTACTCTTATATTTTTCAGTACCTCCGCTTTCACCACCTCAGCCTCCAGGTACAAAATTGTGATACTTTGAAATAATAACGCAATTATGTAGTACTTTACTTTTTCTCAACGAAAATGCCTTAGGTATCAAAATCTTAGATATTTATCCCTATCATTACGGTTATAGCTTTTAAATTTTCATTGTATTAGCGGGTTTTCTTAGTTCTGATAATATAAAAACCAGTTCTGATAATATAGAAACCATAACCACCAGTATAAAATGGTTTAACATTATTGAACAATTAATACCGAGTCTCCTATTTATTCACCAATTTATAATCAAATCTTCCAACACCTCTGCCCCAACCATTGACACTACCAGGTATTAATATCTAATTACACAATATACCTAGAGTCTTTTCAGTTATTTTAAGAAAAAAATCTCTTTGTTGGTTTCGGTGTTTTTTCTCATGGTAGTCAGCTAGGCTTCATCTAATTTAAATTAATGAAAGGACATTGTAAAAAATGGCCTATGAACCGACACGTATGAAATATTTATTATAATTACTAGTTCTTTTAATAATATACATTACTTATATTTTAATAGAACTGACACTTTTTAATTTCGTAATCATTTTAAAAAGTATTTACTTTCGTCCTTAGCTTCCGTCTTAACAATTTGAGGTTTTTAACAAGCAAAGGTATTATAGCTCATACAGTCAAGTCTTTGTAACAGCACTCTTAATAAGAGTTTGACACAGACAAGCGTCAGTATTCTCAACACTTGATATACGATAATGATTTTTAGTTACAAACAGTCCGCTATGATGTCGCGGAACCATAATAAGCCTTATCAAAAAACTCGATTGAAAGCGATGTTTGAAACGAGCCATAATATCGACACTGACAGTTGACGAATTGACAGATGACAACATTTGACATTTAGTAGTAATGTCATTCAGTAATAAATGCCATTATATATTCTACGTAACGAATTTTTTATTGACATAATTATAACCTCAAAATCCAAGTGTTTTGATTTTTTCAGAATTCTCAAAAGTGTCCGTTGTTTTAATTTAGGTTTAATCGAATATATACATTATCTAAAACCCAAAGAGTAAATACACCTCCCTGTTGGATCTTAGGCGAGCTATGTATGGACGACGAGCAATGAAAAATAAAGAATGTCCTTTACGAGTAAAAGTGTTGCAAAATAAACATTATTTATTATGAAATATATAAAAATTATAAGGCAGCTTTGATTCCCATAGTGAGTTACTTTTGTTGGCTAAAAAAAATCCTAAAAACGTTTTGCAGGGCCTCTACCACCACCCCCGTCTCCATTACCACTTCAACCAGGTACATTTAAGCCAACTTTTTATAGATATTGAATTTAAGTTCAAGCCTTTCAAGAGTCTAAATCCTTTGTTCTCAATCAGTTCCAGAAATAGTAGAAATAATTCTGCCTGAGATTTTGGCTCCACCATCGCCCCCAGGTAACTTTTAGAGTGCAATAATATTAAATTTAACCGCTTATTTTAGGTAGCATGACTTATTTCTTCTGAATTAGTTCCAGAAGTAATTACACCACCAATTCCACCTCCAGGTAATTAAATTCTCTTAATGTTATGAGTTCACATTCTACATCTTTTAAATTCGTTGTCTTAACATTTTCGGGGTAGCCATCTGCATCAATGATATTAAGAAGGAGTTCTCCCTGTTACTATGACTGAAAATTGATGTACCTATAAATCACATTTTTGTATTAGTTCCAGAACTAATAACACGACCAATTCCTCTGAGTAATTTACAGCGGCAGTTCGATCTTCAAATTTTATGTTATGAATGTATCAAGTTTAGCCTCTGGATAAGTAGGCACGCATAATATTGCTAATTAATGAATAAAATCTTTGCAGTAATACCACCACAACCACTGCAGCCATCAGGTATTTTGATATAATATTATTATTGTTATAGCTAGTGTTGGGGTCTAAGGCTTAGTTATATTAAGGTTATGTTTACAGCACCGCTTCCGTTACCTTCACCTCCATTACCCCTTCAACCAGGTACATTTGTTTACTTCACATAATGCTGATAACGATTCAAAATATTGTCCAGATAACGTGGTAGCCTAATTTACTATATTCTGCTTCAACCTTAAAAATAACATCTTAATCAAATCCACCTCTATCTAGGTAATTCAAGGTTCATTTTTAAATAAATCACTTGTCAAAAATAAAGGTATATTTTGGTTGACGTTTTCACAGAACCTCAACCATTACCTTCTCCACCACGACCTATCCAACCAGGTATATTTTAGGCTATGTATTAAATTGAATTTAAAATCAAACGGAAAACTGGCTTAATGTTCTTTATTTATTACTAGCTCCAGAAATACCTGAAATTCCGCCAGGTAAATCAATGGCATACATTACTACTTTGTTTAAATGTCTGATTGTTTTATGATAAATATTTAAATATTATCGTTTTGTATCAGCTCTTCAACCAGAACAACTTCCTGAACCAGGTATAAAATCAATTTGCATAATAACATTTCCTTTCAAGGTGTCTTGACTTAAACCGATTTAATACTCCTTATAATATAATTTTGAATAGATAATAAAAGAAAGGTCAGCGTTTTTTTTCTAGCAGTAACTTATTTTTACTGTGTGGTTTAATGCTATTCTAAAAGCATAATATAGAAGCCACTTTAAAATCAATTGCGTTTTCGTGGGTTTCGTGTGAATCTTCAGGTATTGCATTAATGTCAGTAGCAATTCCATTATTGAGTTTCAGTTGGTTTTATTGTATTTGGTTTACATTATTTTGTCAACAGAACCGCTACCATTGGTTCCTCCTCCGTTAATTCCTCTTTACATTGAATATGATTCTAATTTGTATTGTACTGTATAACGGATATTAATTTTAAAATTGGCAGCACCTGCACCACCAGGTACAGGTAGTTTGGTGTTTCATTTTTCTTCTGTCCGTCCTACTTACGTTTTTTATTCGATTGATTAGAGCTGTTTTATTTTGGAATTTAGTACCTATTGATATTATGAACTTCATTTTGGTAATGTCAATGAGGTCTTGTCGATCAGTGCTCTCTGGTATTTATCAGTCTGTTTATTTATTCATCATTTCCTCTAGATTCTAAAGTAAGTATTTATAAATCATTTTGTGGTTGTAGTGAATCTATATTATAGTTTATATTGTGAATTTTCACAGACTTACTTCCTGTACCTCCTCCACCGTCACCACCGCCACCACCAGGTATATTTACGAAGGCTGATTATTCCGTTAATTTAAAAACTACTGAAATTTTTGAAGCAATGTTGAATACTAATTGTTTTCTTTTGTTTTAATTCCAGAAGTAATTCCACCACAGAATCCACCTCCAGGTATAAAATTATGATTCAGTTTTATTTTCTTCAAATGTTTTGCAAAACATTCCAATATCCTTTGTTTTACTCTTCATATCTAATTGATATTAAATCACTTAAACGTTCTACAGCGCCTCAGCCACCTGCGCCGTTAGGTAAAAAAGTTCTTACTAAATAGTCTCAACGTCTGAAGATTATTTTACATTGGGCTTTGTTTTGAATCTTGAAATATGAAAAGATATTATTTGTTATTCTGGTGTTGGTGTTCATAGAATATTTACAAAGGTAAAGTTATATTTGGTTTAATTCTTTTTGCAGAACCTCTTCCGACACCATTGCCACCTCCACCAGGTATATTATATTCTAAATAAACATTATCATGCATTGAAGTTATATTAACAATTTTGGTGTAATTTGTTTCCTCTGTATTAATTTCAGTAATTGAAATAATAATACCACCTCCTCCGGTGCCAGGTAATTCCACGGTTTTTTTGGTTTATTTTTTCTTCCATCTTCAATGACTTAGCAGGTCCTTCAAGAAGCTTGCCTTTTAAAAATCTTGTCTTCCATTTTCTTTAAATTGTTGTTTTGATTCACAAACTCGTGATAATTATTTTGTTGACAGAACCACTTCCACGCATAGTTCATCCGGAACCAGGTATTTTATGTATTGCGTTTCTATAGAGTAGACCTACAGTCGTAGCAGTAGCGTAAGCTATGTGGGCTCTTAGAGTTTCAGAAGATTCAGAATTTACCTACTGATAGCTCGTGGTGTATAGTGGTATCTAACACTAGCTTCTAGCAGCGGTATGCCCGAGTTTATCTATTACAAACAAAAATACAAATCTTTCCTGTTTATGATGTTAGTATAGATTTAAAAAAGGTTACAGATCAATACGTGATCGTTTTTCGAACTATTATTCAATTTTAGTACGGATTACATTTTAATTTTGTTTTAAATTCATTTAAAATAATATTTATTGTTTTATTACACTAAGTTTATGTTTGTTTTTTCTATATTTTTATTGCAGAACCTCTACCACCTCTACCTCCCCCACCAGGTATAACATTTTAAACATTTTTTTTTTCGTTATTATGATACATTTAAAAATTATTGAAATTGGGAAGATTAACTGAAACTTTTTTTTTAGTAGTTTAGTTTATGTTTATTTTTTCTATTTTTATTGCAGAACCTCTACCACCTCTACCTCCCCCACCAGGTATAACATTTGAAACATATTTTCCTTTATTATTTATATGATACATTTAAAAATGATTGAAATTGGGAAGATTAACTCAAACTTTTTTTCTTTTTTTAGTATATCAAGAAATAGACATAGTTTTACCACCGATACCAGGTAATTAAGATTGTATTTTTTTACTTATTTATTTCATGTTTTTAATACTTCAGTTGAATTGTTTACTAATACTGTTACGCTTACCAAAACTATTCTACCGTTCATCTTATGGAATTTGTTTTTTAATACTTAACACTACCGATCACCGGGATTCCGATCCCGATTTCCGGCCACCGTAGGCGCGGGCTTGCGGACGGCGAGCAATGGGTGACTCGCTGTCCGATCGTCCGGTAACCGTCCGGACCGAGCCCAAGTCATCGACGGCGCGTAGTGTTCCACGTGCGCCTCAAGGAGATGTCAGCTACCGTAGGGGCCCAACAGGGTCGAAACCTACTGGGGCCATGGGTGATGCGAAAGAGATCCCCGGGGCCCTGGAAAAAAATGGCAAAGAAGGAACAGGATTGGGTTTTTAGTCAGTAAAAGTCTGAAAATATCTCGCGCTCCACCCAAGAGCGGGGGATGTAATGAGATGATTTTCCCACCCGAAAAAAAAAAAACACTACCGATCAAAAAACTTAAACTTCTTTCAAATATTGTATTGGAAAATTAATTAATTTATAGTAAGTGGTTCTTCTTTTATTGTTATAAATTGAAATGCTAGTTTCTGCACTGTCTACCGAGGTTTCGTATTTACTCAAAAGATTATTGTACCGTGCAGCATTGTTTCTCTATTTTCTCTTAGATGTAAAGGTGCTTGTTTTTGAGTTTCAATTTATCGAATTTGTTGTAGATGAAGCTTTATTTTTTTATTTATTGCATTTTTCACAGAACCTCCTCCTCCAGAGCCTACACCAGGTATTCATTATACGCATAAGTTAACATGTCTGCAGAAAGTCCTTCGTTATCTTTTAATACGACTCTTATGTTTTGGTCGCTAGGTGCTTAAATTCAAATCACTTATGTATGTGTGTTACTGGCGTTTTACAGACAATTATGTTATACTAATTTTTCTCACTTTATAGTTATAATTTCCCTAAAAAATTCCTTTCGTCCAATAATTGTTTTATTACAATCAAGTTGCAACAATTTTTTGACGAATCTTTGTATGGGATTATGTAATACTTACCACCAAATATAGTATTATTACTAGTATACTATTAGCATTAGTAGTAGTAGTTGTAGTAACAATTTCACAGAAACTATAAAAAAAATTAAAAACAAAATTAATTTCATTTTATAAATGCTCAAAGATTAAATAATATAATTATTTATAAATTGAAATATTCGTTGAACGTTGCACTACTTGAATAGAAGAAAATATTATATTGCATAGTTTTGTTAGGGTGTTACAAAATAGTAATAATTTAAGAAAAGTAATAGTTTATCACACTAAAAATAATAAATTATAATGCATTTTTGAATATCTATTATGCTTAAAATAAATTTATGCTTCTTTACAGAAATACCCCCTCCATTCCCACCAGCACCAGGTACGTGCTTTTAATCATTCACACACATTCACATGCTTTTTTTGTTATTTAAGTAATCGAACCTTTGGATATTATTATTATCGCCACCACCAAATATAAACTCATTAAACCAAATTTAAATACTTGAATTACAATCACTGCAAATAAATACAAAACTAATTTATTGCATTGTTTGTCAACAGAACCAGAGCCAGCGCCAGGTAACGATTTATTTTAATCAGATGAATAAATTATAATTATATTAATTGCACAGATACTAATACGTATTCACAGTGACGTAAAATGTGGTACACCAGTTCTAAAGACAGCGACAAAGTTATTTTCAATACCTTTTTGTGCATTGAAGAACTTTTTATCTTTTATAAATCTGACGTTAAAGTCAGTTATTGTTACCTAAAAAACTAATAAAAAAAAACCTTCATTCCATTTTTAGGGTTCCGTACCTCAAAAGAAAAAAACGGAACCCTTATAGGATCACTATGCTGTCCATCCGTTTGTCTGTCTGTCTGTCAAGACCCTTTATGTCGGAAACGCATGGAGGTATCGAGTTGAAATTAAAACCATATACTGAAGTCTGCGGTCCCTTGAAGCTGTGAAAAAATCAAACTTTTAAATTAATTAAATGAAAGATACGGCCGTTTATGTCGTAAAAATGTATATTTCGACACTCTCAAAGGTATTGAAATTTATAGGGGCCCCCCGTTGACCTAAAATACTAAAATTTGGCATGAAGCAAGGTATCTTGGAACAAATATAGGAAAAAGTCTGAAACTGTAAATTTGTAGTTACGTCACAAAAAAAAAAACCTTTTATCTAATTCGGAAAAATCTTCATAACTCAATTCGGGAATTGAACTGTTTTAGTTAAATTTGTACGAATCCCTCAGTGCGCAAGTCTGGCTCGCACTTGCCCGTTTTTTATTAGTTGCTACGAGTATATACGCGAATGCGTATCACAAAATGTTCTATCTATTTTTGCAGCACCGCTTCCTCTACCACTGCCGCTGCCGGTACCCCTGCCACCCCTCCACCCCCTGCCTCCTCCACCTGAACCCCAACCTAAACCACAACCACCACCGCCACCACCCCAGCCCAAGCCCAAGGATCAGTTCCTGTACTGTGAGTATCCATTCGTACAATGTGTATGTACTTAGTATCTTAGGTTAGAGAATTGATTTTTTGAAAATTGATGTTTTACTGATGCCCTTTGTGCAACGTTAATGCTGCAAACTGAATTATGAACCACTGACGAAAGTGAAACTCTCCAAGTTAGATCTATTTACTTAAATGAGATTAATCGATTTACTTACCAACGAATCTACCCGTAACAAAAAGGCTCACAATTAATGATTGCTAAACAAATTCTTGAAGACATTGCTGCAAATTTTGAGTCGTCTAGTGGTCAGTGGCCCTGACTGCTATACGGAGGTCGTGGGTTCGATTCCCACCCAGGACAAAAGTTTGTGTGTTGAGCACGATCATTTGTTCTGTGTCTGGGTGTATTTAGTTTTTTTATCTATTATTTTATTTTATCTATTATATGTACCTATGTATTTAGAAATATATAAGTAGGTATATCAGTTGTCTAGTACTCATAACACAAGCTCTGCTTAGCTTGGGACTAGGCGGCGTTGTGTGATAGTTGTGGAATATTATATTATACTTATATAATTATTTGTATAATGCTCGAACTACAACAAATAGTCTTCGGGTATTTTTTTTGTATTATTACTAAGTACCAAAATAATCTTAATTCGTACCCCAGGTCCGCCTCCCATGTTCATACCAGGACCACCGCGTCCTTACCCCGTACCGGTGCCAATACCAGGTAAACACATCTTGGTACCAGTACCCGTACCCGTTCCGGTACCAGCTGAAAAGATCTATATCCGCGGACCACCTGTATCAGTCCCAGTGAACGTTGAGAAGAAAATATCTGTACCTTACCCCGTCGATAGGTAAGAACTTGTTTATGTGGGTATCCATTCATTTGGGTCATCAAATCAAGCTTTCATACATATGGTCTACATTTACTTTCTTTTTTGCCGTAACTATGATTTTTTATATGCATCTATCTTTTCTTTCTTTTCTCGGCTTTTAGAAAAGATATTTGAATTTATGACTGACTGGCTGTCTCTGTATTCAGGCCCTATCCAGTACAGCAACCACCTAAGTTAGTGCCAGTACCCATCAAGTTCATTGAGCAGGTAGCTGGCCCCGAAGTAAAGGTACCAGTTCCAGTACCATCACCACCGATAGCAGTACCTTACCCAGTGAACCATTACATCAATGTTCCTGGCAAGGACAGGATCGTGCCAGTACCTGTACCTGTTAAAGTACCCGGAGGTAAGAACTACACAGATAGACTTGGTGTAGTTGGTAGAATTATTTTTTTGTCTTCAATTTAAATAAATTGATGTTTTAATATTAAGGAACTATTCCAAAGTTTTAATCGACATTTTTTCTTCACAGAAACCAAGTACTATCCCGTACCAGTCATCCTATACGTAGGTAAGCTTCTTCGTTTCATATTTCAACATCTTTTTTTAACATGGAATTGAATAAAATAATCATGTTATTGTACGTTTCCAGCACCTGAATGTAGAAACCACCAACCACTGGTACCTTTCCACGTACCGTCAGAACCTTGCCAGGTCCACATCTGCAAAGTTGTTTACAATTACGTCTACATAGAGTCTCACCCTGACTCGACTTGTTTGAGTAAGTAATCACATCAGTTAATGACTAATGAATATTGATATACATAGTTAATATACGCTAGTCAGCTTTCATAAGGTCATAAAAATAGAAAATAGCTACCATAACCCTATGAATAGCTTGATTTATATGAAATTGTTTGTTTTTAGCCAAAAGGCAGATCAAAATTTCTTTATGATTAAAATTCAACTTTTATGCTTAGTACTTATTTTTTTTTGTTTGTATTTTTACATTTTGACGTCAAAGTAATGTTTTTTTTTAAATAATAATAATTTTATATGATGAATAAACGATAATAATAATATTTATTTGAAAAAAGTACACAAAAACAAACAAGTAAAAAGTAATAATGGCCAAGTAAGAAATACATGATGAATGACTCCCATGCTAGGAGAAAAATACATACCTACATATTTATAAAATATAGATATTTATTTAAGATCATCATTATGTTACAGTACAACAGCAGCCTCTTATATCTGGTGAGTGGTAAACATAAATGTAACGAAATTTTCACTTATAGCAGATTACCATTTTAGTAACACCAAATTATTTATACTTTTATAATGCAAAGGACTTTAAGGATTGGCCAGAAGTGGCCAAGGACAGAAAAGAGTGGAATAACAGAAGGGAGGCCTTCGCCCTGCAGTGGGACACAACAGGCTCATAATAATGAAAGAAGAAAGAAAGAAAGAAAAACCATTTTATTTGGCGGAACAAGGCGCAAATTTAGAACTATCAAATTATAAGTATATTATGTAAAAGAAATATGCGCCACATCCGCGCAAAACGGCCGAAACGCTCAGCAAAATGCGATGAGTCTACGGGGTTGGTTTTCAGACAAGCTGCTGCCAACGGCTTCGCCTGCCTGATAGTGGATAATTATCCCAAAGGAACATACTCCTGGCATAAAAAGTATTGTATGTGCTATTCTAGGACTTGGTCTACCTGTGAGCCGAATTAACAATATACACACTCCCAAACTTTCACCTTTGTAATATTAGTGTGATAAGTGCCTTAATATTAATTCCTGGTGGTTGAATTACTTTAACAATATGTCTAATGCTACAGTCATCCAAAAGTTTTGACGGAGTCAAAATATTATTAATAGTTTTTTTTTTTCAGGCAACCCAGACAGTGGATCAAGCTGGAGCTCAGCCAGTGCATCAGCTAATACTAACGCAGGTTCTCCAGGCCATGGCTCCAATGCAGAAGCCAACGCAGTAGCCAATACCAATACTGGTGGTTATAATGGTTATTTTGGACCTTTCAACTACGGAGGTTTCCCTGGTGGTTCTAGTGCATCAGCAGATGCGTCAGCGAATGCTGGAAGTGGACCCTACGGAAACATTTTTTCCGGATTGGACTGGGCTAATGCGAATGCGAATGCTGTTGCCAACTCTGGATCCAACTACGGAGGAGGAAGCGCTAATGCAGTTGCTCAAGCATTGGCTAATACCGCCGCGGGTGGATACAGTGCAGCAGATGCCCAAGCAGCTGCAAATGCAGTAACTAGTTCTGGTTATGGCGGAGGATATAGCTTAGCCGATGCTCAAGCAGCCACTAATAGCTTTGGCGGATACGGTGGATCCAATGCTGCCGCACAAGCAGCCGCAAATGCCGTGACTGGTTCTGGCTATGGTAGTGGATATAGCATCGCTGACGCACAAGCAGCCGCTAACGCTGCAACTGGTAATTATGGCGGTGGTTATAGCGTAGCAGATGCACAAGCCGCTGCTAATGCTGCCAATGGCTGGGGATCATCAAATGCTGCCGCACAAGCAGCCGCGAATGCCATGACTGGTTCTGGCTATGGCAGTGGATACAGCATAGCCGATGCCCAAGCAGCAGCTAACGCCGCAAATGGGTGGGGATTATCTAATGCTGCTGCACAAGCAGCCACCAGCGCTGCAAATGGAGGTTATAGCAGTGGATACAGCTTAGCAGAAGCTCAAGCAGCCACTAACGCTGCGAACGGCTGGGGATCATCTAATGCTGCTGCACAAGCAGTCGCTAATGCTGCAAATGGAGTTCATGGCGGTGGATACAGCTTAGCAGATGCGCAAGCAGCCGCTAATGCCGCGAATGGCTGGGGATTATCTAATGCTGCAGCTCAAGCAGCCGCCAACGTCGCAAATGGAGGTTACGGCGGTGGATACAGCTTAGCAGAAGCTCAAGCAGCGGCTAACGCCGCGAATGGCTGGGGATCATCTAATGCTGCAGCTCAAGCAGCCGCCAATGCCGCAAATGGGGGTTATGGCGGAGGATACAGCTTAGCAGAAGCTCAAGCAGCCGCTAATGCAGCAAATGGTTGGGGATCATCTAATGCTGCAGCTCAAGCAGCCGCCAACGCTGCAAATGGAGGTTATGGCGGTGGATACAGCTTAGCAGAAGCTCAAGCAGCTGCTAATGCCGCGAATGGCTGGGGATCATCTAATGCTGCTGCACAAGCAGCCGCAAATGGGATTTATGGCGGTGGATACAGCTTAGCAGAAGCTCAAGCAGCCGCAAATGCCGCAAATGGCTGGGGATCATCTAATACTGCTGCACAAGCAGCAGCTAATGCCGCAAATGGAGGTTATGGCGGTGGATACAGCTTAGCCGAAGCTCAAGCAGCCGCTAATGCCGCGAATGGCTGGGGATCATCTAATGCTGCTGCACAAGCAGCCGCTAATGCCGCAAATGGAGGTTATGGTGGTAGTTATAGCATAGCAGATGCTCAAACTGCTGCTCACTCTGCAAATGGCTGGGAAGCATCAAATGCTGCTGCTCAAGCAGCCGCAAACGCTGCAAATGGAGGCTATGGCAGTGGTTATAGTATAGCAGACGCTCAAGCAGCAGCTAATGCCGCAAATGGCTGGAGTTCATCTAATGCTGCCGCAGACGCTGCCTCAAATGCCGTGACTGGTTCTGGCTATGGTGGAGGATACAGCTTAGCCGACGCTCAAGCGGCAGCTAATGCCGCCAATGGCTGGGGATCATCCAATACCGCTGCACAAGCAGCTGCCAACGCCGCAAGTAGTGGTTACGGAAATGGATACAGTTTAGCTGAAGCTCAAGCAACTGCTAACACTGCAAATGGCTGGGGAGCATCTAACGCTGCTGCGCAAGCAGCTGCTAACACTGCTACTGGCTATGGTGGATTAGGCACCTATGGAGATGCCAGTGCAGCAGCAGCCGCGGCAGCCACAGCAGCCAACGCCGGTGGCTATGGAGACGCCAGTGCAGCAGCAGCCGCGGCAGCCACAGCAGTCAACGCCGGTGGCTATGGAGACGCCAGTGCAGCAGCAGCCGCGGCAGCCACAGCAGCCAACGCCGGTGGCTATGGAGACGCTAGTGCAGCGGCTGCAGCAGCAGCAGCTGCCGGTGGCGGCTATGGCGGCTACGGAGGATCAAACGCTATTTCCCAAGCACTTGCCAACGCTGGCTTTGGTGTTCGAAGTGGAGAACCAGAGAGTGATGAAGATACTGGTTTATCCGGTGAGACAGAAGAAGTATCCGACGATGTCGTGGTTACCGGACAGGATTCGAGAAAGAAACGCAACGCTAAGCAAAGCAAACACAGGCTTAGAATGAGAGCGTAAACACGTATCACGGAATTCTAAGAATCTGTAAGTACTTATTCACATTAACTATTTTGTTGCTAATATGCAATCCAAACCAATCCAATCTTTGATTTGGTCAAATCCAATTATTAAACAAGTTTATGAAGGTAGTTTTAAAAACACCTACAATGATTACGTTGATCCGAACGACATAAAACATAAATAAATACATGTATGTTTAAAGTAGCCCCACTTAGATTGGATAAATCAACCTTAAGCAAATCCTTCCCAGATAAATGCTGAAGGCCGTAAATCCATACTTATGACAATTTGTTTTTGTTACAGACCGAAACTCAACAAAATGATCTCGCTACGAATATGGCAAGAATATGGATACGATTTTGTTTATATTTAATTGAAGCATATAGAAAATGACGAGCAAACTTCATACTTATATATATTTATAATAAAGCATTTAGTGGGATATAGCTGCATTTTAATTTTCACACACAACAAAATATCTAAGCATTATTTATTACGTGTATCAGAGCATAATTAAGTTTAAACACTCAAAACATTTTTTGGTTCTCAATTTGCATTTAGCAGAGTCGGCCTTATAACGTTCCCACTGTTGGGACTCAGGCCTCCTCTCTAGGAGAGGGAAATGGGAGGGAAATCTCAATTTGCACATGATAATTTTTTAACTCTGAATTTTAAAAAACATAATTATGTATATAATTTTCTCAATTACCATAATCGTTGCTATTAATTAAAGTACTTTAACTACGGAAATAAAAGACTAACATCCGTATAAAACCGTTTTACTTAACGCTGTTTCACTAATATAAACACAGACATAAGTGACTAAAATGAACGATACAATCTAAAGCTCAAGACAAGACACAAGAGTGGCAGAATAGTTGTCATTAATTTTTTTCTTCCAAAAACAATAACTCTTTACAGTTTACGGATACATTTTAAAGTACGAATACATTAACAATTTAATTAATTATTTAGTTCTATATTGTTCATCTATGCAAACCCGATATTCTTCTAAATAGGTACTAAGTTGTAACTAAATTACAGTCGCCCATATGACGCGGCTTGACAATAAATTATTCCGAAACCAATCGAATCACATACACTTATATGCGGCAATTACAATCATCGTAAATCATAGACCGTACTAATACAAAAACGTCAAATGGTTATCACAAATAATTATAATCTTTCTTATAAATACGTCTCTAAGATGTTCGAGAACACATTGATGAAAATTATCGTTAATGGTAACTGGAAAATCAAAAGTTTAGGGGTCAAGTCCAATAAGCCGGGATGCAGGCTGGGGTCTTTGGAGGCATTTGCCTCCTAGCCTTCCTGTTATCTGAAGGCAGAGCTGAAGAATTAGAGTTTTTAAAAGAATCAAACATCCTCCAGGACGAAGACAAGGCGAAGGAAAACGTCGGTTTAAGAAAAAGTGGTGACTTAGAAGCACCCGGTGATCTCAAAAGTGGTAAGACAACATGTTATTCTTCCGACATATCCATTACTAGTGTACTCTAAATGCCAATTTAAGATTTATTATAATTTTCAGAATTAAGTTTAGATGTTGCTCAATTAAATTCTCGAGTCAATGAAGGGAGGTCGGGAGATATCACACAAAGTGATGCTCGTAGAGGTAATAACAGTATACGTTTATAATTTAGGTCAACTCGTATGATAGTAAGGTAGTATTCACTATTAACTTTTTATTTTTTGCCAGACTCAGCAGTAAGTAATGCTGTAGCCCAATCAAGTGGAGATGGATCTGCTTCGGCTTATGCTAGCAGCTTCTCAGATTCTGCTCAGTCGAAAGCAACAGCTGTAGCTAGAGGAGCCCCAGCATTACCCTTTAACCCTTTCAATGAAGAACTGGGTCCTTACAAACCACCTGGCACTAGTTTATCCCAGGCAGAAGCTCAAGCAATCAATAGCGACTCATACGACCAAAGGCTTAACTATCCTTACCCTTCATCCTATCCATACAAAACAGAAGCAGATAATGGATTATATCAACCTTCACCTAATGCAAACCCAGAAACTGATACTAGTCTTCATCAACAAGATCCTGTCTTTAACCCCTATGGTCAAGGATTTAACCCTGCACAGGCGCAAAACCAAGCTAATGAATTTTACCAACAAGATCGTGCATATAACGCCTACAGCTCAGGATTGAGCACTGGTCAAGTGCAATACCAAGCAGATAATGGATTATATCAACCAGGTTATAATGTTCAACCTAATGTGAGCCCGTATAGCCAAGGATCGAGCTTCCCTCGGGACCCAGGCCAAAGCGACAGTGAGTCAAACAATCCCATTATTAAGCCTAAATCTATGCTATCAAAACCTGCTCCAGCATCGGATTCACACTCAGCCTTTCCTTCATATTTTTCTTATATTCCGGTATCTGGTGCCAATGCTGCCCATACACAAGACAATAGTGGACCATACCAACCGATTCCGGTGCCCAATCCCGATTTCTCACCATATGAACGTTTTTTGGTTCCATATAAAGGATCTAATTCCATTCAAACACGAGATAATAGTGGGACATATCAACCTGTACCTATTATAAAATCAAATGAAGACCGATATGAAGCAAATTCAAGACCATATAATCAAGGACCAAATTTGTCTTATAGTGCTGTACCGTCCTATTCTTACGGTCAAAATTATCCGTATCAGGCGATTCCTCAACCTGATCCGAATTCTCCCCCATACGAATCATATCTAGTTCCTTACAGAGACCTTAATACTCCCCAGGCTCATACTGATAATGAAGATTATCAACCTATTCCTATCCCAAAGCCTAGTGATGAACAACAAGAAGCTATAGCTAGATTATACAGCGAGAGTGTCTATTCATCTGACTCTAATAATCTCATTCATAATTCTGCTCGATCACAATCACCAGCTGAAAGTAGATCATATGAGGCTATTTCTTCACCTGATTCCGAATCAAATTACCCTTATATGGTCCCATACATTGAATCGAGTTACTCTCAGAAACAAATTAATAATGGAATATACCTACCTAAACCAATTCCAAAAAAATCACTTAGAACGACTCCCACTCAAGATGAAATCAACCAGCATCAGTCCATTCCAGTACCAGAGTCGGACTTTTCACGTTATGAACCTTCTAAGGTCCAATCCAGGGAAGAACATTCCCAACCAATCAAACTTCAAGGTAAAAGCAATACCTATGAATATCAACCCATTTCAAACGCAAACGACCTAAATTCTGACGATAGTTTATCTTCATCGTATACTGTCGCAGCTAGATCACGTGAAAATAATCCAGTTAAAAACGATAATGATTTAACTGCAGATCTTATTTCAAAAAGTGGTTGGGATCCATACGAATATAATCCTTACACACCCAGTGGTGCATATCCTCAGTTATATCCTTCAGGGGCAGAGGCTGCACAAACATATCCTGATAACAAACCAGCTGCCAGAGGTGTTACGAATCCTAATAGTCAGGGAATAAGTCCGTATGCAAATGACTACCCATCTGAATCACCCGTTCGACCAGGAGGTTATAATCCGGCTGAACACGAAGCACAGAAGTTACCTGACGTGTTTGCAAGTAAGTAAATATTTACACAATCATCTTCATTTTAAATCGTCATTTACCAATTTAAACCACATCATTATGTTTTAACCAGCATGTTTTCGACATACACGACAACAGATAAAATATCATCGATACGTGAAGCAATTAATAATGTCCGTAATAAAACTTTCCATTTGTTTGCTGAAATATTTCGTTTTTCAGGCGGGCAAAGTTCGCCGATCGCATTCGAGGGTAATAATTTTATTTATAATAATTAATAACGACGTCAGAATATGGAATAAAAGTATTTAATCATTATGAATTGTTTCAGACGCGAAGTCCAGAGCAATAATGCCTCATGAATATGTATTTCCTAATAAAATGCCTGGTGAGTTTATTATACTTCGTTTCGTAATAAGACAAAAACTATGAGAGCTAATAGAATAATTTATTTCTTACCAGAACAACTTGGAGTAATTTAAACGATGAAAGTTGAAGTGTGGGTGTTTATTTCCTAAACTTATTTCATCTTTGTTAAATTGAAGAAACTTTTTTTAATTACATAAATAACTACTTTCTTTATTTGATTTTGATAAATAATATAATAAAAAGCGTATTTTTTACAGGAGGAGAAAACATAATACAATGCACAAAAGAAAACGAATTCCATCACTTTTGGTCTCAAGAACTCGACTGTCTGGTTTGCATCTGCCTCAACGAGTACGGCATCCTCCAACCCGTATGTGCGAGTTGTGGTGGATGCCAAAACCCTCCACCGAAGCTTCCAGAACCCGTTCCACGGCTACCAGAGTCCATTACAGTTCAACCGGCAACTCCTGGGCCTTTTGAACCTATACCAATAATGCCGGAGCCTTATCCAACTGTGCCCCAACCAGAGCCAACTCCGGAGCCCTATCAGCCTATGCCTACTCCGGAACCTTATCCTGTATATCCATCGCCGGAGCCAGTTACATTGCCTCCTTCAATTAATTTTCCTGAGACGGACGCAACGCTGCCTCCACCGCCAGAATCAGGTAACCACAACTTTATACTGTATGTATGATAGTCAGAATATACGTATTGTACTCGCAGTCAGATGTGTTTGGGGTCATATATTGTTATAATTGTCATTCCAAAAATTAGTAAGTCGAAATCGAAAAAAAATATTATTAAGTGACTATATTTGGTTGCTCAGATATTTATTGAAATATTCTTTAAAGCTCTTAAAACGATCTATTTTACAATCTGTTTTAGCGTCATAGCAATTGAGTTGTCACTAGTTAAAGATTATACTATTAATAAAACTCAGACTTTTTAATTTACCAAAGCCAGGTCTCAGGAATCCAATCAAAATCTAGAAATAATATTTCACTGAAATTGATTAACGATCTTTCTTGAACTGAGCTGTCTCAGTCTGTCGTATTGATTAATAACTTTACTTTAAGAAAAGGCTACTACGATTCAAGTAATGAAACCACAAATTTAATTTAGTTTTCTCATATTAGTGGCTAAAACCATTTGGATTTAGTATACGTTTTAGAATATTTCTAATATTTTACACTTGAATTAATACAATCCTATTAACTATCAATACAACATAATGTAAAATTAGTTATATCAAAGTGAATAAGAAACAAAATAAATCAGCTGTAAGCTTTACAAATTAACTTGATCTTATTACTGGGCGTAAAATGAACTCTAGAATTGAATGTATTATTATTCCTTTTTTTATTTTAGCACGCTGTAACCCTCTGCCGACCGGAGTGCCTTTCACGAACCCGTTGCACCCTTGCCAACTTTGCATCTGTAGAGAATCCCTCGTGTCTGGGAAGATTGATGTTCAGATCGAGTGCAAGGAGAATCCCCAGTGCAGTGAGTTACTTTCAGAATTTTTTGGAACGAAATGTCTCATATACCATGGTTCTGACTGGAAAGACTTATGTAACTATCAATTTGTTTAACTTTTCAGTTGCACCTGCCGATGTGACAGCTCTCCGTAAGTGTCAGAGGCATAACAAAAGCAATAAAATATTTTTAATAGTAACAAAATATTTTTCTTATATTCTTTAATATACATAATTTTACAATTAACTAAAAATTGAACAGATGATGTGATATGATGACACATACGAGCTGAATCCACAGTTGGGTTTTGTTATTTTTATTATTTTTTTTGTCATTTCAGCACCGATACCAGATGTGCCAATGCCGATACCACGTAAGTTCTTATAGATATTATAAATGAGTATAATTTTTTAAAGAAATATGTCAGGGAGCTTAAAATAAACAATTTTTATGAATTTCATGTTGGATGTAAACTGCCAATGCACAGAGGATGCATTATGTGACGTTAAGTGTTCACGAAGAACATTACTTAGTTGAGTATCCCCAATTCCTACATGAGGTGTACCGGTGAAAATATACAAGCCGTAAAGATCGAACACGTGAAGAGAAAGTTCTTGCTGCTGAATAATGAAAATTATCCAAATTCTAGTATTATTATTCTAGTAAAGTACCTGCTCTTTGATTGAAATTCACCAGCTTAGATTAAAATGTATACAGAAGATCGGTTATCTGATCCTCTCTGAAGGAGAGAAAAGGATAAATGCTATTAGCAGATATGTATAACCTTTATATATCTTTGCAGTACCGATTTGTGAGAAATTCCCCGAAAACGTGCTGTTCCCCCATCCAACTGAAACTTGCAAGCTCTGCAAGTGCGCCAAGAGTTTACCAGAAGATGGAGTTGTTGAACAGCAGTTAACTTGTTATCCACACCCCGACTGTAGTGAGTTTTCTAATACGTATCTTCTAAACATCGATATAATACTCATATTTGTTATTTTGTAAATCTTTTTTGACGCCATTACCATCGTTCATCTGACCCCGTTTATTTAAAGATGGCACACAATGAGTATTCTGTCTTCTAGCCTTTATCTCAGTTGTTGCATTTTTTTTGCAAATTTATCGTTAAAATTTATCCTTCTTTTTCTCTGATGTATTACTACAAAATTATGATCATTAAAGACTGGCATGTTAACCTAGTGGTTAGTGGCCCTGACTGCTATGCCGGAGGTCGTGGGTTCGATTCCCACCTAGAACAAATGTATGTGTGATGAGCACGATCATTCGTTCTGTCTGGGTGTAATTTATCTATATTATGTATGTATTTAGAAATATATTTATAAGTTGTCTAGTACTCATAGCACAAGCTCTGCTTAGTTTGGGTCTAGAAGACGTTGTGTGAAATTTGTGGAATATTATATTACATATTATTTATTTATTTATTTATTAAAACTTCATGCAACACAAAAGTACAAAGGCGGACTTAATGCCTTAGGCATTCTCTACCAGTCAACCTAGGGTGGTGAAGAGAAAATGTGGCAGGTGCACAAAAATACAGAAGAATAAACTTCAAAAGTATGTATATATATATACAAAATAAACATACATATATAATTTAATATAACATATACATATATATTTATATAAAGTAAAAGAAAGGGGTTATTGAGACGACTTTACTATTTGTGCAGAAAGTAATTTCGCAACATCCGCTTAAATGCATATAGACTGGTGACCGTCCCGTATCTCGAGAGGAAGCGCATTCCATAGAAGTATGGACTGTATATGAAAGGAAGAATGAACAAAGTCAGAAGTATGAGAAAGACAAAGCAGTAGAAGATTGTTAGAAGAACGCAGATTCTTAGCGTGAGAAGAACATAGATATTTAAAGTGTGATATAAGATAAGAAGGAGGGGTGGGAGAGTTGAGCAGAGAGTAAAGAGTAGTCAGAACGCGAAGACTCCTTCTCTGGCGAATGGGCATCCATTTGAGCTCGGATCTGAAACTCGAAATATGGTCATATTTCCTCAAATTATATATGAATCGGATGCAGTTATTGAGGCGCCTGCCAATTTTATCAAGTAACACCGCGTTCAGCATTGCTATTCTGTAAAGTTTATTTGCGAAATCACTTCTGAATCCGCAGTGAAATCATGTGAAATTAAAGTTTCGTATTCTTAAATAAAGTGAGTCGATGTAAATCATAACAAGACACAATTCAGCACTGCACTACTACCATAGAGCAATGTCACTTGGGTTCTCGGAACTCTTTTTCTGTTCTCGGAACACTTGGCCTTGATCTTGACATAAGAATAACGAAACTTGTACAGGCGAGATGAGAAGCGAAGTGAGTGTGACTTTCGAGATGATTTGCGAAATGACTTTCGAAATGATTTACCATTTACAGAATAGCACTGCTGGTCAAAGTAGCCCACGTCACCATAGTCGATTATAGGGAATATTAAAGTTTGCACAAGCATAGTCTTTGTCTTCGCAGGCAGAAAGTTCCTCAGACGATACAGACACCGCAAAGTCCCCTTGACTCTTCGGCAGACACTGGAAACCTGACTTTGCCAGCCAAGGGTCGAGTCAAGATGCAAACCGAGATCCTTTACGCTAGGACTGATGGGAATGACGGCACCATTAAAAATAATAGGAGGAAGAGAATTAACCACCACTTTACCCATCATGCGCGACCTTCCAATAATAATGGCCTGACACTTTGAGGGATTTACGGACACCCGGATAATAATAATCAATATAATCATAATATAATATCATATTATTATTATTAATGATCCATTATCCACAGTTCCAAAAGTGGAAGCAATAACAGAGCCTGCTGTACCTTCTCTACCGATTCCGGTAGATCCTGACCAGGTGAAGCCAACCCCTGAACCTTTACCAACAAAACCTTTGAGAGAACCTTTCCAGCCCATGGTGCCATTACCGGAAGTCGTGACGGTGGAACCTTGTAAGTATTATTTGCATTATTAAATTAATTCAGAAATTTTAAGATACCACCACATTAATATACAGAATAATAAATATGACAGTTTCAAATACTGGAGCTGTGATATCACCTTCTAACATTTTTTGGTAAAAAACATTTTATCAGAATATTGAATCTCTACAAATAGTCAGTGAGTTTTATTCAGGGTGTTATAATAAATATCACATTGCCCAATATGTAACATAATGTGCAATGAAGTAGAAGCAAGCATAGTAAGCAGCCGTTAACAAACCACGTTGAATGAAGACGCCGTGAAGTATGAGTCTGACTGTCCCTGTCTAAGCTGACTGTGCCTTATTATAAGTACAGATATTGAAGACTTTATTAAACAATTACATTTTGATTTCTCCAGTACCGTGGCCTCCTATAACGACAATTGCTCCAATTGCTGAGTTACCTGTGACTCCTAAACCTGGACCCCTACCAGGACCATCACCACGTGAGTGAATCTATTCGTAAGGAATATAGGAATGAATATTTCACTGCCAGAACAGTCATCTTGCTAAGTCACGTAAATATGTTTGTAAAGGTTTTATTTTAGTTAATTGCTATCAAAAGACACTTGAACTAAACGAAACAGTAAGTTATAATTTTATGTCGAGGTAATTTATGGATTTTAATTAAAATAACAATCTATAACTTGTGTATAGATTAATTTCTGCCGTCATCTCTTTTAAAAAGATCTTCATAAGAATTGTTTCTACAGACGAGTCCTGTCGGCCGTACCCCCCCAACCAGACTTTCCAGCACCCCTGGGATGAGTGCCAGGTCTGCGTGTGTACTGAAGCCAGCGCCGTCGGTTTGATTACCGTCGAAGTCAACTGCTACACCAAGCCTTCCTGTTGTTAGTATCTTTTCGTTTATTTTGAAATACTTAAGAGACCATTCTGTTTAACGTATATTGGCATTTTTTTCAGGCATCGAACCACCAGACTCTGTCAAAGCAGGTAAGATAACAAATTCATTGATTATTGCACCTCCATAAAATCACCATAATTCTAATTGATAAACTGATACCGTTTTTTACAGCGCTCCCAGGTAAACAGTTACTATTTATAGGTAAGCCTTACATCAAATTATCTTCACACAGATTTATTCAGATGAGAGAGAACCCTCAAAATTGATCCACAATTTTCATTTCAGATTAAACTCGTCAGTTCAAGATCCCCATTCAAAGTTCAGCACTCGGTGGGCAGTTGAAAAGTTTGGAAAATGCGTGATAACTGTGGATTTGATGGCGCCGTTTGCGCTCGTTTGCGCCCCAACGTGCGGGCGGTCGACAGGGGGTGACAGAGGGTGAAATAAAAAAACTCGTATCAACTGGAACATTAAAAGCAAACAAATAAAGTAAAAATTTACGAGCCTCTGCGACACGCCGTCAAAATTGCAGAAACAGGTGACGGTAAAAAAAGATGGAACGGGAGTAGTATACCGATACGGTAAGGTGGAATATTCAAATAGCAAAAGCTGATTTCATAATCATGTTAGTTTAGCTATTGCAGTAAGAAGTTATAAAAATGTATTTTCAATTCGCGATACAAATTTCCACTAAAAACAATACAAAATTTGATAAATTTGTTTGTTAAATGAAACATTTCCCCGAAAACATTTGTTTGAGGGGAAACAAAGCTTTACCCAAAAATTACGTTAACCGTCCTCTACCCTAGTAGCACTTTGATAGGAGATAACGGAGCATACAATGGTACATAAATCAATCGTCCTCTGAGATAGCGGTCCCTAATTAGTAGGAGAGCATTGAGGAAAACCAATACGGTGAATCGTTTTAGAAACGCAACGCAATAAGGGTGGGTTCGAAGCGGGCGATGAGCGCCATCGAGCAAACTGCTACGCTATAGATTGCCCCTCAAGTGTATTGACACCTTGATGTCCATTTAACGGAGTCACTCACCCCTGAACGTGATAGCGTTAGGGTAATTGTGTTTTCCATTCAGGTGCCACTTCTGTTATCACTGTTTTATTGGTCAACGTTAAAATTCGTTTTATTGTTGATGATTTTTTTGGAAAGTGGGACGTAAAAGTTTAAATCTGGGTTCCAAACTGTTTCAATTTTGTTTGGAAGGTTTATATTTGACACTTTTGTTTATTTTACCGTAACGCATACAAAAATGATTGGAATTTTGACTTCCTAAAAAATTGTCAATATGTCCACCAAAAATTTTTTTTCAATAACTTAATTTTGCATTGTACATGTTCCAGGTTTCAACACGCCATATCTAGGACCAATCATCACGGTGAACAGCCCGGACGTCGGATCTCAACCAACCACCAGCACTTATAGACCTCCGTCAGCATTACTTTCTTCATACAGTCCAAAATCCGTGAACACCTATCCTGGAAGTAATCAAGCAGTTGACCCTTTGAACCAACCACCAGTAGCGCCATTTTCCGGCTTCGTAGACTCTTCATCTAGCTACCCATACCAGCCGAATTATGCACCCCAATACGTGAACCCACAATATCCGGAATACCCACCGCGATTACCAGTCCTACCTGGAAGTGGTAATACGATTGGACAGTACAAACCAAACAATTTCGGATATCCTGCGAACTACCAATATACTCAAGGAGATGCGGTAGGAAATAACTACCTACCGCAGGCTCACTTCCAGCCTTTTGATCCGAGATTCCAGACGGTTCCAGCACCGTCATACCCTGGGATGTATCAGAGAGCTTACGAGAGACCTGCCATATTTGCTCCTCAGCTTAGAGAAAATTATGTGAAACCTCCGATACCAGCAATAGGTGGACCAAGTGAGTTTTCTCGACTACTTAATATTTATGATGATTATACATATGCCATTCTTTTTGTACCGTCTTCATTTTCAAATAATGTCACGATGATTTGAAAAGGGAAACAATCTAATATGCTTAAAATCATCCCGAATTTCAGGTGTACAGAATTTGGCGAAAAACTATGGAGCACCTAAGGCATATTCAAAGTCTGGTAAAGGTAGCTATCATATGTTATAGTTATGTATGTCAACATACCAAGATATGTTATGTATTGTCCAATATTTTCAAATGAAAGTCAAAAGCCATTGATTAAAATCTAAATACATCTTCAGATCAGCATACGCCCACAGATGTTTACGAAGGAAACCCCAAACTTTAGTATAATTTTTAACAAGCGCACCCCGTAATCCCGTGCGGATCCTTCAACTTTTAGGACATAAATTAAAAATATATTAGGAGAGCAGATGGTGGGACGCCCGCCATGCAAATTATATTTAATCAAACTTTGAGCCTTCACTAGTTATTGAATTTCTCCTGTACTTTCTTTGAACCTTGTTTCTGTCTTTTTATTTGAGATAGTTGATAAACAAGTTGTTTTTGTTAATTTTTCATCAGATGGACCAGATGACGATTCGCGGTGATGTATTGTGAATAATGTGTAAGTGTTGGTAACACTATTACTATAGTGACCCTTGTGAGGGTCATATAGAAGTAAAGAAATATAAACTAGCTAACATACCAGTCCCTTTACAGCAATTTGCCTATTTATTTAGAGATTACGAGCAGAAACGTATTGGGTTTAACGATCGACATTACTACACACAAGAATAATAAAATCTGTTTTTGTAATGTTTCTGTTACGTTCCTTATATATATATATATATATAACTACTAATACACAGTTTCAATTTCTAAAGTTATTAAGAACTTGCCAAAGTTTTCAAGACGGAAAGTACAGAGGTGCTTTCAGTTTTGAGACTTTCTCTGAAGAACAGAGTGACATGGTTTAAGTAGAGTTCATTAACTTTCCACTAATAAAAGCATTTTTGTTTCAGGATATAATATTTAAGAAACTGACGACACGACACGACACGGCTTTCAACGGACGACACGAGTAGTTTTAAGAAGTGTGCACAGCATATGATGCTTTAAATTATATTTATAATAAAAGAAAAGCATCGTTATTTGAATGTTTTATTTTAATCACTGTCTGCTGAACAAGAAGTTACGCGGCTGCGTTGAACGTATTATTGACGTAAATTCTTCTGAAAAATAGAAACATTATAAAAAACTGAAATAAGAACAAAAACTTTCACAATAGTAATAAAATATGCGAACGATTTGAAGTTGAAAATATTAATCCTACTTTTAAGGCTGTTCAATGAAACGAATAATGTGAATTTTATTTTAGATCAAATTCAAAGTTTTCTATAATAATGTTAGTCTGGATTTTTGCAAGTTTATTTATAAAAGGTAAGAGATTTTGTAATCATATTATAAATTCTGTATTCGAGTGACAGGGCAGAATGGAAGAAAAAAACGTATTGCGCGGACCCCAAATAATACGGGACAAGGGCAGGATGATGATGATTATAAATTCTTTATTAATTTTATGATAATATTTCGCAATGTAGTCATCTAATACTCATTGCATTTCGAATCGAGATAAGTGAATGAGCAGACAGCATTCAGGGAAAGACTTAAAAGTTCCCATAGCGTGCAGAATGACAGCTTTCCATATCTCATTATGTTTTAGCCATTATATTTTAAGTGAAAACAGTTTCTACTCCTCACGATATCCCTCTGGAACATAACTTGAAACTTAGTATTGAAGTAGTTTGGGGCAGTCGTGTAAAAACGTCTGAAAGGATGCCGTTGCTGTCTGGCGTTTTAATAAAAACTTCCATTTGAGTATGATATTTTTGTACATAGGTACCTATGTACTGTTCTTGAAATATTCTAATTTTGATAATAGGTAGACAATTGCGAATTTGACACAGTAAACGAAAATACTACTACTTTTTATTTTCCTATAATAATTTTGCTAAAATTAAACCTAATTTTTTAAATGTATTCCTGCAATGAGACGGATTCTGCAGATAGCCTGGAAAAGGTTGCGGGAATCTGATGGATGCGTAAAGCACAGGACCTTTCATTTTGGCGACACCTGGGGGACGCTTATCTCCAACAGTGGACGTATTTCGGCTGAAATAATGATGATTCCTGCATTTCGTACCTACTTGTAAAGTCTAAGTAAAAATATAAAACAAATCTTAAAAATCTTATCTAATAATTACTGGTCACGACTGGTCAAGATCCCAAACTAATAAATAAGGCTGACCTACAGTACAACCGAATTAAACTACATAGGGTAAACCTAATTCTCCTTCACCAATAAGATATTGAATCATTATAAATCCTATGCATTGTATGAACATGAACGCTTAATATTATGTACATTTTGACCATACACATTCTAGCAACTAATGAATTTTGTATGAATCTATGATCTAGATTTAAATAAAATTAAAACTAAAATGCATTGTTCTGTAAAATTAGAACGCATTTACTTCGTAGTTTGGTTAAAGGAGAAAATAAACGATATTTACTGGAAACTTCTCAAAAAGCTGTTTAATAAAATAAAGAAGGACTTGACAGTCTAGAAACAGCGAGATTCTACTAGCGACAAACTTGTCAAAAAAAACTAAATGGTGTCTCATTATCAATTCGAAATATTTTGAACTTTTGCAGCAGTTACTATATTACTGATGAAAACCAGTGCTGGGTGTCTGACGCCCAGCTATTGTTGAGTAGCAACCCTTTCGGTTCGAGCACACTCGGTGCATTTGTAACGTATTTCTGTACTCTGTTTTTTTAATTAGTTTGTGTCGTTGAAGTTGTATTGTATTGGCTGCAACGAATAAATTCTATTCTGTTCTATTCTATCCTATTCTACGAACGTCTGCTTCCTAAGATTGATATTCCAGCCACCAACCTATACGAGCTGTAATGTTCTGGCTGACTATAGGTTGCAGCAACCGAACAGATGCCTACTGATTCAACTAAAAGAGATAAAAAAAAACACTTTCAGTATCAAAATGCCAGACAACTCCATATCGTCTGATGCACATGGACGAGATACAGGAGCTGGCACAGTTTGATGATGCGCAGCATCGGGGCCCGAACTTTTACGACTACAGCGGTAACTCTAACGTTGAGCCGGCCAGTACGCTGGAGAAGGACGAAGATTCTTCGCTGTAAGTTCTGTAGCAGCTTCATTATTGTGTTACCCTTGGTTGACTGGTAGAGAATGCCTAAGGCATTAAGTCCGCCTTTGTACCTTTATCTTGCATGAAGTTTTAATAAATAAATAAATAAATAAATCTTGGCTTACTTACAATTTACTTCATAGCTGTAAATTTTGATGCATTATAATTATTTTCATTCCTGTGCCTTATCACTTTAGCGTCATCATTAAATTGAATCAGTACTATAATTTTTGAAGCAGCATCATCACCGTCCAGTTTTTCTCGTGCATAATTTTATCATCAAAGTTATCTTCCAGCGCTTATACCAAGTTATTTGAGGTCTATTTTTTCATTATATCTCAAGCCAACAGAATATCACTTGTTATCTTTCTAGTCATATCTTTCAAACAATTCATTCATCGTATCTCAGTTTTCTACTATAAAGAACACAGTCACTCGTTTTATGAACCCTTCAAACCTAGACATGGGTTTGATGTCTGATTATTACTTATGTAACCTTCAAAACTTGATTCGTAGCTACGTTATTAAAATTTGTTTCAAATTAAGATGTCCTGTTTAAATTTTGCTACGTAGCACCTTATTGAAACCCCAAAAAAGACCCATATCGTTCATTTAGCTAACACAAAATGTACTAGTTCAGCGAAAAGACCCCGTCCTTATTTATGAGATAATTTATTTACGTGCGCTATGAGATAAATCAGGGGAACGACGCCATTTCGCACGGTCAGACCTTCTTTGAGAAACTTCAGCAATAACCGGACATTATCGAAATGTTTAGCAGGAGTTCACAATATTTGCTTAAGGATCGAGTTAAAGGAAGCTTTACAAAATGGTAGTTATTTTTAGTTTTGATCGCCGTATAATTTATTACTGGAGTAATTGAATGTGCTTTTATATTAATTTGACATTAAACTTTTGTCTTACGACTCTTTACTACACCTATATATAGGAAGATGGCTTGAAGAAATAAAACAGCCTATAAATGAAACCTCTTGTTCAACCACATTCTACTAGTATAGCTTCATATAATGGCACAAATGAGAAATCGCTACATTTTGTTGTTACTAAGTTTAATTTTACCATAATCGTTTTCAGTGAATTTTCAAAATATTCTGACACAAGTACAGACACATCCAGTGGTTCCTCGAAGGAAACAAGCGAAAAACGACGCGTGTAAGATATTATCTGCTATTTATTATTGTTAAATGCTAATTCTTGCTACATAAAAATGATCTAGTTCTTCTAAATCATAACATTCTTTGTCCAGTACAAAGATGTACCGGACTTGCACTCCATGTATTCATGATATGCTGAAGAAGCACACCAACATTGGAATCAAGTGGATATGCGCCTCCTACCAGCAAGCCAGACGCAGCTTCAAGAGCGAATGCATGATGAGGTATAGGAACTGCCAGGATGGGACTAGTGAGTCATCATCATTATAATTTTAGCAGAAAGATGTCCACTGTTTGACATAGACCTCCCCCAAGCGTCGCCACAACGACCGGTCCTGTGCGTGACTAGTATCAGAAAATTATTTTTGGTTACTGATATAGCCTGGAAAGTGAGCTAGCTGAAGTGGGGCAGGCTTTAGAAGTACTAACAGCCAAATTCTGCCGTACGTGTTTCGGAAGCAGAATGAATGCAGATGGCGGAAAACTTTTGCGCAGATTCAGAAAGGCCTATGTCCAGTAGTGGACTACAATAAGGTGAATTGATTGATTTTAGATGTATTTAAAAAACTTATCCGTTACGTGAGTGTGATAGCAAAGAAACATATAAGCCTACATGGGCACCTATAAAACGTCAGAAGCTAGTGGATCCAATGGGTCGTTTTCTATTTAGAAGAACCGGCAAGAAACTCTTTTGTTACACTTATAAAAATATAAACAAAAGTTTTTAAGCAGCTGCTAAATGCAATACGAATAACATTTTGAGGTTTCTATGTATGTAGGTACATAAACAACAATTTTAAATCACATAATGTGTTCCATCCACAACAGTGTCCAAAGTTTTTTTTTACATTTGCAGTGTTCGTGAAGTTATATGATCGGAAATGCAGGGATGACCCTAAGCATGGACGGAGCTGGTTCTACGAATACAGAGTTTGATGAACAGTAAAATAAGTTGATAAAAAAGCTTTTTATTCTGATAACCCAATCCTTTTTTAGGGTGGAAAATCACCAAATAACTTCTCCCGCTTTGGGTGAGGCGAGAGGGAGTGTTAGAGTTTTACTAGTTGAACGCACCCAGATGTCCCTTGCGTTCTATGGTCGCTGTGATGCTTTCTAAGAATCTCGCAGCCCTTATAGCCTAATCCTTCAACAACCTTTAAAGTAGTTTTTTAATCTACCTGCTTAAAACGAACTGTCTATGTATTTGATGATGTTTATACTTGTAAATATACTTGACTGGCCTGTTGGTCTAGTGGTTAGTGGCCCTGACTGCTATGCCAGGGGTCATGGGTTCGATTCCCACCCAGGACAAATGTTTGTGTGATGAGCACGATCATTTGTTCTGTGTCTGGGTGTAATTTATCTATATATGTATGTATTTAGAAATATATAAGTATGTTTTATCAGTTGTCTAGTACCCATAACACAAGCTCTGCTTAGCTTGGGACTAGACAGCGTTGTGTGATAGTTGTGGAATATTATTATATCCGAAGATTGCTGTTTTATCAGTTGTCTAGTACCCACAACACAAGCTCTGCTTAGCTTGGGACTAGACAGCGTTGTGTGATAGTTGTGGAAAATTATTATTATTATTAATATGTGCCAGTTGTTTTGTTCAGTTGTCCAATTAATAGACAGTTGCTCTTTAAATGTAAAGTCCATCACTAAATACTTTTTTCTCATTGGTCTAGTAGCGCAGCTGTCGTCATGGAAGTCTTTATCGAGAGAATGCCTTAGATTCATGTTCATACAAAAGTAATGTAATCCATCAACACTTATGTTAAAGAGTTTATGTGTTTCTAGATGATCTTTGATTTTTGGCTGGCCTATTGGTCTAGTGGTTAATGGCCCTGACTGCTATGCCGGAGGTCGTAGGTTCCATTCCCACCCAGGACAAATGTTTGTGTAATGAGTACGATCATTTGTTCTGTGTCTGGGTGTAATTTATGTATAATATGTATGTCTTTAGAAATATATAAGTATGTTTATCAGTTGTCTAGTACTCATACCACAAGCTCTGCTTAGTTTGGAATTAGATGAAAATTGTGGAATATTATATTACTAGCTTCTGCCAGCGGTTTCACCCGTGTGAAAGTAGGTTTCTCTGTACAAACTTCCAACCCCCGTTTTACCCCCTTAGGATTGGAGTGTCGTATAAATTTAGCGGATGTCTACACCCTATAAGAAACCTACCTGCCAAATTTTAAGTTTGTAGGTGTTATAGTTTCTGAGATTTCATGATTAATCAGTGAGTGGTATTTCGCTTTTATATATATATATATATAGATATTTAAAGTAATCTTCTTGCACCGTATCGATGTAGATGGGATTCTGGAGCATGAAATAATAAAAATAACACGCAATAAAAGTAAAATGAAAAAACAAAATAACTTGTATCGTAAAAAACTCAAATCGAATGGATATAAATTTACCATGGCTGAGATTTATGGGTTTCTGCACATGTTTTACAAAAGGGTATAAAATGATTGACGAAAAGCCATGGCTCGCAGAGTGGCCAGTCTCATACTTGTATTGATTTTAGGTAAGTTCTTCAAAGTTATGATAAGAAAAAACATACATTCTGCCAAACATAGAACCGACCGATATTTTTAAACCGACTTCAAAAAGGACAACTTTTTGAAATCGGTTAAAAATAGATGCATATTATTTCAATTCGTAAAATAATTGTAACTATAACCATTAATAACTCTTGTAAAAATCGACATGCTTTGACTTAACTCTGTACAACTTGCTTTGTTATAGTTAATTTTGACTGGATTTTTGAATATCTATAAAAAAACTAAGAATTAAGGATATGAGAATACATTATCTATATAATTATCATAGTTTTGATTCTCAGGTCGGGCAAAAGCGATGTTAGGTTTACCTATTAAGAATTACTTTGTAACAGCCCCAAGGTGACACCCTTTGGTGGTGTTGGTCCTGCGCCTGACTGCTCTACGGTTCTGTCAGATTGTCAACGACAAGAAACATGTAACAGAGATATTTGTAATTACAAAACATGATTGAAAAGAGTGTCCATGGAGTTTCTTGCACATTCTTCTCCATAGAGATCTACGCTTTGGAATGTGCAATTAGAATCATTTTTTTTTTTTTGACTGAATGACTTCTTGATATTTCAAAAGTGCCTGTAAATGGTTTATTTGAAATAAATGGTTTTGAATCTTTGAATCTTTGAGTCATCCCACCGAACTACTAACTACTTTACTGTCAAAGAAAAAGAGAATGCACTTGTGTTTACGCAGACGCTTGTGAACTATAACATCTCCTTCGTACTTGGCTGATCTCTGTTAAGATTGACCACCATGATCGAAATTCGATCAGGATGATTATTGTTAATTATCGGGTATTTTTTTATAGCACAAATTGCGACAGCATCTGTATCCAACGATACCGTAGTGGAAGACCAAAATAATAAAGTAAATGTAGTCAAAACCAGACGCAAAGACAGGTCCACGTCATCTGATGGCGATTCACAAGGTATGTACATGTTCACAATGACGCAAGGTAGAGATAGGCAGTGACCAAGTAGTTTCTACGGATTGTGAGGAAGGGAAAGAATTTGTCCGACGGCGAGATGGGCAAACGGCATTGTTTTGACAGTGATGGTAGATCCTGGAGGAGACCGGCACAGAAGCGTCTGGATGTTATGCTCAGTTGTTGGCGAAGTCAGGCGGTGAACAATGCCACCTTTTGAATATTACAGATTTTGAAATAGGAACATGTAAGGTTAACTTATGTAGAATGTGTGGTTTGTGGCAATAGAAATATCAAGAAAATCTATACAGGGACGTTTAAATAGTGATTCACCAAAATATTCTACTGCCAGTTTGGAAAATATACATAGCAACTTCATGTGACAAGGCATCTAAGATAATTCAGGTGTTTAGATCTAAAGTAAATTTTCTCCATGTGTTGTGTGCATGACTTTACACAAGATACAATAATTACTGCTCTAACTTGATCGACAGATAAAAATGGAGGCGCATCAGAATCTTTGAATTTAGTATTTACGGAACCAGATTCGTCTTCGTCGGCGAGCGAAGGCTTAAAGAAAAACAAGAAGAAAAAGGACCGAGGTCCTAAGTCAACTATAGAACGCAAAGGATGGTATAAGAAACTCGTTAATGTAATATAGAAATAGTATTTTATAGTCACAAGTCAGGTTTTAACTAATATTCTTTACGATGGTCCCGGCTATAATTTGTAGTTTTTGATAGTCTTCAAGGTAATGATAAGCCAGAATATCTAACCCCAGTCCTGCAAAGGGGTATTGTATACTAATAAATTATGAGTTGCAATGGTCATAGCAGTTTAAATAACAATTTTACATAGCCTAAAAAGTTTTCTTTGCCAATAAGGCGGTGTATAATTTCAGGAGAAAATGGCATCGAACGTGCACAAAGTGCCCAGAGGACATGCAGAAGAAATGGCGAGACCCTTCTATCAAATGGATCTGTGGGGCTTACCAGCGAGCCAGGAGGTCGTTTAAGAGTCTCTGCATGATGCACTACAGGAACTGCCAGGATGGAACCAGTGAGTACTAGAGGTTCTAAAATTATAAATCTAAGATACTATGGTTAAAAATAGTACGACTTTTACTATCGCTAACAAAATGTTACGAATGCCTTGAATTTTTGACATCGATTCTGTTATGGCTGATCAAATGACGCCTTTACAAGAGCATCAAGCCAATTTTGAAAATTCAATAAGAGCTAACGTGGCATGTTACAATACGTTGATCCCCAATAAGCGTAGGGACCAACCAGCAGGTGAGGTAGTGGTTAAACTCGATCTTATCACATTTAATCACACTAATATTACAAAGACGAAAGTTTGTGAGCGCGTATATTTGTATATTTGTAATAGATCATGTCTTGGAAAAGCACATGGAATCCTTTTGTATCTCTTAGGATAATTATGTACTTTCACGTTAGCGAAAAGAATGCTGTTTAAACAAAAAATAACAATAACTTATCATGATGGTTTTTAGGAGACCACTTGGAACCGAGACTTAGCTTCTGACATTTTATAAGTGCCCATGTAGGACTATGTGAAGCAAAATAATTTTGAGTTTGTGTTTTTTTATTTAAGGGTAAGGATTTATTCCTAACCGAAGTCTTCCTTTGGCAGTGTTCACCAAGATATCAGATCATCGATGTCCCAACGGTACGAAGGTCGGCATACTTCCATACTACCACCATTTCTTCTATGACTACAAAGTGGCGCTGACCGATGACGATACTGACACAGCCAGCAAAACGCTAAGTGCGACGGACAAGGAATCCTCTAGCGTCTCAGAATCAGAGTTGGAGAAGAACCTGCCGCCATTCAGGTTCAATAAGCTTTAGAAGATGCATAGATTGATTCCTCCTATTAGTATTATTTCGATACCCCCACGCATTAGGTCGAAAGGCAAAAATGCATTTTTCAAGAGAAGCGTTTTTGTAATTGTTCATTATGATCACAGTACCAGACGCTGGATGTAATAAGAAATCATAATATTTATTTAACATTTTTACAAAACATATTTACTCGAAAATATGTTACGACTTCGTGCGTTGGAGGTATCGATTTATTTCATTTGGTTGAAAAATAAACCGCTATTGAAATTTTGTTTTATTTATTTCTAGACTAGCTAATCCGGGGCTTGGATTTATTATATTATATTTTCATTTAAATCGTCTAACATAAATTTATTTATCATAATTATAACTAATACATTCAATAAATGATTACATAATTGGCATAGAACTGCCTGTAGATTTTATGATGTCTCTCTCTTTGGCCTATATATATATTAATTTCCAGATAGTACTACTTCCATATAGGCAAATATGATATTTGCCAAATGTCATAAATTTTGACATCTAGACTGCTACTGAGAATTTAACATTTTATAACCTGCCCAAGGATTGAGCCCAGAGTCCCACGCTCAGCAGTCATGCTTGTAACCACTATGCATTGAAGTAGTCATAGTTCCACGTGTTCACTCAAAAAGTCATTCATCATTTTCCATTATCTCACATCAGATCATAAATCTACAAAGCATCATAATACCATTAATCGTTCCCTGGTCACAATTTGTCACGTAGACAGACAGACATACAACTATGTGATGAGACACCGAATATACTCAGCTGCAATAACACATGTTATCCCCTTAACATAAACAAAATAAAGTCCAATGTCGTGTAAACTAACCGTAAAAGTAACTTTGTTTTCAGTACAAGATACAAAATATTAATTTTCAGTTACAGTGGACTTTATGCAGATTGGTTTAAAGACGTTTTTTGTGTTGTTTACAATAGAATTAAAATGCATTTGTAATGCACCAGCTTGGAGTTGCCTGAGTGTCAAAACGTCATCGTTTTAGCATTGACGTTTATTTTTTGAATGTTTGAGGTGGGTTGAATGCTGTACCCGAGGGTTTGTGCTGGCGGTGACCAGAATCATTTGAATTTGTAGTTCAAGACACAAGTTCTTTTAGCAAGTTTAAGAATAGTGAATTTAGTCAGTCAGTCTGTTTCAGAGAAACAGACAATTATCTATCTATATATATAGATAGATAATTGTAATTGTTGGTAATTGTATTGTATCTACGGTTCATTTGGACTTTTATGCAATCGCCATTTTTCTTTTCTCTTTTATTGCACCTACCACAATTTTTCTGCATCGCCCAAAAGTTGACTGGTTGAAAATGCCTACCTTTATGTGCATTACAAAGTATTTAATAAATAAATAAATTCTGATAAAAAGAGAAGTTGAATTAATCACAAATGACTGACAAAACAAAAAAAGACAATTCAATAACAAGATAACTTTAAATCGTCTTTTACAGAGCAATAACAAAACCAAATGCACAAACAAAAAAAAAACTTTCCATTCAATCCTCTGTTAACAAGAATTTCACCCCTTAAAACCCCTCAGACACGAACACCCTTCGCCAATCTGTTTCTCCTCACATTCACAGGGTGTTGTCAAACTTCCACGCATAACCCATAAATGTGCAGCTCGTTGCTTGTAATAGACAATTTGCATAATACCCGTTTACAAAAGACGGTTAGCAAAAAAATGCTAGCAGTAAAATAGGTGTTAAAAATGTAATCAACTTCTCATATGCATAGTCAATGTTGGAAACCTGGGCAAAATAGAAAAAGAAAAAGAATATAATTGAAACCGTTTTTTCGTTGTTGCGTATAAGTAAAAATGTAAAGTGTTATCAACTCTGGTTACTACGCTGAAATTGAACGTTCTGCTTTTCATATAGGTTTTTGCAGTATGCTTTCCCGGTAGTTGTATAACTTTTCCTTAAATGAGAGGGAAAAAGGAAAACTGGACTACTTTCATGCTGTTATTCATACTTTTTGCAGCTCATTATAAAACGAAAGGTGAAATTTTTTCAACACATATTTTATTTTAATATAATATCGCTTCTGCCAGTCATTTTGCTCTCGTAAAAGTAGAAAATTATAGCAAAGGAACATACTCCCGGGATTATTCTATCTGATATTCCAGGACATGGTTCACTCGTGTGCCAAATTTTATTCTTATCCCTTCGGCAGTTTCAGCCTCAAGGAGTAAGAAATATAGAAATATAAAAACTTGGTATAAGGCCTTTACAAATTTAATGTGATTCTGGTAAATTCATTGACGGCAAAGAGCTCCCAAATAGCTATATAATAAGGCTTAGTAAAACTGTCAAAAAAACTTGGCGAAACTTTTCCGCTGTCGCTACATATTTCTATTTTTACGTATCACAGGTGACAACTCTCATTTGTGGGATGCTCAGAGTAGGGTCTGAACAAAAATAATATTAGTAACTGACAAAATGTGAAGAACCTTAACTTTTGAAACACAAGGGTGAAAATGGCACAAAAAATTAAAGTGTGGACGAGAGGGAAGTTTGTTTTCATACTACAATGATAAGTATGAATAATGCTGTATAACGTTTTTGTCTCATATTTCATAGTTGAAAACATTTTTTAAATATTTTGGCTGTTTAAATGTTTTTATGGGTGGGCAACATTTATCTTATTTACCTAAGATACATATTATGTTATGTTATTGTCTAGTGACTTAATTATATATGTATAAACTTTAAACGTTCAAACACAAGTGTTTTCAAAATACTTTTTACCCAATACTTCACGTGCCTTGGTTCATAAATAGTGATATTAACAGAAAACTGATTGATACTGCTCATAGAGATCTGGACACATTCCATGCAAAAAATTTGACTTCTTGATGAAGCAAATCGCTTTACCTATTATTGTGAGGAATGTGAAGCTGTTAAGAACCTACTACATTTATTGTTGGAATGTGTCCAATATGAGTCCAATAGAAATAATTGGATAAGGTCCCTGAATTTCAGTTTAAATCCTTTACGCAAACCACACAATATCCGCAACGTTTAATTTAAGCTCGCGTCACGGTGGCTCACATACGCGTATGACGTCATCAGGCTCAGGCAGCCAATCAGCGGTCCCCAGTGGGTACATGTACTGCTCGATTGCATCGTACGACGTGTCGTGTACGTGGACCTTAATAACTGAGCCGTGATCCGTTGTGGGACTTCGATTATTTTGAGTTTGGAATAAACGTAGTCTTTGGCTATCTAGGTTTTAGATCAAAGGCTTTTTGCTGTGGAGTTACTATAAATCCGAATTTATAGCACTTATTTTAAGTTAAAAAACTACGTTTTAAAACGTTAGGGCCATCGGGAAAGTATGAAAGGGATACTTTAGGTCTTAGAACGAAAATGGCAACTGAAAGAACATTGTTGTGGTTTGACTTAGAAAAAGTCACGCCCTCTCGCTCCACTCTAGAGCAGGAAAAGTCATTAGATAATTTCTCACCTTAAAAAAAATGGTTTTAAACGTAGACTTTTATGGTGGCATAATTTCAGGAAAAGCCATTGATACTATTTTATAAAATTATATTGTTTTATTTTTAAATATTTTCTATAAAATACCAGTTATATTATTCATATAGTGAATTTTTTTTTCCAGTAGCGGGTAACCACACTAACAACGCTGAATAAACTTTAATAGCAGATCAATATTTCAGGCGAAAAAAAAAATACGCATATTCAACTGATTGACTGAAGACGGTACTTGTCACCTTGACTTACCCTGTGTTAAAACTGCCCATTACATTACTTGGGCTCAGGCCTCAGTTCACAAACAAGATAAATACAGAGCCCCCAGACAAATGAAGATCCCTTTCCCAAATTCCTTTAAAAAATGCAAGCTTGTATCCCAAACTCCTCGTCAACTGCTAAACCCGAGTGACACCGAGCATGGCTGAACTTGGTCGAGTGACGCCGACCATGGCCGAGCTTGCCCGAAGGCTTAATGAAGTCATGTCTACCGACTGATGACTACACGATATTGCGCGTTTGTCTACATCCCGCTCGGCATGCGGTTACCATGATGAGAAGCGGTTAGCGTTGCTCGTGGTGGAAACGTTTTATTTATCTCTAAAAATCGGTAGGGATATTTTTATCAGCTAACTTAATTACTTAATTTAAACTTACTTACCTATAAAAGCTATAATTTTTTTTCCGTTTGAAGGGTGCAACCGTGCAATCCCTATCTATTTGATGTAACTTATACAGTATAAATTACGTAATGTTGAAATAAATATGTAGAGCGGACGAGTTTAACAAATCTGCACCTGTTTGTAACATTAATTGTAAGCACTTACATTATTTTATAGTTTTCTTAACAAACTGCGGTTTAAAAACACTGCATTACCTGTAACAAAAAATAATATACATTAGGCCATTGACAAGCCGCCTTAAGAAATTAGGTGTCTTCAAGACTAGAGTGAATAGGGTCTTAATAAACTAGCTTCACCGTCAACGATTGCTTACCATGAGATGGGATTGCAGTAAAGCATTAAAAAAATGAGGTATTCAAGAGTAAAAACATAGCACTAATCTTATTTTTTCAACAGCACTTGGTAACTTCAATCACACTTTTCTAAAAATACCTAAGAAAATACTTAAATAAACCTCACATATAACTTTTCCATAACCATACATACGTCCTTATTTTTCTACACAATCCGTCAAAATAATCGCATACCCAATAACGCGGTAACTGCTCCGAAAAACAACATACTACGTAAAATAACTGTTCCAGAGAACAGTTATTTTTTATCGGCACAACGCAGGCCTGTAACAACCAGTAACCGAGGACATCTGGACGTAAAATACGAGGTGCCTATACATGGACGTGGTTACACGGGTGCGTAACTTGAACGTCCATGTTTTACCGGTAATGGATAGGCTGTGGTTCGATTGCGTTGCTTTGGAAAAGTTCTGAGTGAACGGAGCCAATGATTTGTGAGTTGTAGGTTTCTTACAAATGAGCTCGCTTTGCATTGAGAAGCTTTTTAAAAATTACCTGAAATAAATAAAAAAAAAGCAAAGGTAAAATGGTTTTATACATCAAGGATCAAAATGCAAACCGGTAAAGGTATAATTGGTCTGTTTATAGTAACTGCCCTGCCGGTGTGTGTGTTACACATATCAAATAAGAAAGAAAGACAAAGAAAGGAAAACCATTTATTTACGTGAAATGACGCAATCTTAAAATTAGCTTACAATCACAATCTATATATGGCGAAAAATATGCATCACATCGTGTGTCGTGAGTAAATTGCTATTCAATAAGAAAATAATCAAAATAATGCACAAAATAACATTTTTCTAGTGTCGCTCCTACCTGTGTTACACAACGGTGTAAATGCAGCTCTCCACCATTATATTAATACGACGCGACCCTTCCTTTTATTTTGTAGACGTTACTTTGTTAATTTTTTGCGTGCCCACCCCCGTTCCTCAAGTTGACGGCGTGAAGGTGTTGTGTAAGGGGGAATTATTATGTGTTATTTGTTTTATGGCACGAGTAGAGTTATGGGGGCTGTTTATAGGGTTACTGTACCTTTTATTGTGAGAGTATTTGTAAAAGAGTTTATTAATTTTCTAGCTTTTAGCTTTACTTAACTAAATAATTGAATAAGATTCAATCTAAAAACTACATTCATCATCATCTTCCTGCCCTTGTCCCGTGTTATTTGGGGTCGGCGCAACACGTTTTTTTTCTTCCATAAAGTAATTTTCGTGATTAATCTAAAAACTACATTAATCACGAAAATTACTTTATAATTGGCATACAGAGATACTTGATGAAGCATTTTGCTTAAACGTTTTTCCACCCTAGAAATTACTTCTGTATCATGAGTGCGTTCACAAACATGTGAATTCACATACATCTGTAGGCCGCACGAATATTTGTTGCGTGCGGGAATCAAACCCGCGACATGTAACGCAGCAGTCAAACGCTCAACCACTGCGCCAGCATGACGGCAATTAATTTATTGCCTGTTTTTTTTTATCCTTTATAGGTTCGCGCTTGACCGCTATCTATGTTTGAATAGTTATAATATCGAAAAAGTCGTGTAACAGTATATATCTATCTCGTACGTCTTTAATTAATATCATCCTGTAGTTTACTTTGTCAAAGCATAAAACTTTAGCCCTATCAACCTCATTCACCCAAAACTTAAATAGAAGTCAAATTTAAAACAACTTCATTTAAAAACAACACCATTTTATCTCAAGATTTAGCTTGAAGTAATAAACGGGCAGTTTTCAGTCAACTTGGTAGATTTAGTTATGGATCATGATTCCCGAGACGGATCGTGTCTGACCTTACTTGAATCCGAGACCACTTCAACTTGGGAGTACAAGTTAGAGGAGCTTAGCGGGAAAGTAGGACACAGAATTAAGTGGAAAATTCTGTAGTGAAATGAGCAAATTAAGCCAAAAGCAGCAAGCCCACGGTTTGTATATTACACTGTTATTTATAAATAATAATGAAATCATATTTCAAGATTTTACTTGTGAAGACTATATTCGAATGAAAACTGAGATTTTGCTCTCTGATTTTTGCGTGTACATAAACAGTAAAATAAATAAACAAAACCTTCTAACTAAGCCTACTCAACAATTGGATTCAGTCGAGTAGAGGAAATTACTTATACCATAGGTGTGATGTTTCTTATACTATGTAATGAACAAAGCTTTGACTTGATCTAACTTAACATAAGCTATAAAGATGGCAATAACTCCCATGATATATGTCCCACTACTGGCTGCAGATTAGCTAACTCCATTCTTCCCTTCAAATCTTTTTCTGTAAATGTGTGTCGATCTTTTCAGAAGGAGCATTTTGACACTTAAATTAAAACTAAAAGTAAATCGCTTGCCGCTTCTAGCTTAGACCACATCTCATCTCGTTGGCAGAATATCTCATAAATATTGTATGCGTACCCGCGGCGCAGGGGGCAGTTTTTACGTTTAATAGATTGTCGGCACACGCCGGACTGACGTATGCTAATACGACGTTATGACGTGACGTAACAACACTCAAATTAATCATATTGCGTGTGTAAATGTGTGAGTTATTTCGTTTGTAAGTATGTGGGGAAAATTCTATAGGTTGAGAGGGAAAATTGATGAAAGAGATGTGAAAATTTCATCGCAACGTGATGTGAGAGAAAAGGCAAGAAATTTTTAAAAGCTTTTAAAATGTTGTGTTTTCAATTGATTAAATGAATTTGTTAATCGTACCTTATTCGATTCTCAATGCACAATCTAACGATATGTTCATTCTTCTCTTTATGAGAGCAGAGTAGTAAATTAAGTTATAGGAACTTTCTACGCTGTAAATATATATAAAGCTATTTCATGACATTTTTTAGTTCGTATTGTTTTGAATATCTACATACTTTTTAGCTTTTCTGCAAGGCAATTGGCGTCCCCTTCATTCAAAAGGCTCTCAGGACAATACCAAACTTAATTTTTACTTCCTGCAAAATTATCCATCACATATTTTTGACCTCTTTTTCCACCCCAGCTACATTTCACCCCCACATTAAAAAAAAGCCAGCAACAAAATAATTAAAATCAACAGTCTCCTTTAAAAGTCCGCCGTGCGTTGCCTCGCTCGGCATCGCTCATAAATATTTTATGCCGCTGCCCGGACTAGTTTCAACCCCTAAATAGGTTACACGTATGACAGACAAGCATCAGAAGCAAGCTTATGATTTTAACTCTCACTTCAAGCGTCATGTTTGATGTAAAGATACATATTGTAGGCGTATTTTTATCTGCGCAGTGTACGGGTTAGGGAATCGTTGTCTATAATATAGACTTCTTTTGACAAACACTTCCCTAGAAATACTGGTATCAATTTCAAACCTTTTTTTAGGTGGGAAATCATCAAATAAATTCTCTCGCTCCGGGCGGAGCGAGAGGAAGTGATCTGTTCCATTGTCGGACCACCAGGCGCACGGCGTTGCGCCACCGGTACTTGGTAGCCGTATATCCGCCCACACGCACAAAACGTTTGGGAACACATTCATTATGCGTACATCTAAGGAGGGTTATTCCCTGCTGGAGTCCGTGTTTCATTCTATAAATGATAAAACTCCTTATACGAAAACCCTATAATCTTTAATTCAACTGAAAAAACAAGGATAGATGGATGAGAGAGAAAATAAATAGAGATCAAATAAATCAACACAATTATATGAAACCGTCTATTTCTCTTACTATTTTCAGTGCACATTCATTCATACAAAGTTTCTCCCCGTACACGATCTATTTGACCCATACATATAACAGTTTGGTCCATTCCTGAGAGCAGTTCTGTCCTTACACAGAAACGTTGGTCCATATACAAAGGAGCAGTTTGTCCCAGTTTCTGCTTGTTCCGTTAACTTACTGCCTGGCATTTGCAGGTTTTATTTGACATTACGTTTTTCTTTTTTTTATTCTGTGTAGTTCCTTCAACTTTGTTTCTTTTGACTAGAGACATTTTTTCCATTGTCATAGCTTATTTTTTTTAAGAATCTGAAGTCTGTTTTTGGATGAGTGACCAGACCATTTTGCAACACTACTTACCATCAGGTGGGATCGCAGTCAAGAACTAGTTTATATTAATTTAAAAAAACGTGTTTCTTCCGTGCCACAGAAAGCATATTGAGCCGTTGGTATCATTCCTAGATCTTTGATAGTCATTACACATTCAGTAGTAATGAGTCAGTTCCCAGAAACTCTGACACCAGTCTTGCCAAGGGGTATGATGTTACCAAGTTACTGGGTTGTAGAGAACAAATAGGTTGTTCTATGTAGAATACTGTCAGCTTTAACCAGAAGCTACCCACTTGGTTAGGAAAAGAATGGACATATTGATTGACTTTTTTTCTTGTTGATAGGCCTGCGCTTAAACACTAAGCAAGTTTAGATTCTATAATATTTTAATTTATACTTATGATATTACTGAGTACTAGGTATGGGCTACTTTATAACCCAATGAATTCCACGGCCCTTGTGAAATGCTACGCAAGTCAACATTTGGGAAAACGCTATTGAGTTAAAATATATGATTTCCCTCTGAACAATGAACCTTTTGCGCAGCCATGAGGCACACAGGTATTTTTTTTTCTAATGACTAGTAGTAATGTGTAGTACCTGGTAAATGCCACCAAATAAAAGGTTTATTTTCATTCTGTCTTTCTAAATCTATTTTGAATAAACGGACCTAAAACTGATGAAATAAACCTCTAGAATAGCTTTCAAGTTTCTGTTTGTACAACTTGAGCTTCACCTTTTGATAACCTTTCCACACAATGAAAGTATTAGTCCTAACTTTATCATTACTACCCACTCCAGTAGACACAACTTGACGGATAGCCCGCCCTACGTACGAGCTGCTTATTATTCAGGCCAAGTCACTGAAATAAAAGGAAAGTGGATTACTTTATAAGTATGGTCAACGCCATCAAAAATGTTTATTGCGTGCCATGAAACTCTGAAGCTCGAATAAAAAATATTATTAGATTGTTACTGTCTCGCTCTTGGGCAAACTCCTCTACTCACACAAAAAAAAATGCATATGGGACCATGCGTATTCTGCAACAGTAACTGTTTTCCGGCTTCTGACTACTATTGACGTAAAAGAGGACACTTTTCTGACATTGTATACAGTTGATGCAGTAGATAAAATGGTCAGTCAATTCAATAAATGTTGACTATCCAGACAAAGTAAACAAAATATTCACATTCCAAAAAAAATATGCATATTGAGCCACGCGTATAACCAAAACGAGGATTACTCTCAATTTTTTTCCCAACATAAGTCATGACAGATAAGTCAAACATAAACAATACATGTTTACGAGTAAAAACAAAAGTCTCTACCACTGTTTTAAACCCGTGACCTGTAGTTAATAAGCTGATAAAGAAACACCAGGACCATTAGTGTTACGCTCGTCATTGACGGATTACCTACAAACTAGAATTATTAACTTCTATAAAAGATTTGACCTATAAAACCCAAACATATAGAAGCTTGTTCATTTACACATATTTTTATGATTAGAACCATGAACAAAAACTTTTCACTAGATAACTACCTAATAACCAAACTTCTCTATATCCTACAAAATTCACTAAATCCGCTACTCCCCAACTTTTCCATTATGGTAATCCAAAGTTACCGATACCTGCTAGTTTACAAAAGGAATTCGATTCTCGCACTAGTGGCTTTTTTTACTGATAGTAGATGAGCTCCGATGTCGAACGAAATCTAATAAGTGACGGTGTCGGTCGGAAAACTGATTTTATCGCACTTTATTTACTTTCGAGAGCTTTTATTGATACTCTTATGAGGGAAAGGGAATAGGCAGGCGTGTAGCTAGGTAATGAAGTTTCAGCGTGGGTTATTACAAGAAGCAGTCTTTGTTTTTTTGATATATAACATGGGTGCTTTAAGTCAAGAGCGATTAGGTTACTTCTAGGAAAGCGTGCTTCATTGTCAACCATATTATCGCTTACCGTAAAGTGAGATTGTGGTCCAACACAAGCTTATCAACAACCAAACATTGCAACACACCTAGGTTATATTCATGGTTGAATCATTGTCAGACAAACCATATGTTTTCTTAGCAGAATTAAGCGAGTAGTTTACAATTTCATCTGGAAATATCAACAGGAAGTTGACAAAATATTATTAAAAAACTGACAAGTTAAATACAAGTTTCTAAGTTGCTAAGCAGTAAAAACTTCAGGTAATCAGGAACCTTCTCAATGAGGTAACCTATACAATCGCCCTACAAGCTAGCTTGTAGGTCAGTTGGCCCGGTGGGTCCTCTCTCCCAACCTTTTACTTTTCCGAAATCACATAACAATTAGACAGAACTTTCTGAAGCCTAAACGCCCACTCCCGTATAATAAACAGAATGGAGGAAACACACACACCGACCCTTTCCATTACTCTCAGAGTGACCTTTGGTCTAACATTGATTGGTAAAAGCTATAATAAATTTCTTATCGACATAAATAAGAATGTTTCTACACTAATATTGGTACAAACTAGGCTATAGAAAATATTTTTTTCATGATAATATAGACTAGTGCTTGACTGGGATCCCACTGATGGTAAGCAGTGATGCAATCGTTGATGGTGTCGCGCGCTTGTTTATTAAGAACCTATTACTCTAGCCTTGAAGACACTTATTATAATTGGACGGGAAGCAGCAGGCAAATTGTTCCAGTCCGTCGGTGAACGACGGACTGGAACAATTTGGCGAGGACGAAAGACGAAGTGAAATCCGGACCATAACGTAAAAAGCCAGCTGTAAAAATTCTTCACCAAGGTGGTAGCGGAGACCGAATCATCTAAATAAATTAACCACCTGCCTAGCCTTTTCTCTACCACATCGGAGTCAGGTTCTAGTCTAATTAGATGCATCTGAATACCAGTTTGTTTATAAAGGTATGCGGTACAGAGTGTAAAGTCCAGCAAACCTCCACTGAACAGGGAGGATTTTCCCACAAGACGGGTGGTGTGTTAAATGTTAGGTGCTGTATTATGGAAATATTGTAATATAACCATTTTTTTTTTAAAGAGTAATCATAGAGTTTCTTGCTGGTTCTTCTCCATAGGAAACAACAGTAACTGACATAAAAGGGAATACTTCTCTGTCATTGTTTAAAGTTGGTGCAGTAGATAAAATGGCCTGTCAGCAGGACGGTAAAATGTGACACTATTCATTCAATAAATATTCACTACCCAGAGTTTCCAAAATATACAACTACTTCAAAACGATGTTGAATTTCATCCAAAAATCACAGCGACATCAAAGAGACATTGAAAGGAAAGTCTCACAAAATTACCAACATTATTTTAATCAGTCGGTACAAAAATGTTCAATATCCCAGCGTCGGCTCTTTGACAGCGCTCACACATAGCTGGGGTTTGTTTATGCCACTGGGATAAGTGTTGAGAGGCAGCAGGTAATGTTAGCTACTGTATGCATTGGAAAAAAAACGGACACGTATATTAACTTTGTAAGGAGAGAGGGAAAACTATGAATACAACATGGTTCTCTTTTTTTAAGTTGAAAAATCCTCAAAGGACTTCTGCCGCTCTGCTGTTGTAATGGTAGACATTGTGGTCATAATATGCAGCAATTTTAACCACATATTGACTGGCCAATAATAAAATTAGAAACAAAATACAAGTATGCCAGAGAGCGATAGAAAGAAGCATACGAAACATCCAAAGGAACCACAGAAAAAAGGAATACAAAAAAAAAACAATAAATGCTCTAGATTAATCTAAAAAACTAAAATGGAAATGGGCTGGCCATATTGCACGTATGGACAAGGATGAATGGACACAGAGAGTAACCACTTGGCAAGGACCAAAAAACAAAAAGAAGAGAGGTAGACCAGAAGAAAAATGGGTTGATGAAATAATCAGAGATGCAGGTGAAAATTGGATCTTAAAAGCAAAGGACCAACAAATTTGGAGCAAAATGGAGGAGGCCTTTACTCGTAAAAAAATATTTATTTGATATCTAGAAAGTTTTATATTAATTTGGAATTTTTTATATATTTAGATTGTTATGTAAATGTTAATTATGAATCATTGTCATCAGCTGCATGGTAATTTATAAATAATCTTATGAAATGTAAAAGTCATTCGCTATGGAAATAAAGAGGCTTTATTACTAATATTATTGACTGGCCTGTTGGACTAGTGGTTAGTGGCCCTGACTGATATGCCGGAGGTCGTGGGTTAGATTCCAACCCATGACTAATGTTTATGTGATGAGAACGACCATTTGTTCTGTGTCTATAATATGTATGTTTATCAGTTGTCTAGTACTCATAACACAAGCTCTGCTTAGCTTGAGACTAGACGGTGTTGTGTAATAGTTGTGGAATATATTATTGTTATTATTATTATATTTGTCCACTTCTAGGCAAGCATACTCCATCTTCGCTTCCCATCAAGTGAGATAATGGTGCGCCAGCCTATCAATAGTAATTAAACAACGCTACCTGTGTAGGTTACATCAATAAGTGATGGGACACATTTATTGATATTACCAATGGGAATATCTACTATTAATTTGTAGGTATCTATCTGCAAAGGTTTTAAAATTATCGGTTATCAACTATAATCATGAAGCTTTAAGTAACATGTTTCTCTCAAAATGAAAACAAACATAAAATTCCCTTTGTCGACTGTAGTCAACCCGCTTCTGACGGCTCTGCTTGATTGTGAATCGAACCCGCTCACCGCTCTTAAGTTGAGACCGCTAACCGCTACACGTTTACGCGTTTAAACCGCTTTTACATCTGAGTTATTTTTTAATAAATACCCCCCCCCCATACCCTCCACTCCGCTTACTGTGGCAGCCTTAATCATTGGCAATATTAAAAAAATCTGCTGCGGCAGCGAAATGCGCTGTAAATGTCGGCTCATGTTTGATTATGAAGGATTTATTCGCGCTCCTTGGGAGTCAGGATCCTGGAGAATATGCTACGTATGTACACAGAAAAAGTGTATCAAAGGCGACCGAGTAAAATGTCAAGTGAGGATTGAGCTACAGAATATTAGCAGGTGTTTAAGTAGTAGTGATGTAGATACACATTTTATTTGTAACGGGGGGCGCGATTTTACCAAAGAGCCATCATGACCCTGAAGTGTAAAGCGCAACTGAACGATCATAGGAATTAGTAGAAGTCTGACACTCCCTTTCACTTAACCTAAAACAGGAAGAGTTATTTGATGTAAGAATAACATTTTTTTTAAAAGAGTAACCATCGAGTTTCTTGCCGATTCTTCTCCATAGGAAACGACCAATTTGGAACAGCGCACTAAGCTTCTGACGTTTTATAAGTGCCTATGTAGGCTATGTGAAATAAAAACATTTCAATTTTTATGATTTCCTAATCTAGGTAAAAGAAGGGCGTCGCCGGAAAAGGCCTAAAATAGAAACTACTTGATGAATGACGTAGTTTTAATTAACATATTCTAGAAGAACTAGCTAACTCAGCAAATGTTGTTCTGTCATATAAATTATTAATAAAAAAGATGGCGTGAGTAGGAAGGTAAAAAGTTGTCAACACGACATTTTTACCCTCCTACATAAGAAGATTATTTTAAAACACTCATAAATAGAAGCGATATGTCGTCGTTAAATTAATTACATTTAGGCTGATGAATGAGTTATTTTTAGCTGCATGACAGGCAGCATAATATAGCCCAGTACTATAGTACTGGGCTATATTATGGTGACAGCGTTCCACCGGAGATCCCAGGTCTCCATCAAGCCTCCAACAAATACGGCCACCGAGGGAGTTTGGTAAGTAAGAAATCTTGCACAGTCAGGACTATCCTCAGGGAATCCAGTACCTTTAAAAGGACCACAAGAAATGGCTGTCAATCTATAGGGTTTTAAGAAAAAGCAGCAGTTTTTTTTAGGATTTAAAGATGTTTAGAGATTTTATGATTATTCTTGTTCGTTTGATTTGATATTTATTAGTTTATTATATTAGCATATATATTTATTTTATTATTATAAGTACCTAATAACAATGCTAAATACTTTAATGCAATACTTATTATTTATTTATTATAAAGATTCACTGCTAGTGAATGCCATGTTACATTAAGGCGCCTATGTACTTACCACTACTGTATTATGAAGTTTAAATAAATAGTAAAAATTATCTCGATAAATCAATTATTTGACTGCTCCGGAAAACAAACACCTTTAAAATATTACAAACCGTTTATCCAAAACGTTTAACAGAAACAGTATTTCGTAAAATATTTATATTTAAACTTTAATAAACGCGTGTAAAGGATCACATGTGGGTTTCGCTCGCGTTCATATCAGAGACTTGAACACAAAACGATGTCATTTTGATATTTTATTTAATAACGCCTGGCTTTTGGTGTCAGGGTATATAACGTGGTATTTACAATTAAATTTAGCTGGAAGGTCACATTTAAATTCTGGGATATAAACGTTACAGGCCATCTTCATGATAACTTGATAGATCTCACCTACAGAAAATAGAGCCCGCTCTCCCATAACCTTTAATGAAACGACAGGTCATGAGAGATTAGATCTAACGACAATGCTCACTACTACCCAATATGTTGACTGGAAGTCTTAAGCTGAGATGTATAAACATTACATATTACTACTATATTATTACTTAGTGACCGTGAGTGAAAAAACGTTATTTTTGTTACCGTAGCCCAACTTTGAAACTACATGTGCAAGATAGTGATGGAAACATACCAAGTTAAAATAAAGGCTAAATGGCATAAATCTCTACATTACATAAATTCCTACTTACTTTTTGTCCCAGTGACAATTATTTTTTAATATTTCTTTTTACATAAAATAAAAATAGTAGAAGTATCTGTACCCAAATATCATTACAATGAGAAAACTATCAATTTTCCACTGTAACGTTCGCAAAATAGACTTATATAGTGAAAGAAAATCCCCAAGACGCTCGTCACGAGACCCTCCAAGAAGATAGTCACCAATTTATTCCATAACAATACCAATTTCAGAGCCCTTATCCACCATCCTTCCTATTTTAAAAGCCTTATACGATTTGGAAACTCTTCCTAGTAACTATCGGAGCGCGTACGATATTCTGTCGCGTTATAATAGGGGTGCTCTTAGAGGCGAGGTGTCGTCGAAAGACGCAAATTGATGGACTACACTATGAGATTGTCTCAAGGTGACTTTGACGCTTTATGGGCGAATGTTGGGCTATTTTTAGAGCTATTGGTTCAGAGATAAAAGTTAGTGTACGGAACTGATTAGATGAAGAGAATATAGTGGATATTGATAAGAACGGTATTAAGGTCAAACAATATGAAACAAAAAGAACTGTGATATTTCTAGCATCACTAATTGAATCTTCTCCGTGAAAGTGCTGCAAAGGGAATGTATATTTTTTTAAAGCGGCGCTTGTGTTGTCGTTTCTGTATTTTTATATTTAGCATGACAAAAAAACACTAAAAAGACGCTTAGAAAAAGAACAGCGCGTTGACATCTATCAACATTCTGAGGGAACGTACTATACGTTGATAGATGTCAATTCAAACTCAAATCCTCACGCTCTAGATACTGCGACAGGAGATGCCCCGGGCATCGGGAGTCGCAGAGTAACATCGATCATCGTAGGCACGGGTTTGTGGACAAATAAGTAATGGGTAGTTCGCCATTCGGCCGTCCGGTGAGGACCGAGCCCTAGTCGTCGGCGGCGCGTAGTGTTCCAAGAGCGCTTCAAAGAGATGTCAGTAAAACCGTAAGGGCCTAATAAGGCCGATGCCCACTAGGGCCATAGGGAATTTCTGAAAAGGAAACCCGTGGTCCTAGGACGTGGCAAAGGACAACTGATCAAACATAGTTAGATTTTAGTCAGTGAAATTCGGACATGCTAGACGGCTCTATCCCTCCATCCTAGAGCACGAGAAATCATTATATGATTTCCCACCTCCAAAAAAAAGGTCCCCTTCGTCAATAACTTTATATATACAATCCATTACCTACCGATAAATCTCCAGGCACCTTACTTTCCACAGTCGTTCAAAAAGACACATCACTCAAAAACTCTTTCAACGGTAACATCTGACGGTCGCATTGTACACACGTCCCTCAGCTTAAAAATATTCAATAATCCACGAATCCCAAGATGCAAAGGTATCGCGTCATTTAGCAGCGCCATCCACCGCGATCCGATCCCCCACGATCATTGCCGATCCTCCCCGATCTCCCACGATCCCGTGCGAATCCCCACGGACTTGCTGCTAAGCCCGTATTTGCATTTATGAATAATGTCCCTCAAATACACGTATGTGTTGATTTTTTAAGATACATTTCTTGGTTTGTATTTTTGTCGTGTGTTTTCGAATGGAAGTGTTTTCTGTTTTGCGAGTTCGATGAATGTTTTTATGGTTCTTTTATTTTTAATGATGTTGTGGTTTAGACTGGGTACAATTTTCTTATTGAGAGTTACTGTACAATATATACTCGTATGTACCTTATCATCTTCCTGCCCTTGTTATTAACTTGTTATTGTTGTTTATTTGGGGTCGGCGCAATACGTATTTTTCTTCCATTCTCTCCTGTTACCTGTCATGCTATCACTAACTTCCTTTTCTTTTATATCACTCTTCACACAATCCAACCAACTTTTCTTTAACCTCCCCTTCCCCCCAATCCATTAACATGTATACTGATAACTCTTTTAGTAACATACGTTTCACCCCTCCTCTTTATATGACCATATCACTACAAACACCTATATGTGCCTATAAAAAGAAAAGGTTTTCAGATTTATATTAGACAACTTGAATTGAACGTTCATCTGTCTTTATTGTTCTAAATCCTGAAACCTTAATCTAACTTACATTATTAAACATCCTCGGATATAACAATCATAAGAACTATATATACGTCTTCGATTAAAACATCAAAACTAAATCTCAACCGACAACAGCAAACAAGATTCAATAAAACATATTTTTCAGCGAAGCATGGCCCAAACGTCGAAGATAGCGACAAAGCTATAGGGCGACAAGGCGACGTCGCGTTTACAAAGCGACACGAACGTTTGCGATTCGTCGCGTCGTCTTTTGTCTTCGTCGCTTTGTCACTGGGATTCGTCGGTAGTTGCCACTTGCGAGCTTTTAGGACTTGCTGCAGTGTCAGCGAAGATATAAGTGTTATTTACAAAATGTTTACTAGTCAATTGGCTGTATAGTTTCTGCAGTGCTGAAGTCATCTTCTTCTTTTTCTCTGATGCTCACTGGAGAGCTGTATTGATGTTCTAGACAATGAGACCCTTAATGATCAACTAGCTGCTGCTTGTAACTTCGCCCACATAAAAGTAGAAAATATACAGCCTACGTCACCCAGTGATAAAGTAGCCAATTACTGGTAAAAGAATTTTTAAAATTTGTAGTAGTTTTTAAGTATTTTTCTTATTTTTGTTTGTAATGAACAAAACAAAACAAACAAAAATACAAATCCCACTAAAAACATTCTGTAAAAATTTATTATATATTTATATTTATTAATTAGCCAAGTCTCGATGGAGCTGCTTGTTTATCTCTAAAAAGTAATGAAATCTAGACAAAGCGTGACAAGTCTAAGGTTCCTTACTGCGATTTCTTTATTATTATAGTCAATGTTGTGTGACTTGGCCGTTGAACAATATGTTTTCCGAGTGGCAATTTTCCATCGTCAATGGGTAGTGGTTCTGGCGACAGATTGGTGCAAATGTGTCATGGAGCAGCTGGTTTTGTACCCTTGTGTATCCTTCAATGGCCAAGTCACACAACATTAACTATAATAAAAAAGAAATCTTAGGCCCTTTACGTAGCGATACGTTTGTACGTCCGGCAACCAGCCACGCTGACTAGCAAATTTCTGACCACTTCTAGTTCATGAGTTTTATTTTCTATCACCGACTGTCTTCTCTATAGCATATCTCTCATACTACAAGTTACTAAAGCTGTCACAAATACTTTTGTAGCCACTAATGCAACCACCTATATCGTCCGGCAACCAGCCACGCTGACTAGCAAATTTCTGACCACTTCTAGTTCATGAGTTTTATTTTCTATCACCGACTGTCTTCTCTATAGCATATCTCTCATACTACAAGTTACTAAAGCTGTCACAAGTACTTTTGTAGCCACTAATGCAACCACCTATATCGTCCGGCAACCAGCCACGCTGACTTGCAAATTTCTGACCACTTCTAGTTCATGACTTTTATTTTATAGCACCGACTGTCTTCTCTATAGCATATTTCTAATACTACAAGTTACTATTAAAGCTGTGAAAAGTACTTTTGTAGCCACTAATGCAACCACCTATATTTTATAGCGTCATTTATCTTCCTATAGCATGTCTCCAGCTGCAACCTTTGTTCGAAACTGTCACAAGTGTGATTGTAAGTTCAACACGATCTGGAGATCCTAGGTGTCGGCGCCATCTTTGAGTTTAAACCCTACGTATAGCCCACCTAGCTTAGGTGGGGAAACTTCTGTTTTGCTCGGGTTCAAGTTTTGTATGTTTTGGGTGTGTTTAGTTGTTCTAACAGACAGATAGTTTGCAAAATACTTTGGTGCTGGTGCTTTGATATTGACTCTGTCTGTAGCACAAAGGGAGAAAATAAGTTAGTGAAAACATAACGGTTCAACAGTTTCACGATGCTGTTGGGGTTGCCCCGATTCAGCAGTGCATCTGCTATGTTCAGGCAAATCATGTTGATGGCTTCCATGCCATTATTAGGCAGAAATCAACCTCAATGCTCTGCAGAATGCGGGCCAGCTCCAACTCCATCCTGACAATCATAGCTGAGAGATACGATTCTCCGATAGTGCATAGCACTATTAAGAGATGCATCTCTCAGAGTAATCTTGTTGTAGAGTAGTTATAATACTAACATAGTCTCATGAGATCAGAGAGCAGTGGTGGCCGAGGTGGTAACGGCCCCGACTTACGAGTTGTAGGTCGCGGGTTCAAACCCAGCCAGGCGCATTACTTTGTGTAATTTATTTCATCACCACTGCTCTCAAAACGATGAAGGAAAACATCGTGAGGAAACCGGCATGTCCTAGAACCAAAAATTCGAAGACATCTGACATTCACCAATCCGCACTGGGCCCGCTTGGTGGATTACGGCCCATTCCCTCTCCTAGAGAGAGGAGGCCTGAGTCCCAGCAGTGGGAACATTAAAAGGCTGATAATGATACGAGTAAGTTAATATTATATTATTTGTGTCCAAACAAAAAACAGTGATTTATTAAATCCTAAATAAACTGTAAGTTTCCTCGAACAATTGTGTTTTCATGAAAATATTTAGGACACACCTTGAATACAATTTGAAAAAAAAAACCTGTTATCTACTTTTTCTTGGTAAAATTTTACTACCAGGTTCTGAAAGTTCTGTTAACGTCTAGTAATTTAGCGAGCGGTAGCTAACGTCAGTCAGTTGCGCTATCAACGTTGAGTCTGTACGCTCGGCTTCTTTACGTTTCTATAAATGTTCTTTCTTAATTTATTTTAACCCTAAAATACCAACTCAAAAATAACAAACAATAGTTTTAAAATTCGTAAACCCACCTTCTGAAAAACGACATGCCAATAAATCGTCCATTTTTTATCCTTCAAGACGGGTCCATTGCCACGAAATATTTTTTTTTTCTGTGAATTCAGCATTGACAAAAAGATTCTATCTTTCGCTGTATACTTTCAAAATGAAAAAGATCTTCAGTTCTAAGTTACAAAGACCTCGTGTCAAGGTCACTATTTAAAAGTACCCGTGAACGTATAAGAGGCGCCCTTTGTGTCGAGTATCATTCAAAGAACCACCATTTTGCTAACCACAGGCCAAAATAGTAAGCCAGTGGATCTTCCACCTTATCATCACGAGTTAAGGGCTGTTTAGAGTTTAGTCAACTGTAAAACAATATGGTTTTGGTCACTTTGAAACTAGGTGAGTACGAGTAAGGGATTAAGTCTTGAATTTTTTTGTGTTATCTGTGTTTAGGGGTGTTTCTGCATAGATTCGACTTTTAGAGTCAAAGTTTTGGTCGGAGATTGTTTTTTTACACAAAAAGATCATAAGTACTTTAATTATTAGGTAAAGTTAAAAATAATAACGAGAACTTCAACTATACGTTTCAATAGAAAAGCAAATCCAAGTTCTTAAAAATTTTGACCTAAAATTAGATTTCAGAGTAATTTTTGGTCATATAAACGTCATGAAACTTTTAATATTTAGGTACTAGGAAATTAAACACTACCCTAAACACAACACATAGTTTCTAAAACTCAAACATAAAATTCCTACCATCCACACTCATAAACAACAACTTTTAATGAATACCACATAATCACCGCGCCCGTGACATATCACAACCCTGTAACTATCAACCCGAGACTCAACTTCGGGCGTTTCCGCCAAACTTCGCAAACGTCACGTAATAATCGTAACGACATTCCCACATAAAGTGGTACAATAAAAAATTAACTGGTATAGATTCAAAGGGGGTGGAAAAAGTCGTACCTACGTATTTGAAAGGGTTAAAACCCCAAGTTGGGTCATTACAAAGGGCGGATTAGGCTTGTTCTCTTTAAATTGGTCGGGGTCGGTTGTACCAACACGGCGGATTAGCGATGGTAAATAAATAGCGCGCGCGGTCACAGGGTTAACTTTGACGGGTCTTCGCTATTGGCTATTGTTATTTGAGATTACCTTCATGTTTACAATGTAACGTTTGTTTTTAGGGCGAGTTCGTTATGGAATAATTAAACGGACATTTTAATATGTGTTCGTCAAACAATAGCGGACAGTATGGAGCTTTTGCAAAAGTTCTGTTAACAGCACATTTTTTTTTTCACTTACGTTTTATTTACCTTTGTCCATAATTCTACCTATTACTGTTACTTCAGGATCACCTTACTCAATAGGTTAAACTATGTCTATCTGTCTTCTACGTTTTCACGTCTGATCAGCAAAATCATTTTATAGATTTCAGTCAAGATAGATTGAATCTTTGAGAAGGAAAGAGAATACATTTTTTTTTTATTAATGATAGGCTCGCGATTTGACCACCATCTCACCTGATGGTAAGCGATGATGTGATCGACGATGGAGCACGCTTGCCTAGAAGTAGCCTATTCACTCTCGACTTAAAGACCCGATGAAGACTATGATGCGGGCAAAATCTCTGGCAGAAGCTAGTTATTTTTTTTTGTTTTACTGTATTTTCTCTACTTACATATTTAAAGTTTTAAACGGAGAAAATTTGTTTAATTATACAAAAAAAAAAAACAGTCAAATAAAAAGCTAAAACGCCTATTCATTTTATTATAGCAACGGCACACAGAGACGCTTGGCGCCGCAGAATGCGTTTGTGTTAAACAAATATGCAGGCGCTTGTAAAATGCTTCGGATGTTAAAATAGCTATATTATTATTGCATCAAAACTATTTTACTACCAAACCGTTATTGAATGTTTTGAATATTAATCTAAAGTCAAACATTGAAAAGCCTAACAGTAACCACATTATTACCTCAACAGGCCAGGTACCTGAGAGTTAAAATAACAATGAACACAATCATTTTCATTAAGCGTAAAGTAAAACAAGAGTACAAAATGTAAAACTAAGCACTAAAACGTAATTTAATTAATATTATAATAAGTACCGACTAGTGTTGTAACTACACGACACATTACGGGCTTTCGCTGGAAACACAAAAGGATAAAAGGATTTATTGTTTGACACGGAACTTTACATTTCCATTTATAATTAGGAACAAGTTATTGTGATCTCTACGTTATTTTGCTCGTACTCCACACAAAAAAAGTTATCAAAAGAATCTGACACGTATACGCTTTCGATGTGGAAAGAATTGTAAAGCTTCACTTTTTTCATACTTTTCTTTGAACCAAACAACAAGTAGGCGATATTTTGATAGGGGTAACACACCCTGTTGCAAGACGAAACAGATGGTTCAAAGAAATATCGTGACCTGAAAAGTAATAAACCTACGCTGTATACATATTCCAAAAGAAAAACGTAAAACATTTTCCGGCTCGTATGAAGAAAATAAGGCTTCGTAGGTGGATTAATGAATAACAAAGCCAGTCGACACCGACGGATCAAAACACAAAATATAAAGCATGGAACGGTGACATTTAGAAAACGGAATATTTGAGCGTCCCCAACGAGACGTCATGGCGGAATTAAAGTCCCGGAAAATCGGGACACGTGTGGCGGGACTGGAGTCGTTACACATCACTAGTTCCGACCTTTTACTTTAATATTCATATTATTACGGAGAGGGCAATGAAAATTTAACGTGGAGAAGTAATTATGAAGCCGGCTGAGATGAGGGTACTGTCCGACCTAATTCGGCGTATACGTCCGTTACGCAGCGCCATACAGTCTGAATCGATAATTTGAATATTTTCGTTAATCTATGTAAGTACTCTATGCATATGGAACTTAATCTTTTTATTTCAAATCTTTGTTATTGCCTATTTGACTTATTGTTTACCTTTAAAATTCGAAAATGATTAAAAAATACTCTTTACCATCTTATTCATACCTGCCTTTTTACTGTGATAAAAATACACAGGTTTAAATTCAACCTTTATACACTCTTTTAAAATATATTTGAACCCAAATCTGTTTTTGATAAAAGCAAAAATTCAGAATACGAACGAAAAATTTAAAAATAGAGCCATGAAATACCAAGCTAAGGTTGAGATTATATTATTATGAGGCTGACTATAGTGGGTAAGGAGACAGTTTGCAAAATCGGCGACCCTATTATCCTTAAATAACAGCAGACATTTTTACCATAAAATACCCTAACAATTCAGAAATATTCGCCCCGTATCAAATGAGCGCCTGAAAATTATGGCTGCAATAACAATACTGACACTCGTTGCTATAAGAAAATTATCAGGAGCTTGGAATTGTTCTCTGGTTAGTACATTTTTTATTACTATTACATCGAAATTACTCCTTGGAGCTTTAGAAACGAGAATGAGGTTAAATTATATATTTACCTTTATGATCATGTTGTATTGAGTGTGAAAGAAAACAAGGTGCCATATTTTTTTCAAATCTTATGTGCTGTAAAAACTAGTTAATTTCTGAGAGCTATTTTTTTAAGAAAAGGATCAAGGTTCTCTATAAAACTCAAAAATACTTCGATTTGTCAATATTTGACCATTATTAGTTTCTCTTTAAACGAAATCTAAATTGTCATGCTTTCAGTAAATCAGAGAATCAACTGGCAGGAGTAAACACCAAGTGGTATAGACGTCTGCATCAGCCACGGCTCGACAAAGGCAGACCGTAATGCGATTTGCGACTAACTTTGAGTCTGGACGCGCCTCAAAGGAGAATTAAAAAGCTGAAATGCCAGCCGCCACCTTTTTACATTTGAGTACATTTTCAGTTTTAGTCGCTTTATTTTATTATAGCACTTGCGATTGGTTTTGTGGAAGCCTTTGATATAAGATAGGTATGTTAGAACAGGCATTTTAGATTTTGATAGTTTAAATGTTATGATTTACTAACATCTCTCTGTGGGTCCTGTGGCCTATCTGTAAAACATTTGACTTTTGTGTATCACAAAATGAATGAAACGCAGGTAAAGTTAATCTATTCCCAGTGACAGGAGGTTTTCATAATTTTACACTACACAATATTGAAAACGGCAATTAATTTCGTGTTTAGTGGGGCAACATTGACGGTAAAGTCCCTTATGTCATTAAAACCTCTTGGAGCAGAACCCCTACAGCATTACAACATTATAACTACAATCCTCTCCCAATCAAACCGATATGATAATATTACACATTTGAAGAGACCTTATTGATGACATCGTTAATTTTAAAATGGTGGCACACATTAATTTTATTTATTCGCTCCGATAAGGTGAGCTGTGGTAAATAATGGTTGCAGATACGGAAAGCACATTCGTTGAAAGCTTAATAAAAATTGCTTCATGTGTTTATATTTTAAACTCTCTTTTACTGGTAATAATGAACAAGCTTATTAATGATACTTATGCTAAGTTGCCTTCCCTTATTATGGCGGTAAGTCCCCTCTTTGAGGAGAGGTTGGAAAGACGTTACGGTGTCCTCACCTTCCGCATGATACAGGTCCTCACCGAATATGGTAAGTTCGGAAGTTTCCTGCACCGGATTTGTGCGGAAGAAACGCCCGAGTGCCACCATTATATGGACCGCCCGGAGGAAACAGTGGAGCATACAGTGGAGGTGTGCACGCTTTGGGCGGAGCACCACCGTGTCCTCAAGCGGGCGATCGACGACAACAACCTCTCGCGTCGGGCCCTGGTACATGCCATGGTCCGGAGGGAGGAGGAGTGGCGGGTGGTCGCTCACTTCAGCGAAGCAGTAATGCTAGCGAAGAATGCGGTCACACGCGTGACCGGAACGGACTTCCTCACGCCCCTGCCGCCGGGATTTCGATCTCGATTTCCAGTCACCGTAAGCGTGGGTTTACGAACGACGACCAATGCTCGACGTCCCGTAATCATCCGGACTGAGCCCAAGTCGTCGACGGCGCGTAGTGTTCCACACGCGCAAGAGATGTCAGCAAAATCGTAGGGGCCCAGCAGGGCCAGTCTACTGGGGCCAAGGGTTGTTCGAAAGGGAACCTAGAACGCAAAACAATAAAGGAACATAGGAGTGGGTTTTATTCAGTAAAAGTCCGACACGATAGACTGGGAAAAGTTATTGGATGATTTCTCCCCTAAAAAAACCTTCCATCAAGTTATTTGGTATTATTTTACCCTTTCTTGTCGGTTACTGAAAGTGTAACCAAACCTTCTACCTATAAAATATTATTTCTTGTTTTCTATCGTTCGACTACTCATCAATTGAATAGTTTTTATTTTTAAACAGTTAGGACATTTAGTATCAATTTACACATTGATCTGTCCAAATCAGTTAGGCATTAGGACAAGCCTACCACAAAGAGAAATTTTTACCATCAAGACATTTTTCCCGTTGTAAACAAAACAATAGTACCCTCAAACACATAGGTAGGACGAAATCAGTGCGGAATTCCTCAGCATACCTACTACCGCATGCCATGTCGTAATGACTTCGCCGTTCATTAAAATTCCCAGGCCACAGCCTACCATTGTGGGCCAGTGTGTAGACAATTTGCACCACTCATTATACACTGGTAGAGCTTGGATCCGCTCATGAGCTTTTAAGGGATAGTGCTCAATTGAGGTGTGCAAAGGATAGGTTTGATGCGTGTTTTGTGAAGATGGTTTGCGTTTCATTTTAGTGTTGTGAAACGTGAATAATGCCAAGTATAATTTATTTTTGTGGTTCTATCATCTAATGACTATGCCAAGTTTACCTGGGTTTTTGAAAAAAAAACTGTTATTTATATTTCAAAATCAAGTAGTGATTTTGAAATATAAATAACAGTTTTTTTTTTGCGGGATTTATTCAAGTGAAGTTCAGTGGCTGTTTTCATTCTTTGCAAATTGATTCCTAGAGGATGTTGTGATGTATAATGTTAAACAAGTAATAATTGGAACTGCACCAACATAGTCTATAATAACTATATTTTGTTAAATAATATTTGTATGCCCGGTAAGGCAACACATAGTGAAACAATATTTTGTAACTAGCACCATGTACTGTAACATTATACCTATGTGTAACAAATAAATATATTTGACTATGACTTTGAAACTGGTGTAGTTTTGTATCTCAAGTGTCTGCACAACTGGACAACAAGTGCAATTATTGAAACAGGCGCGATCTCGGTAAAATGGAGTGAGATTTTTATTGTAGTGGTGACTACCACAGCGAAGTTTACTAAGAAGGTTGACTTGATACTTGCATTTTATTTTATTTCTTTATAGGGATATCAAACAGTAGTATAAAATATAATAATATCGGCACTTAGTCAATAGAAGTAATATATGTATACACTACTAAAGACGTTATTTGCTGCTAAATCCTACAACAACATTAGAACGTATTACATCCGTATTCCTATAGTAAACAAAGTATACTTTATTCATAAAAAGGCTTAAAGGACTTGGTGTCCAAGCCAAAAATATTAAATAAAAATAAAAAGGTATTTATTTATTATTGTTTATGGATTAACCAAATACGTTTTTATTTTTCCTTGTTTTAATATTTCAACAAAAATTTAAAAATGAAAAAAAAAACAACGTTTAAAAATGAATTATTGGAGACAACAAATTTCTAACAGGCCTGATTCGATTTTTAAAAATCGACCTAGTAGTCTAGGGACAGCTGTAAAATAAATTGAAATATAGCCATGTTTTTATTACAAGTAAAATAGGAAAAAAGATGGAAATAATTTTAACCTCTCAATGAGTAGTCATCTTACACACGGTTTCCGAATTGAGAATTAGAAGTTAAAAACTAGCCTTTTGACCAGTTTTCAAGCTAATTAATATAAGAAGTTTGTGCCTTTACAATATTTGATTACAAATTGTAACTAGAGAAATGTATTAAAATAACATTTAACATAATCAAGTTGATGGTAATTAGTAATAACTTGTCAAATTGAGTTGACAAGAACTTCACGAATATTGTAGGATGTTCACAATAGTCTGGTAATTTAGATTAAAGATTGTTTACGTAGAAATACTTGTGTACCTAATATAGACATTATTCAATATTAATAGGTATTATATATTAGGTACTCTATTCGTGACCTAAATATTGTACAAACTATTTTTGGGGTATAACTGAACTATGAAACTATATTAATCCTAACACAGTGAGAGGACAGTGTAAACTAGATAACACAGCACCAAATAAGTAAAATAAAAAAAGATGATCGAAATAAAATAAAAATTATGAGTTTGCGGGGTCAACAGTGAAAAATTTTTAGGAATCGGACAAGTACTTTCAGAGATTACCTCCAACAAACAAACAAAAAAAAACGATATATATATACTTAAACAAAAAAAAAATACTTTACCTCTTTATAATATTATTGTAGATAGACTACATAGAAAAAATAACTATCAATAAATGGCACTGTAATTATAAATAATTGGCAATGGATTAAAAGGAGGATGTAAAAAAATTACTACGAAGATCGTCAGTGGTCCAAATAATGTAAATACATTTCAAAAACAATGTCATGCATAAAAAAGATTAAAAATTAAATCAGTGGTCCCTGCAATACAATTGATAAGATGCCTTATTCATATTTTACAACAAACCAACCAAAGCCAAACAAAACCCTTCGAAGATCAAATGAAAACATATCAATGGAATTCTATCGTCATTTTAATTTAATTTAATCTAAACACAAACTCAACACGTAAGACCATAACAATTCAATCCGCACTTCGCATCAAGCAGATGAACTTAAAGCGCACCCCGACGTGTCCTGACTTCCAATCGAGCGACATTAGCGACTTCAAGTCGTGCAACAGCGACTTCAAATCGAGCAACATTGCTCGAGAGCTCGATAAACGCTTCGCAAAAACAATCACCAATTAAAATAAACACGAAGCACATTCGTTGCGTCAGCACTTCACAGCGAGCAAAATTTGTTTGTCAACCTTATCCCCGCCCAAACTAATCTCAATCCTAACACCTACTAAAACGGTCCATTTTACCTCAACAGCATTTAAACGCTCGAGATAACTTGAAAACCTCCTAAACTTGTCGAACTAATACTCTCTTCTTACCTCAAAATGGCTAAAGTTTGGCTCAATTCCCTCAAGACGTAAACTGTTCACAGTTGCGCAGTCAAATTCAGACTTTATTATTCAGCCAGTAAGGTTTAACACCGTGTGGTTGCCGAAATATACAGGTTGATACTAAATAATGGAGTAAGTTTGCGAGAGGGTGTTTTTGAAGTGCCCAGAGACCTGTTGAAAGGTTTGTTGAATTAATTTTTTTATGTTGAGTAAATCGTAGAAGACGTCTGTTTTAATGTTCCGTCAAATTACGACAACTGTTGAGCTCAATGTTTAAGTAGTAGGGTTAGATATGATTTGCGACACTTTGAATTTGACTATATACTAACTAGCCTACTCAGCAATTAGCAGATATCGAAACTCAATACTTTATTGCATTCCTTATGTACTTACATAGATGGTATAATAAATAGTCAAAGATCAATATGAACCCTGTCGGTTAAAGTAAATTTAGGAGAGAGGAAGAACGCTAACACAATGCTAACACACGCAAGGAATATAACATGATTGTAGATTATTAAATGTGTTTGGTTAGGTTTTTTTTTTTTTATCTCATATTTAAGTACTACAACAACTGGTTTATAACTTTAAATAATATGACTGATTTCATATATATGCTTGTATCATCAATCAACCTAATAACTAATATTATAATGAACTGAAATACTAAGCATAGTCTTCGTTAACCTACATTTCTTATTTCAAGAATCTACAAAAAGTCTATTCTCAAGACAGATGGAACAATTTAACACAACCTTCCACTAGCTAAGTACAGCACATACTTCTACAAAATAAGAACATCGGTTCTCCGAAAAAACTATCAAATCGACACGATTCGTACAAACGGCCGCTGCCGAATGTAAGTCTCAGTAAAAAAACGCAGGCGGCTAAGTAAGCACGCCATTTGTCTAACAGCTGACAACCTCCCCCCCTCACACGCGGCGACGCGGCGCGTTTTTGCGCGATTTCACACGACATCGTGCGTTTTAGCGAATGTGTTATTTTTTGTAACGTCCTGTATATGTGACAGGTGATAATTTTTCTTTTTACGGCAGCTACGAATACGAATTGTTCGCGTAATATGTAAGATGTTATTTTATTAAATGCTAGGAACTTGCTGATTCAGAAATATGAGAAAATATTGAGTGTACTGGTAAGCGGCTTACGATCTCCGAATAGGTAGGGGATTTACTTTCGGTATTGACATAACATATTTGTCTATGATTGCCTTTCGTGAACTTTCACGTCTCCGTCACGTAGGTGAAAGTCTAACCGGTGAGAGATAGGTCACCTGAAGTATCTAGATGGCTTTTTAGTTGTTTAAGGAGAAACAATCCGTAAGAGACTAGTTTTAGAAATTGGTCTTTGTGTGCACTTCTATCAAAGTAGTTTAAATAATTGACCTCGTCAGATGATCTTCCCAACTAAAAAAAACCTGGCCTGTTACACAACATCACGCCTCTAAGTAATCCCCGATGACTTCGGTAGAAGTGTGTGTGTAGTGTGTTGTTTCAACGTTGTTTCTCAATTTTCTTTTATTTCAAATGTATTCGTAAAATATAAGCTAAATATTATTTTATTGCTTTAAAGGTTCTTTTTTTTTTCAATTTTGTAGTGGACAAAATATGCTTCCGTCACACTTTTTTTAACTGATCGAAGAACGCTCCAGCCATGTATTTACATATTTTATAGATGACAATGCCCTCTAGGGCTACGGGATTTTTTTAAAGAGTTACCGTGGTCCTGGAACGTAAAGGGCAACTGAAGGACACAGGTGGGTTTGAGCCAGTAAAAGTTTGACGCTCTCGCTCTGCTCTAGAGCACAAGTCACTGGATGGTTTCCCATCTCGAATGAAAAAGGCTATTCATATAAGTGTAGGTTTTATGCCCATGAAAAGTAGCAAGCATATTGCCATCTACCTGGCAAAAATCTAGACGTTCTTTTTGTTAAGTTTATTTTTAATCATGGATAATAGAGATCATACACAGTGTCTTTGACATCAACGCATAAACGAATACCACAGATCCAGTACATGATTCTGGACACTTCAGTGGTAGAATTTTTCGCCGGCTTATTCCTAATTTAAAAAAAAAAAACACTGAACTTTTTTAAATTTAAACTGTGTAAAATCATTATTCTAACCAACCCCGATGACATTTTTAATTTTAAAAGTAACACATTCATTTTTTTTTCACTAAAAATGTTACAATAACGATTTTATACGGTTTCAATTAAAATACGTAAAGAATTTTTTTTTTTATTATGAAAAATCCGACGATAAATTCCAGAGGGGTCCACAATCATGTACTGGATCCATGGTATTCGTTTGTGCGTCGATGTCTGTATATTTGTAAATAGTTAATTTGTTTACCTTTAGAATAAGGATGTATACCTTCTAATGTTTTTGTAATATTTGGCAACAAATGTTAGAGTTAAACTTTTCGGGAACCTCGCTGAGGTAGTCAATGCTACAATAAAATTCTCAGCTCCATTTTACCGAAATCGCACATGTTTTAATGATTCCACATATTATCTAGTAGCGCAGATATTTGAGATACAAAACTGCATCAATTTTACATCACAATCTCCATTAGAAATTAATTTGCGAATAATTAAAACAGCCACTGTACTTCACTCGAAGAAATCCCGCCAAAAACTCCCAGATGACTTGACATGTATGTGTTGCAAGCACAAAACCATTCCCCAGTGTTGTCAGTTTCCAACAATTCTAATTTACGAATTATTTATCTGTCCTTCCCACACAAATTACATCCACCTACACGTAATATCTCCTCTAATACTCACATAACTAAAATCAGGGGAAGTTGGAACAATAATTCAACTTCGCTTCAGATGCGTATCTGTGTGACAGCTCGTTAGAAGGGAGGCGCGCCTGATACGGAACACCTTGCCAAACGTCTATGAAATTACGAGAATTGAGAGAAAGAAACGATTTTTTTATCTTTGAGTTTTTTTTATTTTCAGCGGTTGGCGGAAGTTGGCATTTTCAGGTGTTTTTTTACTATCTTCACAAAAAAATATCTTCCGATTTATTTTACTAAATTTAAAATAGCAATATTTAAAGAGGTAAAAAGTTTGTCAGTATGTGGTAATGTTTGGCATTTCAATTATGCCAGCAGCTTCGCCATCGTAATGGTAGAAAGTGATACGTGATGGTAGCTGGTAGAACCTACTCCCGGGATGAAAAAGTATTCTATGTGATATTCCAGGACATGGTCTACCTGTGTGCCACTAACAAACAATATTTTTAAAATGATATAAAATTGAATCACTTTTACTTGAAATTCCCAAAAAACACATTTAATATGTATCGAAGCTTGAACAAATATGTTTATCAGATGTTGCCTCAGAATCGAACACACTAACAATTAAAAAAAACACCGTAAAGGGAAAGCACTGAGGTAGCCCGCACAATTCACTTTCATTAGGGTTAGATGAACTGAGAAAGTTTTACTTTTTATTTTATAAGAACTATAAATGAGTAAAGCCATAGGTATTTGTTACGGTCGCTAATCATACTTTAATTAACTAACCTAACACAGACCTGCAAAATGCAAAAAACCTTGGCGCTTGTCCCTTACATCAAACTATTTCTCCTGCACCAATGAGCCAAATAATTTTCACAAGACGTGGTCCAAACACTTTCTAGCTACTGTATATCAACTTTGATATTCCCTTCTCCACGTAGGTACCCGCCTACCCCATTGTCTTCGTTGATAAAGAACAATAGATATACCTAACATGGCCGGCCTACCTGTCTCTAAGGTACTGTTACGTAAATACATATAATTTTATGTGCAGAGCTCTTCTGACCCCTAACCTCTTCGTGTATGGACGTATTTTGGTAGAAAAGAGAACAATGCTTATCTCAAAAAGATATCCTATTACTTTTGTTATATAAACGCAAACAGGTATGGTAACAATAGTTTTGGAATTAATTCTAAAGCTAAGAGTTGAAATTAGGTATGACACCTAATTTCACACAGCGGTAACGGTTGTTGACTCCGGGTTTACAAATAACATTGTTAAGTTTGGTAACGTTTGTATTTTTATAATTTGTTGTCTTAACATTCTTTTTAATTTAGAAATCCTTGGTGTACAAATTAAATATCTCTGTTATGAAGTAGTTTTGCTAAGTTTAATCAATGTTAACCAAATTATATGACGACTAGTTTCTCGCCAGTGTGAAAGTAGGTTTTTCCATACAAACTTTGGACCCCCGTTTCTTATCCTTAAGGGGTGAATTTTGGGAAATCTTCTCTTAGTGCTCACCGACGTCATAAAAGGAAACCTTGTGCAAAATTTCACGCTCCTAGTTCTAGTTTTGGCTGTGCGTAGACATGTCAGTCAGTAGGTAAGTTTCTCCTTTTATATACACATTGAGGTTGGAGGGCAAAATGGGTTTTAGTCAGTAAAAGTCTGACACTCCCTCTCGCTCTACCAAGAGCGCGAGAAGTTATGTGATGATTACCTAACTCAAAAAGAAAATGGGATTTTGGGTCAATCGTCACGTTTCTCGAACTGTTTCTGAATTTTTATGTAGGATCAACCATCTGACCTGCACTACATACGAATTTAATCATATAAGATAAGTTCACAGATTCTTCAATCTTTAATGTTTCTTTTTAAACCCAAAAACCTTTTCCTTCAGTTAATCCGTATGGTACTTAAAGAAGCCGTCGCTCGGTGACTTTATGCGAATCAATAGTAATAAAACTGGGAGGCTTGTAATGCTATGCAGATTCGAATTATTTCACAAAACGCGTCTACGAGGGATTTTAATCGAGCGGTTAGAAGAATGGTCTTGTTGCTTCTTCATACAATATTAAATTTTGTAGATTCTTTTTTGTACCTAAAGAAAATATTAAACCTTAATGGCTTCTGCCAGCGGCTTTGCTTGCGTGAAAATAAATTTTTCCATTCAACCTTCGGACCCCCACTTCATGCCCCCACTTTTTTTAGGTGGAAAATCATCCAAAGACGGGAGGGCGTGTCAGACTTTTACTGGCTAAAGCCCACTCCTAGTTGCTTCGTTGCCTTTCATTCCAGGGCCAGGTTTTCTTTTCAGAAGCGATCCCTTGGCCTCAGAAGGCTTCGACACTGCTGGGCCCTTACGGTTTGCTGACATCTTGAGGCGCGCGTAGAACACTACGCGCAGTCGACGGCTTGGGCTTGGTCCGGACGGTTACCGGACGTTCGGAGGGCGAGCTACATTTCATCCCATTAAGGGTGGATTTTCGAAAATCCTCTCTTATTCTGTATTCATCATAAAATTAACCTCTGTACAACGTTTTAGCGTTCTAAGTCCAAGGGTTTTGAGCGGGCGTTGATGTGTCAGTGAGTGAATTAGGACTTTGCCTTTTATACATACAGATTTAAAAAAAATACTTGTGGTAACATTTATGCAATTGAATAATTTGATACGCAATATGGCAAAATACATGTAAGTCTGAGATTGCAAATCTTCGTATACCTATAAAAACAGATACGATAGTATCTGTATTATAAGAAAATTCCATGGGAAGCGTTGGATAATTACAGTCTAGGATATGAGCCACAAGTACTATTTTTAAAAACATTGACAAAATTTACAACAACGACGACATTTAGGATAACGAAAATAATGTAGATAAATTCCAAAAATATTTTTATATGGAGCAGTAACGAAACGCATCACGTACAGAATCTTGTGTTGCGTTTTATTCTGTTTAGCATACGTCAGAGTATTTCTCCTTACTCGTACAGTTGAGTTATTTCGTTGTTTTTGTATTCAGAGTGGATAGTACACGTTCATAATTGGTTGCATGCACGTATGAAAGTTTGTCTAAAGATAAACCTATTAAATGTTTTTGACCAAGTTCTTTAATAAAAATAAAGAACTTTCAGAATTAAAGTACCTAATAATAGAACAAAGAAAGTACTCGTAAAATGACAAGGAAATTGATTGAATCAGTCAAGTTAGGACAGCAGAAAAACACATTTTAATGGATGAAAAAGGACTTAAAAGTTATATTTCAAGGCTGAAGAAAACTGTCTTTAGCACTTTAGAATTCGGCCGCAGACCACTAGGTATATTAAGTTCATAAAAAAGATAATTAATGACCAAGCCTAAACAAACTAAGCCCATCAAACTGTATTAATATCAGCAGACCCAACAACTTTTCTTTCTTTAAGAAAAACATCTGCTTATTTTTTCAAAGCAAATCTCATAAAAAAATGTCGGTAACGTTCAACATTTTATAGCACTTAAAGTTTCGCAGCCTCCTTTAATTAGTTTATTTTAAAACCGTCAGGTGTCGCTGTGAGTAAACAAGTTTCATTAGAAATTCCCCAGGGGGCGCCGCTGTCGAATCTTCACCCTTGTGCTTAGCCCAGATGATTTGCGAAAAAGTAGCAAATTACATCGTCGTGTCGAAAACAAGAAATGTCCGAAACACTGGCGAAAAAAATTCGGTGAACAAGCACTTTAGTCGCCAAGTATTTAGATGAAAACATTTTCTGTTCGTAACGATGGAAGTTAGGAATTAAGGCAAGGAAACTGTGCTCGTGAGGAAAGTTTTGTGAGAGCACAAACGCACGACTAGGTACAATGGAATCAACACAAATGTGAAAAGACTGTTGCTAGCTGTATAACTATGAACTTAAAACGCAACTTTTCTGTGTGTTTTAAATGCAAAAGTTATCAATTTTGTGAACTATTTCGATACAACAGCTCTTTCTTGATTATGGCGTTATTACACATCTTTATCCAGAAATTTTGGAAACACAGATATCTTCTCAGAAAAGACCTCTAAAAATCTGCTTTTTTGCGTGAATTTTGGCACTTCATAATGTACTCATAAATTAAAAAAGTAAAGTAATCCAGATTCTAAATGACAAAATTACACGTACTTCCTGGAAGTAGTTTTGTGAAATATTCGAGTGACGGAATTACTGAATACAACAGAGCGTTCAGGCGTTATTACTCTTTTTTCGCGTTGCCTCTTCATCAAACGTTGCGTTGGATGGAACGACAAGCTTTTGAACCATACTCACATTGACGAAAGACGGTTCGGGAAGGGTCCTCTTAACTGCATGCGTCATTTTTAATCGTCTGCCAAACAATAGCTGCCTGAAATTAACTAGTATACTAGTGACCTGCCTTTTGCTCGGGTGCAAATTATACACAAAAACCTTACAAAGACGCAGACAGACGCAGAAAGCAACTAATAGAGATGTATGATTCTATCACTACCATTTTACATTCATTCGTTCATTTGCTATAAATACCGAACAATAAATTAGAACCCTACCCCAAACATCCAACTACACCACAAAGCCACAGCATCCACTAACAAATCCTATTTCGAAAGTGACTAGCATTTGTTTCAAAATACAGCTTAATTTTAAACACGGCATACTCCGGTAAAGATGCTGGAATCCTGTTAACCGGCTGACGACATAATTTCAGGGGGCTAAAGGGGGCTAACAGGAGGTGTACCAGGTAGGAAACCACCCCCACTATACGTACAGTGTATTGTTAATGCGTTCGCGTTCGTTTATAAGGTAAACTCTGGATTGTGCATTCTCACCTAATTTTAGAGAGAACTTCGCTTTTACATGCTCTATTTCTGGAAAAAATGCAGCTAACTTCCGTTTGAATTGTTGTATTAGATTTTCTTTTTTGAGAATAAGTTGCGTGAAATTAAAACTTTCATTTAATTGACTCAGCCACTTTTCTTTTTCTAAGCGGTGGCATATCAGCTCAATGATAACATTACAGTCCTCTTCATTTCTACTTAAAAAAAAACTAAGTAAGCGCTACGGACATAAAGAAAATGAGTTTATTTACACCTCAGAACAATTTCACGTTAAGTACCAATATTTTAACCTGAATGGCTACTCTAATCTCCTAAAGTGTTACAAAATAGATTGCTATTAAGCTCCCCGCACAACTTAGACCGCCCAGAAATTAGTATAAGTTAGTTTCACACGAGAATCAGATAATTATAATAATATATAATTAACTATAAGCTAATATGAAGGAGCAAGTTATTCAATTACGTAGAATTAAGGGTTCTATTCAACTTTACATGATAATTACGTTCCATTTGACGTTGGAACTTCAAGTAATGTCGGGAGGGAAATGTTTGTTTGTTCTTGATGCTCACTTGAGAATAGGGATGTCTTAATCTTCTAGTGAAAGATGTAAGGAACACATTAAAGACTTATAAATGTATGTTGGAGGAAATCGGGGTTTTGGTGGTATGGAAAAATATCTCATGACTAATGAAAATGCTGAAAGATATCCTTGAACACTTAATGGTATTTATCATCAAATTAATTAATAAAATCAGGAGGTGCACACTGCTCAGGCACGTAAAAGAAAAACTAAGAATGTATATTATACTATTGATGAACTCGATATCAAAAAGAAGTAAGAAACAGAATCTATCAGTAGTGAAAGAAACAATTCACAAAAGTATTGTGCAGTAATCTATATAATTTGTGTGATGTATCAAATGTGCGTGTATGGTATTTAATCATTTTTATCCAATAGCTGAACTTTTTATTGTAATATCACCTTGTATTGTACTCATATTTGCAAAATAAACTTACTCAACAACACATCACAAATTCTTTTACTTTTCGTCAGTTTTTAAAGACGAAGCCCGGTTACTACGTACGTATATAGACTAATAGAATCATGAGGTCGACCAACATCGAGTAGACAGACATATTAGTCTCAGAACAAGAAAAAAACTCTCTCAATCCCATATCTGAAAAACTGACCCCAAAACACAGGCTAAGAACGTTCCAGCGCTACAGGCAACAAATCGGTTTCCTAATGCGACTGTAATTCAGCAGAGCACATAAAAAGGGCTACAATAAGCCCGCTATAAGCCAGGCCGACTGCCTCGCTCATTGTCACGTAATGTGCGCACAATATTGTCCTAGCGCAGGCCTATTTGGCAGAAGGAGATCGAGTAGTTTGATTAAATGAAGCTAGTATTTTAGGATATGGAATGTTAAACAGCTGATTGAGTGTCGCCATATTCAAAACTGTGGTGGCCCAGTGGTAACGGTTCCGAATTACGAGTTGTAAGTTGCGGATTCAAACTATTTTAATTATATATAATTAATTTAATCACCACTACTCCTAAAACGGTGAAGAAAAACATTGTAAGAAAATCGGCATGTCCTAGAATCAAAAATTCAAAGATTTGAGTCATCCACCAATCCGCGCTGGGCTCGCGTGGTGAAATACGGCCTATTACCGCTCTTAGAAAGGAGGCTGGAGTCCCAATAGTGGGATTTTATTATAAGGCTGGTTATGCTATGTACCCAGCAAAACGATTAGGTATATTATAGTCCCGTAAAGTGACTGAAATATTTAATTATCCATTGCATAATATTATTATTAACAGAGTTATCTCCTCAAAAAGTCATTATTTTAAAAGCAAATTCAAGCTCTAAAGATTTTTTCATTCCTTATTAAGATGATGCCTGCTGAACAAAAACCAACCAAATATGAGACAACAGATTTCATTTCCCCCATTTAATCAACATGTAAACACAATAGGAACCTAACCTTATTGTGTAGGACATAAAGTTGATATTGTATTATTTAGTGAGGTTTGGGTCAAAAGGGGGTCGATGGGAGTTTTTACGGCTAGAAGTCACCTGTTGCAGGACCAGGTAGCTACGAACGGTTATGTCCAATAAAAACATACAGAATTGTGTAATGACATCTCCGTTGCTTTCATGAATTTAAAAGTGTGTTGTAGTTTTGTATATATTTACTTTAGTGGCTGTATTTTGTTGTGTAATTTTCTCTGATTTTGTAGCGTTATGTGGTGGGGATGAATTTTGTGGTTGTTTTTATCGATATTGGTCGGCTAACATCGGAAATAGAGACGATTACTTTGTTTGTAAACGTAGCTATTTGAGACCCGGTCTAGACCGGTATTACGAAGAATCCTTTGATAATATCCTACTTCATAGTTAATACTAAAATTCCCTTACGTGCGTAAAAAATGATAAATTTTCTGCACAAAGAAAACTGAAGTAAGTACTTACACAAAACTGAAGTATTTTGAGCATCTGCTATAGGTATTATAGCTTTATAAACCCAATAAGAATTCCCAAAATTTATTGTTCACAAGTTTCTCATAAAATAGAAAGTTGTTCCCTTGCAAAGTTAGCTAATAATCTGGGCAGGCCTACCTCTATACGAAGTAATAACAACATATTTATGAAATGGTGAGGTAACACGTGGAATCATAAACTTGGCACAGTGACACAGTTACTAAAACCTTCAGGTTCCAGACAGTAATTACTGCGAACCCAATTACCAGCCCACTCAAATAATTATTTTAAAAATTTACACCGACTCGACCCCGTGCTGAGTACCCCTGGTTTTATACACAAGCAAATACCGACCTTATTTTACAAAGTTTATGAGTGAAAGTCTCTTGCGTCTGTCAGTTTTTTTTAAACAAATTTAGGTACCACGATTAAATGGGGTGGCTAATAAAAAAATTGTTTTATTAATATGTTTAACTTTTGATAATCTCTGAAGCAGAGTTAGGCAGGAAATCGTGTTATGGGTTTGAAAAGTTTTAAAATAAATACCTATAATGTGACATGAAATATTTTTTCGGTTAGACTAACTTCCTGGTAAGGGTTAAGGGAATCCGATGGATGTGAGAAGCACAGGATCGTTCGTTGTGGCGACATTTGGAGGAGGCCTATGTCCAACAGTGGACGTCTTTCGGCTGAAATGATGATGATGAACATCAGGGCTAAATTCAAATAATAATGCTCTATTTGTATGTATGAAAATCCTCGAAATTAGTCAGCGTCAATCACATTGATACCTATGCCAATTAATGAGTAATAATAGGCTATTAAATTAGTTTAGTTACATAGTCTTAATCAATGGGGTAGGTTTATTGTTTATTTATTTTATTAAACCGCGCGCGCGGTTTTTTTAAATAAAATTATGAATCCCATAACATAATCAGTCCTGTGATGTTCCCACTGCTGGGACTCAAGACTCCTCTCCAGAAGAGGGAATGGACTGTAATCCACCACGCCTTTCTTTTTTTTTTCTTTCGTCGGTTTTTTTGGTTCTAGGACAAGCCGGTTTCCTCACGATGTTTTCCTTCACCGTTTTGAGAGCAATAAATTACACAAATACTATAAATTTGAGATGAAATACACAAAGTAATGCGCCAGACTGCACCCGCGACTTACAATTCATAAGTCAGGGCAGTTACCACTGAGCCACCAACTCTCACTGTTTATGCGACACAAAAACAGTATAAAAAGAATAACACCTTACTAATCCGCATCAAAGTTCAGTAATATAATTGGCGAGATTTCCGGATATAACCAGATTGTAGCAGTAATAGCCAGTTACAGCTAGTTATAACCGCTTTTCCTATTTTGTTTTAGAGGCGTAAATTACGTGTTTCCCTCACAAGAGCGCTATTATATTTCGGTAATAATTTCTTTGCGACGTGGGAATAAAAGAAAGACAGACACACATATAACTTGTATTATGTGCTTATCTTTTGTGTGGCAGATGAATTGACGCGATGAATGGGTAGTTGTCTTGTGTAAATATTGGCTGGTTCTCTTTCGTTGAGGTTTAAGTGGTATTTTTGTACGAAATTCTGTGAGTGAAGAGATCAACGGTCGATTATTTATCTACATTATGTTTATGACTGGCAACCTGAACTCAGGTTTGGGGAAGGCAAGTTATCTGTAGCGACATCTATGATACTACATAGGAACTCAAATTCTCAATCCTACATTGCGTATCATCTCATAATGTCAACTTTTCAAAATGTCAACCGGACGCAAAATGTCAACTTCTCATAATGTAAATTTCTCAAAATGTCAACTTCTCACAATGACAACTTCGCATAATGCAACTTCTCACAATGTCAACTTCTCAAAATTACCAATTCCCTTAATGACAATTCCACGTAGTTACTACTCCCAGAGGACACAGGATGGATGGACACAGAAGGAACGAAAAGACATAAGAGGATGTTAGCAAAACCGCAGGGGCCAATTAAGGCCGAAGTATACCGGAGCTATGCGTTGACTTCCGAAAGGGAAACCCAGGGTACTGGAACGTAAGGCAAAGAAGGAACATGGCCCCAGTAGGCTTCGGCCCTCTTGGTCCCTTTTTTTTTCGGTCGGAAAACCATCCAGTGACATCCCCCGCTCTTTTGTGCTAGACTTTTACTGATTAAAAACCCAAAACCTGTTCCTTCGTTGCCTTTCACACATACCTGGGCCAAGTCTTCCTTTCAGAGGCAGACCCTTGGCCCCAGTAGTTTTCAACCCTGCTAGTTGGCTGGAAATCGGGGTATTAGAGTTCTTAGCACAATTAGAACATGTATGTACAACAACCCGAAATCTGTCGGGCAGTTGTCGGACCAGCGAGCAACACCTCGTTTTTCCTCCCTTTCGACGGATTTAACACTTGTTCCGCAGACCTATAAAACTACCAGTTTTTTTTTTCTAAAAATCACTTACCAAAAAGTAACTTACGTAACTATCACTGCTCAAATCTGCATAATGACCAGGACTTACCTGAAAAGAACAAACATAAAATTAATGAATGTTGTCAAAAGACTAAATATTTTAATAATTAAGCAATTTATCACTAATACAAGAGCCTACAAAATAAATTTTAACAGGTGTGAACAATTAATTATCCAGTTACCATGGCAACGGATAGTACTGCCACTTAACTTGGCTGCTATTTGTCAAAGGTATTCATAAAGTAGATTTTCTTTAATTAAATTTAGTTAATAATTAACTTTTTAAATATTGAGTAAGAATGTAATAACTTTTTATATCCTTGAGTTACATAATTTATTTATGTTTTCTTATTCCAAAATGATTTCAGCATGGTCCATTTCCATTTCGTCAATGCATATTGTGGTAAGTACATGTAATGTCACTAATGTCATATTTCACAAAGGGGCTACGGTTTGTTATTTGTAAGCTTAATCAAATTTTATTTGTATTAATCTATTTTATATCAAAATCGGGTACCTATAACAATTAATTATCACTACTATAATAAATAAGGTCATTGACCGTTAGGTCAACGGGGGGGGGGGGGGGGTTAACGTTGTGTGTGTTTGTTAGTCACATGTGTTTTATTAGTCACATTAGGCATATCGTCTATTTACACAACTATTATACATGATCACTTCTGATTGGACGGTAGACTAATTGGAGTCTTCGCAAATATGGAGAAGCATTTTTTGGTTACTTATATTTATCTATATAAGTAACCAAATATATATAGACTATATACCTATCTGTACTTTTTTTTTTAAATGTGATACAGAATAGTTTAAGATCAAGTTTTGTTTATTGTAAGTAAATTTTTGAACATTATTAGTTTAACAAAACATCTTCGAAAAGAATATTTGTGTCTGCAGGTTTAATTTAGGGCGTTATATAAAAAAACATAATCTTCATTATGACAATAACTATTTCGTTTATCTCTCAAAATAAGAATTTCCATTTCCTTAGCATTTTCAATCGACTTGTTCAGATCCGGCTCGCACCAGTATTATCCTTAAAAACGTTAATAGCCGGAGATTACGCATATTATCCGGACTTTACCCCAAGTTAAAACATTGTAATATCGCTTACCTTGACTTGATACCAAAATAAAACTGTTTTATTTTCACTTTGATGTGGGAAATATGGTAAATGTTTTTCAGTTTATGAAATTCTTTTCCTGTTTAGGAATAAAGTTTGTTTACATCTGGCATTACATTGTTATATGATACTATGTGAGTATGAACACGAAATATCTAGGAAATGCCGTTATTTTTGACATCATCACAGCTGTATAAAAGTTTAAAATTTCCTGAAAAGTGCGTTTAAAATGCAAACTCGACTTTAGAACGTAAATAATAAAGATTTTTCAAGAACCAAGAATAAAATTATTTATTTGAAATAAACCATAAGACGTTAGTCAGTTATAAATACATTAAAAAAAAAAACAACATGCATTCAACCGAACATATCACCTTCTCCTTTTTTAAGTCGGTTACAAACGATGCTAATTGCACATTTCAAAGTGAAAGATCTCTATGGAGATGAATGTGCAAGAATCTCCATGGATAGTCTTTTTAATCATGTTTTGTATTACAAAAATCTCGGTTACAAATTTTTTGTTGCTTCCATTTTGTGAGAACAATGTAAACAAAATTTATTTATAAATAAAAAACATGGTAGCCTACCCTGAGTTAGATCAAGTTATATTATTTTCAGCATCATGTTAACGAAATAAGCAATAGCAGTTTAAGCAAACATGTAACGCAGTCAACAAAAAACCAATGGAGAGGCATAAACATCTTAGCGACGAATTACCCGGGTGTTACGGTATTAGCCACGGGTCTGCCCGGTGCCGGTGTTACCCGGGCAAAGCCGTCGGTTTAGTCTGCATTATACCCAGCTTTTAAAATTAACCGCAGGCTTGCAGCTGTAATCACTACGTTGCATTCAGTTTATTGTGCCTATAGTTATGATGGTGTAGCGGTAAAGCTAGTAGAATTGAATAAGCGTATATTATTAATTTTTATAATTGATAGGCTCGAGTTTGACTATTATCTTACCAAATGGTAAGCGATGGTATGGTCGATGACCCCTAGGTTGTAGCTATCGGGGTACACAGACTACAGTGGTTTATAGATTAGAGTCGCTGGCACGATAATATTTAATATATTTTTTAGCCCAAAACTTTTCCACTTCCTGGTCATCGTCAGTGGCAGTACAGAGAGCAAAATAGAATATGTAGCATGGTGGAGGCCAGAGGAGACCTTGCACATAGACACTCATATGGTGTGATAGTCAGAGAGTGAGGAAAAAAAGTATTATCACAGTTTTCAGCACGTTTCGGCAGGAAATTTCCTGCTAGGCGGTTTTTAGAAGGCTGATTCTGCTTTACAGCCTTAGATTTGTTAGTTGCGCACTAAATAGTGAAAGTCTAGTGTTCATCATCTAGTTTTTGATTCCTGAACTTGGCAAATTAAAGTATCCCGATTCTCGCCTCAATAGAGGCAAAAAAAGGAAGAAAATGAAATCGGGAGGAATACAGCGGTCGATTAATGTCAGCAGTTTTGATAATTCCCTGAAGAATGAATATTCATGCACCACAAAAGTACAAAGACGGACTTAACATCTTAATTATTATTAACCAGTCAAGCAAGGGTGGTGATGAAAAATAAATAATATGGCAGGTGCATAAAAAAATTAAATGTGTTGTTGTCAGATTGACTATGTTAAAATGGCACTGGTCAAACAAGGGCCTTTCAAACACAAATAAATATCTAAGACGCTTATTACTCTCATTGATCTTGAACTTTGTCAAGACTCAAAAACCCCTCATTTACAAAATAACAATGCGACATGCGACATAACACAGAATACATACAGATAGTGTTAGTAAGAAGATGAAAGCAGACGGGTCGATAGCGAACTAAAACTGTACCGGCCGGCTCTGGATGAATGGACCGCTGAAACTTCGGATACGCTGGTTGAGATGAACAAAATCATTAAGATTTTATTTAGGTTGATTTGGGAGAAAGAGTGGAGGATTTTGACACTTTTCGGAGCTTGCCACACTTGTCAATATACTTATAAAATTTATGGTTCAGTATAAATGTGATAGCTGTGTTCAATCCCCGGCCAAGAAATTTCCTTCCATTAGAAAATTCTTAGAATCAGGAGAGAGTTTTTATCATAGCTATGTTTTTTGACGTTATTACTTTTATAACTCACAAAATCAATATACCTAGTCTTTTGCCAACTATGTCAGGGTCAGCTTCAAATCTAATCAGAAGCAGATTAATACCTCTATTTTACATGAAGCGACTATCAATCTGACTTCCAAAACCCATTATGGGTAACAGGATACACCTTGGGAAGATTAACGTCAGATTTCCTGGCTTCCTACCTATCTGTAACAACTGTCAAAAATCTACAAATGTCAGCTGGAACCTACGGCTGAACGTACTTTCCGAGACCTTACGTACTTTGCGAGCTGTTTTATTAAGATGGTCACCCATCCACAAACAGACCTTTTTTTAAGTACTATAAACTAGTGTTTAACTGCAATCCCACCTGATGGTAAACAGTGATGCAATCGTTGATGGTGAAGCGCACTAGTTTATTAGGAGCCTACTCGTAAGACCCTAAATCATAATCAGGCGGGAAGACTTCGGCAGTCAATAGTACCTCGGCATGCGTTGCTTGACCTAAGAGGCTGTTATTATTATTTGCGAAATATGAGTGTGTTATTCACCTTTACTTACTCCCTCGGAAAATTAGACCCTGTTTTGTAATCTGAATAGGTACACAAAAACACTTATTCCCAATTCACAAACACAAACCCTCCATTTCGATTGCCCACTAGTTTCTCAAAACATTTAATCCTTACAAAAACGAGGCGGGGTCTGTGAGACCCACACGCGTAATTAACTGGCAATTGCTCCATTACACAAACCCTTTTAGGTCTGCTTTGGTTATTATGTGTCGCTCGTCGATTACCATTGTCGACCGCGATAATGTTTCGGGGTCTAAGTGACCCTGTTTATCGAAATCGCTCGTGTCATGTTCGAATAAGTAGCAGTAAGGCCTACACGAGTTCTGCAAAGTGGATAAAATTCAGTTTCGCGGTAAAAATACCTCATTTTAATTAAACTTACCGCATTCATTTGAGTACGAATAAATTATTATTTATCTTGTTGAAAAGGTTTTCGTGAAATTCATAAAATTGCAGTATGTAATGAGATTTTGGTTTGTTGATTTTATTTCATTGGGTCCTGACCGTGGAGCGTTTAAAAAGGTAGAAATATTTATATTTAACTTACTTGAGCTGCAGGCAAGAATTATTTAAATATCTACTGAAGCGTTTTTGGAGTAACCTTGACAAATATATTAAGTTACTTAAATTCATGATATTAACTTATCATCTCCACCCTCACATTAATTAATCCGTTCCTCTTGCTTGATTTTCAAACCCTCAAACAATATCATTAATTCTATTATCTATACCGGCCTAACGATCACAAACAAAGCATCCACCAACGCGACGAGATAAAATATATAATATGATAAAGCTTTCACAAACCCCAGTGCTCCTAAAAATAGATTACATCACAAACGAACCACAGTTTAGACCACAGCTGAGCCTTACAAAGGTTCATCCATATAACCCTAAAATGGTAGGTAAATCATTTTAAAGATAATAAATAAAATTGTCGGCCGCAACTGGACGGACGGAGAATTAAAATGAATTAAATGCAGCGAGGCTGGGTATGAATAAAATCAACTGCTGGTGGAATAATGTGGCCACTTTGTATGCAAGTCGTTGGCGGCAGATAGCGCAGACCGCCCGATATTGTTAGCTATTGTTCCGGTTATTTCTAATATTACATAGTTTACATATTCGTCATGTTTAGAGGAAAGGAATTTCAATAAGTTCGTAACAGAGATAAAATTTTAATGCGAGTTTTAAAAGTGCAAAATACAACTTGAGATACTTCCCTTATTATTTTTTTATTTATTAAATTAGGTTCACCACCGATTGTAAACACTGAATACAGCAACATAACACATGATATAAAATTAAACTTCAGCGCAACAATCACTTACAGGTAAACACCACATGCATGTAACAATAAATTACACTCGTAGATTAAGCCGCAGTAAAAAATCATTAAAAAAAATCATTAAATGAATTAAAAATTCCTAAATTTCCTGGTGAGAGTTGCGGGAATGCGGTGGATGTGATACGCACAGGATCGGTCGTTGTGGAGACGCTTGGGGGAGGCCTATGTCCAACAGTGGACGTCTTTCGGCTGAAATGGTGATGTTGAATTAAAAATTCCAAAACAAAAAAAAAACAACATAATTCACTTAAGTTCATAAAAAGTTTTAAAAATGCATATTCATAAACAATCACAGAAAATATGAAAAAAAAGTATAAGAAAATCATATTAAATTCATAAAGAAAATGATCATAAAAAAATCACTTCTTTTTTAAATAAATGTCATTCTTGTGTTCCCCTAAAATCATACTTATGTTCTCACAAATAAGTATTGAGTTTTGTAACATTATTTATACAAATGTTAGATGACGATGCTAAATAGTAGTTCAAGAGACGTAGCCACAGTAATTGTAACTTATATTCAGACTCCAACAAATGTAGAAATTCCGCCAGCATTACTCAGAATTCCGTTCTACGTAACTTTATACTCCATTTCTAGACATTTTTCAAACAAAACACAGAGCACAAAGGTGTAGGTACCCTCTCTGCAATATTCATTTACATTCACCTACTTATTTTTGCGACGATGAATTATAATTCACCGCAACTCCAGTAGAGGGCACCCGTTGTAATTAAAACCAGCCAACTGTTCTACAATTGACTATTAGTATTTACTGATGTATTGATTTGATTATTCATTCATGCAATTACCGAATTAAAAGGAATGCGCAAATTATTCAATGCAAAATAAAACATAGGGTACTTTGAAATAAATTGAAAAGCATCTCATATTCCATCTAGTCTCATATTATAGAGTAACCCAAGAAGATTATAATTGCATAAACCCTTTTGAAATGATACTATTGGGGTTCATAATACACGTCGGTACTGCGATACGATCATCAGGCTCGATCACTCGATAAGTAGAGATTACACAGACCATCCTCCATATAAACTAGTCCTCGCTCCGATAAAGCATTCACTATGAGACGTCCATATTATCGATCCCGTAACAGATGCGACCGGTCCAATATCTCTTCAGGTTCAACCTAACGGAATTAAAGATATTTTCTATTAAATCCTCTCACTATTATTCTTTTGAGATGTCTCAATAAAATTATCCCTATAAAAAAGCTTTATGTCATAGTATAAACACAGCAAACTATTTAACTACAACACCAATGCGGTTTCAAGGACGTTTAAAACAATTGAACTAAATTTTAATCCCGCAATCCACAATAAAGCTAACAATAAAATGTTCCACGAAACAAAATGGCGTGTTTTATTGTAAAAGTTGAATAAAATCAGCGAGGGATGCGGCGTGAGTAATGGCCACCTTTTGTTTGTGGTTAATTAGCGCGGCCGCTGCGGCCCGCGGCACGGTCGCGCGGCCCGCCTGTGCGAGAGGGTTGACGCCACTACAATACAACACGACGGGCCCGAAACACCCGATAGTTTGCGGCCTGCCTACTCAACGTGAGATCATGATGCGACATTTAAGGGTTACTTGTTAATATTTAGTCGGAGTACCTTTTCTGTGAAATAATTCCCAGAAATATGAGAGTCTGCTTCGCAAACACTACAAGACTTTATTGAGTTATATTAATTATCCATTTCCATAAATAAATATTTATTTTCATCTCATATTCTTACAGTAACCGCTGGGAAATAGAAAGAAACCCTGACACAGCTAATTTTCTTGTAGCAAAAATTGCAAAAGTAAATACTGTGAACCTGGTTAGTTAATAACGTTAGTAATATTGCAGCCAACGTTTTGCAATCAAAAGTGGAACTTATTGTCCGTACACGTGATTTTTCACCGTTCGGAATACAGTTCGTATTAGCTTTACGAGTCCAGTGAACTGAAATTAAGGGCCTTCTAAATAAAACCTTTATGGGTATGTCAACTGGAAAATGTCGATTTCTGGACTAAGCTGGTTCATTCAACGTCAAAGAGAATAAACCTGAAAGTCGTTGCATGTTCAACACAGAGGCGTAACTACCGAAGGGCTAGGCCGTGCTTCCGGGCCCCCAGGCTCAGGGGCCTAAAACCTGATTAACAAACCTTTTATTGAACTAGTAAAAAATTCTCCCACCATCAAAATCTAAATACAATAGGTTGTAACACTAATTATGACAACTCGTTTTGCTTAGTAAAAGTCTGACAATCCTTCTCGCTCTACCTAGAGCAAAAGAAGTTTGATGATTACCCACGTAAAAAAGGGGCCCCAGTTTTTTTTTTCCCCAGGGCCATTTGTCATCAAGCTACGCCACTGCTGGTTCAATATTCTCGAATGCGAGTTCACAGAACACTGATCCTTAAAGCTGTTAATTTTGTATCACTTTTACCTGTTTTTAGAGTCAGTGTCAAACATGGATGTGCTTTTAAGGTTACGAGACTAGTAGGATACAAGGTACAGAATAGATCTTTTAGGGACGGCGGTGCTGTGTTAATAAGAATAGATGACGCCAGTGGATTTTACTAGGGACAACTTTTGTCTAGGCAACGTACGCGAATGTAGTTTACAAGGAAAGTCACATTTTGTGGTGTTTTTAGGGTTCCGTACCTCAAAAGGAATAAAAGAAACCCTTATAGGATCACTTTGTTGTCCGTCTGTCTGTCAAGACCCTTTATCTCGAAAACGCGTGGAGGTATCGAGTTGAAATTAAAACTATATACTCAGGACTGCGATCCCTTGAAGCTGTGAAAAAATCAAACTTCGCAAAAACCATATATTTCGACACTCTCAAAGGAATCAAAATTCATAGGCTACTTGTCGTTGACCTAGAATCTTGAAATTTGGCGTGAAGCAAGGTTACATAGCACAAGTATAGTAAAAAATCTGAAAACAGTAAATTTGTAGTTAAGTCACAAAAAAATACTTTTTTGCGATTCGGAAAAATCTTCGTAACTCAATTCGGGAATTGAACTGCTTTCATTTGCTGTTTTTCCTGAAAACAGTGGTTGAGAGTCCTTACTCCCCTATTCTGAGGCACTATGTGCAGAGAATGGTCAGGTAGTTTACTGCTTGCTGTATTGTTCTCTGCACATCTTGTCTCAGACACCCACCTCACTGCATGTTTTTCTTATTTTTATTTTTGTATCTTTGTTTGTGTATTATACTAACACTAACTTCAAGTAATTTTAAGCTTACTAACAAAGTGGACCACATTGTTGTCTTTTTAAATAAAAATTATTTTTAGTAGCCCATATCTGCTTGTTGTAGTAGCTTGGGAATGGCTTCCCCCATGCCCTTTTTTTAAAAAAAAACCTCTTCGCTACCGAGCCATACTAGCACATGTAACAATTTTTGCCCACAGCCCGTGGGTTTGTCTTCGTTAAAACGCAGTGTGTGGCGCAAATGTGGCGTGATTACGGTCCACATCGGCGGCTTCATTAGAGCGCGGTCTGCGCGGCCGGCTGTCGATATGTGGTCGCTGCGGCCGCAAGCACTGCGAGGGTTACCCGTTTAGTTCATACTTGTGTCATGTGTGTTGAGGGTTATCATTTTTGTTAAGAGTAGTTATTATTACGATACTAGTCTGTTGGTTTTCTACGGATTGTATAACTTAATTCCGCCAAATCCGTTCCATCATCGGACCACAAGACTTATGGAGATGCGCTATCTATGGAGTGGAATTCCCTGTAGGAATCTGTGTTTCCTGATAGCTACAAGGAGTGAATAGGTTACGTCTAGGCAAGCATGCTTTATCGTTGCCCACGTTGTCGCTTTCTATCAGGTGAGAAAGTGGTCAAGCGAGAACTTACCAATAAAAATAAAAATAAAAATGTGAATAGCATCACTGTCTAGCTCCATCTGATTGTACGTTTACTTAGTCTAAAATACACAACAGATTTTGATGCAGTTTTCTCTGCCAGAAAGAATTATAAATGAGCAAGGTTTGTGTACATAAATCACACAAGCGCGAAGCTGGGCTGGATTGCTAGTTATTATTATGAACCGTAAGTCACACGCAATATTAAAACCTTCATTCTTACTTTTCTCATTTTTCTCTGTGTTTAGGATTCTGACCCCAATCTCTTAGGTAGGAAGCCTACTCGTCTCATGATCTCTTTCTCGATCTACAGCGTCAAGTTTCTAATGAATAAGACCAAATCTGTGTTTAGGATTCTGACCCCAATCTCTTAGGTAGAAAACCTCGTCTAATCATCTCCTTCTCGATTTTACTATGTGTGAGATCGATTCTGGGACTACAAACATTAATGATATTCTGGTTGAAAAAAAAAACAAAAGAATTTTTCACTGCTTTGTCAACGATTTTTCAAACAGATTGCAAGTAAAACTTCCCCGAACCTATCACATTTTTGTAATCTCCTCAATCGTTGATTAAACTCTAACCCTCAAATACTCATCTCATCGTCATACTCATCAAATTCGAAAGTAATCCAACAATACTCGAAAAAAATATTCATCAAAAATATAAGAATTTCTTCAGTTTCCAAGTTAAAACCGGGTGGGGAGAATCAAAGGAACCAAATGAGTAAGTAATTACTGCGGGAACTCAGGCCGATTCTTTTGAGGGGAACGAGAAAAAAATATTCGGGAAGTGTCCGACGGATAGACCGGATACACGTGGACGACTGTCGCCGCTGCGATTAGTCGGCAACGGATTTATGTGGAATGGTTTTACTGTTGGACTGTAAAAGGAGAAGGAGATTGAGTTGCTTCTGCTTTGAAATATAATGACACCATACTATAGTAGGCGCCAGATAAATATGCCATAAAAGTACATCGACCCATTTATTGACAAACTTAATTAAAAAAACGGAAATAAAGACAACGCTGTCCTTACTAGACATCTATCATGATCCTTTACATTTTCTAGTAATGAAAAACGATTATTGTTTGCCTACAAAAATAGATGACTTTAAAATGAATAAATTAACGATATTTCTATACTTAAAACAGCAATCTGATTTTGCAGTTCACAATTATAGTAGTCAAATAATATAAATATATTTTTATAAAAGTAGCATCTAGCACAACATTTTTATATTATTATAGCCTAGCCTAGACCAAAGAGCATACGAGTGCAATTACAAATTATTGTCATTTACATTTTGCACAGACCAAAAAATAACATTGAGCAGTATAGATTAACGAAAATTTTGATGAGTATCAACTTATATAAAGTTTTTAAATAAGTACCTGTGTATTGTACCTACATTTAAATATCAAACAAAACACAAAACCGATTGAGAAACCAAACAAATATGAATAATACAAATGCATATTGAATCCAAACATTTCAATGCAAGCGAACGAGCCCAAAGTTTAGAAGTCGGAACTTTTTCCTTGTTTGGTTCCAACCTAACATAGAACTGCGAGTCACCCTGACAGCTGCTCCTAGAGGTGGCATCATCAACGCTACATACAAACCAAGACCCATATTCTCTCAAGGAGATGTCAGCAAACCGTAGGGGCCCAGCAGGGTCGAAGCCTACTGGGGCCAAGGGTCTGATTCTGAAAAGAAGACTCGGCCCTGGTACGAAAGGCAACGAAGGAACAGGAGTGGGTTTTTAGTCAGTAAAAGTGCGAGGGATGTCATTGGATGATATTCCCACCTTAAAAAAAAAGACCCATGTTCTAACTCAGTCGCCATGGAAACGGAAAAATACCACTTGATTAATGCTAATGCGGAACAAGCTACTACTGTCAATTTTATGACACGAATTTTTTTTTTAGTCATGACTCAGGACGTCAGGCTTCAGAATCAGATTCCTTCTTTGCCCTTTGCGTTCCAGGACTACCGGTTTCCTTTTCGGAAGTCAACCCTTAGCCTCAGAAGATTGGATGTGGTGTCGAGTTCGAGGACATGATTCTGAAAATGGGGTAAGCGTATTATCATGAACCTTACAATATAGACAGCGCGGTACAATTCTGACTATGGGTACGATAGCGAAGACTTATGTTCAGCGCACATTAGACGGGCCCTGGGGACTATGTACTATTCACAGATTTTGACACCGGCATCACCAGCGTGAAAGTTTGATACCAGTCCATCTGTAAGATCCAATCTATTTCGACACAAAAAAATCTCTCATGATAAAAAGTTCTTTTGTCCTATTCCAGGATGTGGCCTAAAAAGTTTCTATAACATTTATAATAAATACATTATATTAGTACTGAAGTATGGATGTCGTCTCTAGACGCTGGTAGCGCGGCGCCACACTCGGTGGTCGCGGACAACTGTAGCCAGCTTTAAATAGAAGTAACCACTTGAATTTTATATCTCAAAACTTACATTGAATTCTTATGGCGACCGTCCTTTGAAATAAATACAAGAACTGTTTCGGATATAGATTATTTTGAGAATAAAGAGAATCCTCATCTGAAACAATTATTTTAATAAGCTCATGTGATAAACTAATTTTAGGTTGATTTGTTTTTTTTTATTAGTATATTAAATGATAAATGCAAATAGGTTTTGATACGTCTATTCTTTCGTTAATTTAAATTAGATAAATTGACTACCGTGAAAAGAAACACCGAAACCAACTCGAGAGATCAGTCTCTTTTAAAGTTCACACAGCAATCATGTAATGGTCCAATCAAACATGCAGATTAGTATATGAGATAACCGTTTGAGGAAAGAACCACACAGATCAGTAGGTCATCTATGGAACTACTGATCCAATAGCGAAAACCCTTTTATTGGTAGGAAAGTATTTTAGTGTATTTATTCATTCTAAGATATAAATCACAGGCTTGTATCTTAGGAAATGCGTAGTTCTTTTGAGATAAAAACGGTAGCAAATCCTAATAATATTTAGGCTGCAATAAAATGCAGTAATAGGCAAGTACTTGCAAATAGCTTAGCTTAAACTCGAAAAGAAGATAAGAAAGACACCACGATTTATTTTTAACCAACAGCAAAATATATGAGTTGTGTTGTGCAAGAGACTTGTAGCCCACTTTACTTAAGACTATTATATTATAGCCTACGAAGAGTTCACCTCTTTGCAAAACTTTTCTATATTCAAGACAAGATAATCCGTTACTAAATCATAGCAACTACAGGATGTTCACGAAAGAAAACAAGAGAAAAGATACAATAAGAAGCAAAAATATGGAAGGTAGTTGAAAAATTCCAATTGTTTTAACATCGCTGCATCGCCAAGTGTCCAGAATATATAATTTATGAGCTTTCAGCGCTCTTGTTTTCGCTCCTGCTCCGGGCGGGGCATGAATTTTGATATTAATTATATTATTTAGTATGATATTACATCACCTTGTATTTGTGAGCTCCGAACGTAGAATTTATTTATAAAATGTCTGTCTGTCCGGAAAACATGTTGACGTTAAGTATCAAGTGCTTTCTATTGTATAGTACGAGAAAGGATCTCTACAGAGAGTAATATGGCATGAAAAGAGGGAAGGGTACCTCGCAAGACGTAAGTAACTTGTACACACGGAGCAGAAAGAACACAAGACCTTGATATGCCTATCTCAATATCAAGGAGTTAAGATTACATCGGAAAGTGCTATTAGAACTAGACAGTGGTTTTAAAGCTTTATTTGAGTGTGGTTTGTGGAGCGATGACCTGGCGAGGGACGCGGGAATCGAATGGATACGAAACGCACTGGACCGCTCGTTGTGGCAACATTTGGGGAAGGCCTATGTCCAATAGTGGACGTCTTTCAGCTGAGATGGTAATGATTTGTGCGCACGGCTACGGAGTGGAATTCTCAACGGCAGTCTGTGTTTTCGGATAGCTACAAACTGGGAGTCTTTAAGTCAAGAGTAAATAGGTTACTTCTAGGCAAGCGTGCTACATCGTCGACCGCATTATCGCTTACCGTCAGGTGAGATAGTGGTCGAACGAGAGCCTATTTATATTAATAATTTAAATAAACTGCCAGATAAAATGTAATAAAACCTTTCGCGAAACATTAATCATAGAGAAAGATAAAAATACGCTTATTTATAATATAACTTCGACGGGTGCCGGTAACAAAGTGACGTCTTCACTCTAAAAGAAAATACAAATCTATGTTAAAAGCTTCGCTATCATTTCAGACATGCAAACTGCAGCAAAATCCCGTCTCTATAATATTTCCAGCGTAAATACTTTGAAGCCAAACTAATGTGTTACGTATAAACTGTTTTATGCAGTCTTTTATGTTTATTTCTACGGTCTATTTTACAAGCAAGCCATTTTTACGGGCTATTTTCCAGGTGTTAGTACATTCGATGGTGGCGCCATCTAGTGTGAAGTAATAAATCTTGAATGAATCACAAATGTACTCCATTCAGGGGGATAAGAGAGATTTTCTTGAGATATTGTTGAGATATTTGTAGCTGTTGCTTATTATAAAGAACTGGATATTTTCCCGATTCTTTTCACGAGAGTTTTCTATTTTCCTTGAATGAAATGGCATTTTTAGGCTGTGCTAAGACAACCCTTTCCGAGAGTCCTCCCAAGGCCAGTCTTTTAGACTGCTGAGGAGTCTTCCTAAGAGAGAAGTTTTTTTTGGAGGATAATCGCTTTTAATTTAGGTGTGCATAAACCACACTAATTTTATAAAGGTGAAAGTTTGTGAATGTGTGTGTATGTAACCATGTCCTGGAATAGCACTTGCGATACATTTTATCCCAGTAACATATTCCCTTGGGACAATTTCCTATTTTCACGCGGGTAAAGCCGCAGGCAGCAACTAGTATTTATATAAATATGAAAAAAATATAATGGCGCGAAACCTCCCAACATTATCATAGTCGAAGTCATCAAAACATGTTGATTCTGGGCGCTGTATGCAGTGTCTAAGACGGCGTTAACTGGTCCAATATCTATTGGTTTCCCGTCTATTATCGACATTTGGTCATATATTACCCACAATTTTCATGAAAACTGAAGTTCAAGTAAATTATTTCTTTACTTTTGCACAAGTTCATTTCAAAGATATTACCTACTGCGCAGTCTATCTATAAATCTAATACTTTCAATGTACAATACATTGATGGATGACGTCCGTTCTTTTAATATGTATCGTCTCAGCTACATATAATTTCCAAGTAAAATTTTCATACAAAATTCAACCATGTCACTGTGATTTAATGTTTGTTTCCGATTGGATGTTAAGGTGTTATGTGACCGAGGTTAAAATATAAACCCTATATATAATCGCAATTTCTCATAGAAAGCAGACAAGAAGAAACTGCTGCTCACTATCTTAAAGCGTCATCTTCTGTTGACGTATAAGCAAAGTCGACAAAAGTAAACATCGACACTATAATATTTTCTAATCTCACCTCTATATTAACTATTCAACTTGACATAAAACACCACATCCAAGGGGTACATACGTAAGTACTATGGGTAAAATACGCACGTTGTCATGGCAACCGAGACAGATAGAGACACAAATCACGGTGACCCGCCACGAAATATCGGTGCAACAACACATCGGCTGAGCACCGCTCTACATCAGTGTCAAGACTGCTTATGTATGTGTGGTATGGGGTTTATAATAATCGCAATGAAATGTTATGAAACACTGGTGTTTAGGAAGGTTAATCTGAATAGCCTTTTACCAGCTGTGTTTGAGTCGGCTTCCAACTCGAATGCAGCTAAATAACTGTTAGGAAAAGTGGTTAACCAAAATTATAGTTGGTTTGTGGTAAAATTTTAAAAGAACACAATGATAATATCACAAACGGTAGTAGAAAATGTAGTCTACTTTGAGCGTAAATTTGGGTGGTTATAAAAGTAGTGGCAGATCAAAGAAACAATGATGGATGGGGCCAATTTAAAGATCATATTGTTAAGAAAGAAGGGAACATTGAAATGACGGAACATACAGGTGGAAGCACCTGGTGGAGATCTATATCCAATAGTAGACGTCTTTCGGCTGAAATGATGATGATGATGATGAGAGTGGTGCATTGTACCTTACATTCTTTATTAAGAAATCAAGGTTCACCTACAAAAATACATCTTTAACACTTTGATAAATTTTATAACAATAAAACTAACTAAATTATCACCCTACAGTGTACCGCCATAACTGAAATTGACCCACTTTTCAGCTCCAGTCCGCAACTTAATACAATTCTAGACAGGTGCTACTCCGGCGCTCAAGTGTCACGGACAATATCTTAGTATTGGTGTTTAAAGTGAAGAGAGAGACAACACAAAGTAAAACGTAGAAGGTTCGTTTTAAAGTTGTACACAAAAAAAATTACTTATAAATACAGGTGACCTGACATTCGTTCTAGACGTGCAGGTAATTTCGGAAAGTGAAGACAAGGTTTCCATTTTGATTCGTCTGGTTCTTTCCAGCACCTTCATAAGAGATTGTCCTGTGCGATAAGATCGCCCATTATACACTTAGTTTTTGCAAATGTTTATCCCAACCACATTATGATGTATACAATAAAGTACATAATAAACAAAATAATAAATTCAAAGCATCTTAAATTATAATAATAAAATGATTCCAAACTTTATGTTTAGATTAAATCCGTGTAATGAATTGTCAAATATTCATTGTAAAATTGTTTCCATAAGAAAGAAGAACAAAGACTAAGTTTACTGTTACATATTATATTGTGACAACAGTATATCTTCCCCGTCCTCCCCTGCCTCGTATATTGCCTTCAACTTTTATAAAATGGCAACAGGACTATGACGATTATTATTTTCTGCAGTAAAACTGTGCATTGTTGGGACATTGTATTAATAGCTATCTAGGTTATGTCATAAAGTTGCTATCAAAATAGGTTTTTATTTTTATAGATCGACAATGTTTTCATAACCCGTCTTTTAGGCAACTATGTTGAAAAATGCAATGAACATTGTTGAACTTTCAAATAGAAAGTTACTGAGATGGTTACCAGTAAATAGAAATCTCGGTATCGTTGAAAGAAACTGTCGTCAAGCCGTCGATGAAGTTCTTACAGAAAGCACATCAATCTTTACCTAATAAAATAAAATATATATACGTTACTATACGTTAAATTACTCTGGATCCCAGTAAACCCCACACTTAACAATAATTTCGACCACAAAGCGAACAAAGAGCAAAATTTCAATACTACATCATAATAACATTAACAACACATAACATTTTCAATAATAGTAGAAAACGGAGAATTTTCTTTATAATCTGAGCACAAAGAAATCGACGGCTCTGCCCCATTCGTCATGTTGACACCTCAATGGAAGGAACCCAGCAATTATTTACTTAAAGACGATGTGGGGAATAACGCTGGTTTATTGAAGAAATATTTTCCGATGGATATCGGTAGTTATTTCTAGAATCTAGATATGAGTTAGATTTATACATGTATGGAAAGTAGGTATATGTTATTAAGCTCTAGTTTGATCGTGTGTATGGAGTACTGCACTCATCTTTGGGACGGATTTGTCAGATACCAGCTTGATACCCTTGAATTAATTGAGAACGAGACAAAAGGATCATCGACAATGAGTCACAGTTCCAAAGAGCTGAGCATCGACGCTGAGTTGCCTGCCAGTTTTGTATTCGTTGCTTTTCGCGGAGCGTACGTTAAAATTACATAGTTTAATTCCACCAAGCATGTTTGATTCATACTACTAGACATTATTCGCCAGCTGTTTATGTTGGACATCCCATCTATACGCACAAAACTTTTTGAGAACATTTTCTTTGCGCTTAGAGCAAAGGAGTGGAATTTCCTGCTGATAGTTGCTACCTAGGCAAGCATGTTTTGTCAGCAATCACATTACTGATTACCATCAGGTGATATAACAGTCATGTGCAGGCTTTTCAATAACACAAAAAAAGAGTAATTATTATAGTTTCTTAAAACAGCATATAGGTGACGAGTTTTGTTTTCTTAATATTGTTAAAATCGTCAATGTTCTATACAATGACGATTCTAACAATATTAAGAAAATAAATCCAGCACTAAAGAGAGGACAAGTTTTACTGCAACAACTATAAAGAAACTTGTGTTAGAAAAACAAAGCAAACGTTTAGCAAAGCTAAATTAAAAACATCATCCAAGAATAAAAATCTAGACCACAATAAAATATTATAGACCGGATTTACTCTTTTCTATCCAGCTTCATCTCAAGACGAACTCATTCTTTAACTTAAACCAATCACTTAAGCAACAACAGAGAACACACAGGCAAGACGGCAAGCGAACAAAGTTGACGAACAAACGAACAAGTTGGACGCTAACCACGTTTAAGTTATTACGCCAATTTCAAGCACAGCAGCGCTTTGGATATTACATTGTAGAATTACTACGGAGACAGTAATTTTGAAGCTACAACAGAGCTACTATCACAGAATCAATATTGCAGTGACTTCTTGTATGTAGTGCAAACGCTACGTGGTTTTCAGTTGCGACCACTATGGCAGTTTGGTATCTTCGTTAGTAGCAATTCTTCAATAATAGTGAGTCACTTTCCGTCAATTTTATGTTTACCTTTTCCTAAATCCGATATTTTGGTAACAACTTTTGTTCATGGATAAATACAAAACTCCTTAAGGAACTGAGAGATTATAATTATAGTTTCTGACAAAGGCCTTCGAGTCCCACACGCTAGTATTGTAAATTATTATATTTATTATAAACACAACCCAGGGACTGTCAATGTTAGGCCATTTCACTAGTCACAGTTACCCAGCAGGCCAAGTTAATTGGCAACCGCAAAGCCAGTACAAATTCACGGATTTACGGATACCAATACATCCAGCATTAAACTAGACAGCCTAAACATGGCAGCCAGTGATAATGGCTGAGTAATTCGCCAACTGTGTGTACGAGTTACTGGCGCGAGTGGGAACAAGTTATAGAACAACTGGCGCGAGTGCCGGGTGACTAATCACGTTATGAAGTTATCATTCTAGCCCGAGGGACACACGGCCAGCAAGTTCGTCTAGCTTTTTGTTTGGACACAAGTTTGGCTAACTTTTGCTGGAATTAGCTGCAGCTGGTCGATGTTAGTGCAAGTGTTTTGTAATTTTACTAGTTTAAAAATGGATAATGACATTATTTGAAGATATTTCTTGCGATCAATAAAACTTGTGGAAATCATGGGCAATTTATAATTAGATATTTCTAACAAGATAAATGCATCTTTAATCAGTTGATAATCTAATTTTCTATCTAATTTTCTAGACGATGTGGGGAATAACGCTGGTTTATTGAAGAAATATTTTCCGATGGATATCGGTAGTTATTTCTAGAATCTAGATATGAGTTAGATTTATACATGTATGGAAAGTAGGTATATGTTATTAAGCTCTAGTTTGATCGTGTGTATGGAGTACTGCACTCATCTTTGGGACGGATTTGTCAGATACCAGCTTGATACCCTTGAATTAATTGAGAACGAGACAAAAGGATCATCGACAATGAGTCACAGTTCCAAAGAGCTGAGCATCGACGCTGAGTTGCCTGCCAGTTTTGTATTCGTTGCTTTTCGCGGAGCGTACGTTAAAATTACATAGTTTAATTCCACCAAGCATGTTTGATTCATACTACTAGACATTATTCGCCAGCTGTTTATGTTGGACATCCCATCTATACGCACAAAACTTTTTGAGAACATTTTCTTTGCGCTTAGAGCAAAGGAGTGGAATTTCCTGCTGATAGTTGCTACCTAGGCAAGCATGTTTTGTCAGCAATCACATTACTGATTACCATCAGGTGATATAACAGTCATGTGCAGGCTTTTCAATAACACAAAAAAAGAGTAATTATTATAGTTTCTTAAAACAGCATATAGGTGACGAGTTTTGTTTTCTTAATATTGTTAAAATCGTCAATGTTCTATACAATGACGATTCTAACAATATTAAGAAAATAAATCCAGCACTAAAGAGAGGACAAGTTTTACTGCAACAACTATAAAGAAACTTGTGTTAGAAAAACAAAGCAAACGTTTAGCAAAGCTAAATTAAAAACATCATCCAAGAATAAAAATCTAGACCACAATAAAATATTATAGACCGGATTTACTCTTTTCTATCCAGCTTCATCTCAAGACGAACTCATTCTTTAACTTAAACCAATCACTTAAGCAACAACAGAGAACACACAGGCAAGACGGCAAGCGAACAAAGTTGACGAACAAACGAACAAGTTGGACGCTAACCACGTTTAAGTTATTACGCCAATTTCAAGCACAGCAGCGCTTTGGATATTACATTGTAGAATTACTACGGAGACAGTAATTTTGAAGCTACAACAGAGCTACTATCACAGAATCAATATTGCAGTGACTTCTTGTATGTAGTGCAAACGCTACGTGGTTTTCAGTTGCGACCACTATGGCAGTTTGGTATCTTCGTTAGTAGCAATTCTTCAATAATAGTGAGTCACTTTCCGTCAATTTTATGTTTACCTTTTCCTAAATCCGATATTTTGGTAACAACTTTTGTTCATGGATAAATACAAAACTCCTTAAGGAACTGAGAGATTATAATTATAGTTTCTGACAAAGGCCTTCGAGTCCCACACGCTAGTATTGTAAATTATTATATTTATTATAAACACAACCCAGGGACTGTCAATGTTAGGCCATTTCACTAGTCACAGTTACCCAGCAGGCCAAGTTAATTGGCAACCGCAAAGCCAGTACAAATTCACGGATTTACGGATACCAATACATCCAGCATTAAACTAGACAGCCTAAACATGGCAGCCAGTGATAATGGCTGAGTAATTCGCCAACTGTGTGTACGAGTTACTGGCGCGAGTGGGAACAAGTTATAGAACAACTGGCGCGAGTGCCGGGTGACTAATCACGTTATGAAGTTATCATTCTAGCCCGAGGGACACACGGCCTGCAAGTTCGTCTAGCTTTTTGTTTGGACACAAGTTTGGCTAACTTTTGCTGGAATTAGCTGCAGCTGGTCGATGTTAGTGCAAGTGTTTTGTAATTTTACTAGTTTAAAAATGGATAATGACATTATTTGAAGATATTTCTTGCGATCAATAAAAGTTGTGGAAATCATGGGCAATTTATAATTAGATATTTCTAACAAGATAAAACTTGCATCTTTAATCAGTTGATAATCTAATTTTCTAAATATTATTATAAAATATTTGATGTCCTCACTTTTACATATATTTTATTTGAAGCTTCTAAAATTTCTGAACTACATCCATCAAGGTCACATTCATTACACAGAGTATCTGTTGTTCGTCTGATCTTTTTACATCTCATTTCTTATTACGACGGTATCTTCCTACCTACCAAATTTTATCAAAAGATTAATAGGTTAAACGTAATTAAGACGCGCTTTTACGATGATAAATAAAGTATGCCAGCTGTTCCGTGTTTACGTTGCGTCAGCTACACGATTTATTTTTCTAGTTGTATGTTTGTAGTTAGTTTTGATTACATTATCTAATCGATCATTAAGAATTCCTGTGATATCAAAAATATTACAGCGTAGAAGCCTTTAAGTCAGTACCCTAATACACTAATGTTTCTTTTAACAGAACACACTGCCTTTCCTTTCCTTTCCTTAGCGCGAGCCAGATACCGACTACCAGATGCGGTAGACGGACTTGCGGATGACAAGCAATAGGTAGCTCGCCTTCCGGTAACCGTACGGACCGAGTCCAAGTCGTCAACAGCTCGTAGTGTTCCACGCGCTCTTCAAACATATGCCTAGCAGGGCCAATACCCGCTGGTGCCACGGGGACTTTTTGAAAAAAAAAAATCTCTTGGTCCTAGAACGCAAATGGCAATTGAAAAGCATAGGTGTAGTTTTAGTCAGTAAAAAATTGATGGGCCCTTCTACTCAGCTTAAGAGTGAAAGAAATTATATAGATGATTTCACACTTCAAAAAAGAACAGTGCTTTTCCACTTTATCAAAATCATAATTATACCTACATATTAAAACCTTCTTCAATATTTACGATACCTATAGAAAACTAGAATACACACAACAGGTTCTCTATCTTTCCTGTCCGTAGCTAACTAGCACCGTAACGAGTGCAGCGTGATTATTGATGACCATCATTATCTGCTTCCTCAAGTTCTGCGATTCTTTTGCGTCGTACTTTGTAGTTGTTACTCATTTTAACGATGCCTGTGTTCCGTTAGAGAACTAACACAGGTTTTTCCTCATAAAAGAAAGGATAATTTTAGCTTTTTTTTTCTAAAAACTCTAGAGTTATTTTTCTGATTAGGTAAAGTTTTTAATGATGCTTGCTTTCATTCTTGTATGCTTATATATATATCGACTTACAAATAATAATAGATATGTCTACTTTGATTTGGATGTATGTTTGGATGGTACATAACAATAATACTTGACATATAACATACCAAACATATACTCAGGATAAAGGATTCACCAAACTATAAAAATGAAAAGCACATGATCATTTTTCCATAACAATAGGCCTAGTTGTGCGAGAGACGCGTGTTTCCGGATCCGGCACGAGGGAACAGGAAATTAAAAATAAAGTACACTACGAACGCAGACAAGGAATATGAGCAGGTTTCCTCTATCAATTAGTTTGGTTTTATTGGATGCGAGCATCATATCATCTAGATAAACGAAAAAAAATCAGGAATTATTTTACAGTTTCGTACTGCAAAATGTGTTAAATTGTAATAACTTGATATTTTTGAATTTCATATTACTTATTATAAGACTTGTGAATTAACTTTAGAGATCTTTTATTTATCAAGATTTAGTAAACATAAAATCAAAAGTTGGTGATAGTTCTACGTTAAGTCCTACAAACAAATAAACTTCATAGAAAACGAGCTCCGACAAATTGTTTTCTTCACTTATCTCAAGATCTTGTTTCACTTATCTTAAGCTTAAAACAAGTCGCAACAAAACAGTATTTCATTTATAAAACTACTTCCATTTCAATAGAAACATCTACATTCATATAAAGTCAAGAAAAAAAACATGATCCTCCGTGATTACCCTGGCAGGCAAGCCACTAAATAACGAACAGATTGCAATGGATATTACATCGGTCGATTGCAAAAAGTTCCAACAGGTAGGTTCCATTGCTGTCGCCGGCAGGCAGGCTTCCCCTCCTGTTATGTCGCAACTAGAGTAAACTGTGTCACTTCATATTGTTTGTTTATTGCTATAAATCTCAACTTTGTGATGAACGGTCGCAATTGGATTTGAGTGTCTTATTGAAAACTTTCAATCAGAATTTCATATTTGAACAAGCTTCTCTCAACATTTTACAACTAGTATTGGAGTCTACTATATTTTCACCAAATGTCTGGCGGTCTCAATGATGTTTACACATAACATTACTCACATACAAATATTTCGGTTTTTAACTTATTATTTAAAGCAACACATGTGATTACATTTAATGTTGACTTTCGTTATCGACTCGTACACAATTTTTCTCTACCAGGAAAAGAATAAAAAGCATTCGTCACATAGAATATTCGGACGTTATATATGACCATGTACATATATCGTTGCTAATAAATTGGAACCAAAACCGAGAAACGCAACGTAGAAATACCCACTGACAAATGAACCGGTGACTGCGAGAGGGTCACAAAAAGCCTTTATATCGACCCAAGATTGAGAGCGAGGCTTATCAGGTTTTACATTGAAATCATTTAACAATGAGTTTCTTGTTGGAGGAGATGACATAACTGATGAATTTCTAGATAATATAATATCAGAGACAGATAGAGAAACAGAAAATGTAGACCTGAACTCACTGTTTGTTATCAGAGATGAGAAAGAATAATTTAGTCGTACAATATCCTGACGAAGCATAAATGTTGTTTCAGTTCCTATTTCACTGGCCTCTTTCAGCGATCCCTTACAAGATGTTACAATTTTAATCAAGGCAACAGCAACAAAGGAATAATGAATTAAAACATCGTCACACGCTCAATTACAAGGGTGTCTGTAAATACGGAGGAGAATATTAAAATTTAATGAGACGCCCTCCCCTCGGCCTCTGAATATTCTATGTCATCAAAATGACTAGTACCAAATGTTGTCGATATTAAAACCGAGATCGTTAGGAGGTTTTTGTAAGGAAATTGATGGTGGTCTATCTACTTTCGTTCAGTCCATCCTAAGATAAGAGATACACTTAGTTTTTGCAAATGTTTATCCTGTCCACATTATGAGGTGTACAATAAAGTATTTAAATAGTAACAAATATTTGTCTAGTAAAAATAATACAACGTATACTTAATATTATGAAGAGGATAGATTTGTATTTTTGTTAGTAATAATGATTGAACACAAAAACATGTGAACCGATTTGGAAAAAAAAATCTTAGTAGAATGCTACTTTATCACTAATTGACATACGCTATATTTTCTACATGAAAATTCGGGCGAAATCGCTTTTCAGTTTTGAATAAGGAGACCAAAGTTCTGCTAAAATAATAATATCAAATACAAACCTTGGCGCCATTGAAATGAAACATCAATCATGAGACCAACTCAGCTAAAAGGGCCACAATATTAATCAACAATGTCACAATGACACCATAATTTAATCAGATGAAACACAAGTTTTTGGCCGCACTGAATTCAAACAACAAACGCTCAAATCTAATAACATTACATTTATCGACAACCAAGCCATTTATAACATTGATTCGAGTACCCTTCGTAATCCCTTCGAAGATCTCGGTGGTACCGAGAGGGCCTAAACAAATTATACGGCGTCCGACTGTGAATAAATGATGAACGTTTTGTTACTAGTTAATCAAATATTCGAGAGCAAACGGTAGGGGATGCGGTGCATCTTACACCAGTCAAAGTGGACTAGGTGCGGTTTAATTCGTAGTTATGCGTTTTAGTTAGAGGGAACTAAATTTGAGAGTTTCGGGAAAACAAATTAAGATAAGGATATTTAAAATGAAAAAGTTAAAAAACTGAACCAATTGCAGGCTGACAACCTTCTTCAGGATTAATTTCAGAATCCAGCCAAAACGCTGCTGACCTGAAAAAATATTTTAGAAGCTTTGACTTTTCATTTAAGAAACGGTTTCGTTTTCAAAAAGAACCATAATAATATAATAGTCGTAAAATTAAATAGTTTGTGCGAGCTCAGCTGAAACTGAAAAATGTAATTTTTAAAACAGTTTTCAGCGCTGAATTTCACGACGTCATAATTAGGTCAATTGCACGAAATCGCCAGCACGACGGGGAACGAGTGGCGTTGAAAAATCGCGCGACTTTTTTTCGCAATGTCGCAAGTATGCACCTGGGTACCGCTGGCGAACACTTGAAGAATGGACGAAATTTTATGTTAGTTTCACTATGCAAATTGTGATATCTAGTGTTTTTGTAAAGTTGTATGTTTTGGCGAGAAAGCATTTTATTATGGGTGATGGGAATGTGTAAAGTTGTAATTACTAAGAACTGTGTAATCTCTCTGCTTTCCCTTAAAATCAAAAAAGCTGAGAGCAAATTTTCCATCTAGCATCATCATCATCTTCCTGCCCTTGTCCCATGTTACTTGGGGTCTGCGCAACAAGTTATTTTCGTCCATTCTGTCCTTTTAACCGTCTCACTATCACTGACTGTCCTTCCCCATCACTCGTCACACAATCCATCGATCTTTTCTTTGGTTTTCTTCTTCCTCTTCATCCGTCCACACGTACATATACTCATAACTCTTTTAGTAACATGCGTTTCATCCCTCCTTTTCACATGCCCTTACTTTTCCTTCAAGCATAAAACCCGGAACTATTACTTAAATTAATTATTATATTATCTACACTAATATTATATAGAGGTAAAGTTTGTTTTTATGATTTTTTGTTTGTCGGAGGTAACCTCTGGAAGTACTGGTCCGATTGCTAAAATTTTTGCACCGATAGAAAGCTCTTTATTTCTGAGTGATATAGGCTTTATTATATGTACGTGGGCGAAGCCGTGGGCAAGAGCTAGTCCATAATAATTTCTAATATCACCGTTGCTTCCTATATTGACTGATTGACATAATTAATTTTTTAATACACCTCCATATTTTCCCTAAACACCCTGACATAATATATTTTATGTACGTTGGCGAAGCCGCGGGGAAAAGCTAGTATATTATATTTTAGGATATCATCATCATCATCATCATTGCAGCCGAAAGACGTCCACTGCTGGACATAGTCCTCCCTCAAGTGTCGCCACAATGAACGGTCCTGTGCGTCTCGCATCCATCGGACTCCCGCAACCGTTATCAAGTCATCGGTCCACCTTGAAGGAGGCGTTCCAACGCTACGTCTTCCGGTACGTGGTCACCATTCCAGAACCTTTCGGCCCCAACGGCCATCCGTTCTGCGAGAAATGTGCCCTGCGCATAACCACTTAAAAAGTTTGGTGACTCTTCCTACTATGTCGGACACATGTCCACACACACACACCACATGGATGTATGGATGGTCACACGTCGTGCTGTTTAGGATATATGTGTGTATTATTAGTACAGGTAACTGATTTTTATTGTACCACAGTGATCTATATTACCTAATAGTTGACTGGTAGAGAGTATGTTGTTGTATATTGTACCTCTATAATTATTGAACATGACATTTATACCTTTAGATACATGAATATATTTTGTGGCACTTACAAATGTGATGAGCTTAAGCTTTTGCCTATTCTCGTATCTCAATGAAATGGTAGACAAAACATTCTTGTTTATCTAATCGTCCATAGACGTAAATAAATTAAGAATCGACTTTTGTTTCTATGAACCTAACATAATATTTTTTTGTATATTAGAGTTACGTCTTGCGTTTCATTATAAGATAATTTAACCCGCAAACTACACAGGCGGACGATATGACGTAAGTGATCATATTGAAAAAGTTAGATCAAGGTTTTAAAATAGTTCAAAGAGAGCTTAGTTTAAAACTAATCTATAGAAGTACCTATACTAGTATAAATATATCCATCACTCATATACTTAACTCTTTCCACAGCACACTCCAGCAAAATGACGAGTACTCACAAAATCGTCAGGAAAGCGCCATTCATCACGGGCTCAAAACGACATGATAATTTGTCAAAAAGGTCGTCTGATGCGCTCTCGAGTGTACTTCACTTACGCCAAGTGTAGCACTAAGTGACATTATTATGTTTCATGATGGTAGGTATGTAGATAAGGATGTGTGTCATGAAGAACATTCATTTGGAGAGACGGTTGTTATGGTCGCTATCATAACATTGATAATGAAAAGTCAGACAGATGTTAAGTTTAAAACAAGATAGCAATACGCTGAAACTCTAACTTAGAAAAAATAAGTAACAAAAGCGGTCTTAAGAATAACATTTTTTAAATAGTCATGGACTATCTATCTTGTCACCGATCAGGAAAGCAACCGAGTGAAAAATAAAAATGTGTATGTATTTTATGTATTTATTTTTAGTATAAGATATAGTTATAAAAGTATAAATATTACTTTAACTTAAGAAATCTGAAACATTTATTTCAAATAAACCATTTAAATGTACTTTTGAAATGTCAAAAAAAAAGTGAAGCTGAATTAAGATTTCAACTCTTCTTTTTTATTTCTACACACTATTGTCTACATTTCTTGTATGTACATTAATTATAAAATAAATAAATAAAAAATGCTCAGGTTGGGAATTACAGAACCAGAAGGCATTGATCATGCAAATAAGACAGCCATCACAAACAGTCAGAAAGCTAAACTCGAAACATTTTTGTATCACAAAATATTTTTACCACAAACACAGTACCTAACTGAGCCATTTTTAGTTCTTAACGTGTAAAAGCACTAACTAAAGAGTGTACTCTCTCGATGGACGTAAGTAATGGACCGGTAATCTGCTCAAACGTATGCAGCGCTGCAACTTTTAACAGCAATACATTTGTACGAGGCTTGAAATGGCCTGTTTAGCTGATGCCCAAAATGGTATTTATCGTTTCGGAAGATGCAGTTTAGCTATCTTTAGCAGGTTATGGCAAAATGGTGGGAAGTGAGATTCGCAAAAAACCAGTCAAGTGTGAGTCGAACTCGCACTAAAAGGGTTCCGTACCATTACTATACAACATTAGAGACTAGTATATTTTAACTATTATTAATATCGATCAAAAAACGCAAGTTTTTTGTATAGGAGCCCCACTTGAATATTTATTTTATTCTGTTTTTAGTATTTTTTGTTATAGCGGCAACAGAAACACATTATCTGTGAAAATTTCAACTGTCTCGCTACCACGGTTTTTGAGATACAGGCTGGTTACAGATAGATGGACAGTGGAGTCTTAGTGATAAGTTCCCGTTTATGCATGGAACCCTAAATATGAAGTTATTGTGAACTAAAATCAAGTATCCTCAAGCTTAGTCTAAGATATCTTACGTTGTCTAACCTGATAGCAAGGAAAGTAAAAAATACTTTTTAAGACTTTACTAAGACGCTATTTTGGTCCTAATCGGCTATCCAGGCATCTTTTTTGCTAAAAATACTGATCGTCACGTTATCGTTCTCAATCGCCATAAAATACTTAATGCTCTTCTGATATCCAAGTTAAAAGTACATCAGTCTTATTTGACGCACCCACTAAACTTGTTTACGCAATTTGTAACATATCAACCGGTATACTTTGACCTACGGTTCCCCAAAAAAATCCTCTTCAAAGACCCAAAACGTGAAAAGGAAGGAGGGCAGGGAAGGTCTGCCTAAAACGGTCAGTTGAGATGAGTTAACAAAATCGTTGAACGGATCATTACGCTTGTATACATGTTATTCCGTTTTTTAGGTCGAAAAAATATCCGCAGCTAAATTATTTAATAATTTGTTGGGTATTAAGTTTGGGGTGAAATTATTGACAGGTTTTTTGCCAGAGTTTAGAAAGTATTTTATCAAGTTTATCTGTAAAAGGAATCGCGTAGCTACTTGGGCGTGTATGTTTTTCTAGGAAGAGCCATAACTTTTTGAAGTTATACAGTATTGTTACTTTTTATTCATCCCATCTATTTCAGGAGGTGGATATTTGCTAGGTCCCATAGTGAAACTTGTTCATAAGTATTCATGCGTATTTTCACTTTCTGAAACATTGTAATTTCTTTATTTCTTATTTTAAAACTTTGTCCCACACTAGGGATTACTCCTTATCGTGGGTGTGTTCACAAACATGTAAACTCACATAAACTAGGCACCCAGACCTATCTATAGGTCATACAAATATTTGTGCCGTGCGGGGATCGAACCCGCGACCCGCAGCGCAGCAGCGAATTGCTCAAACACTGTGCCAACCGTGGTATCAACCATGCCGTCATATTAAAACTTAACTTAAATTAACTATTTTATATACCACACTAAAATGGATTTTAAATAACATTCCATTAGTCCATTAGTAGATTTTAAAAGACAAAGTAAAAACATGCATTTTCAGAATTTCTGTTAAATCTTTTAATAGTGCTTTATAAATCCGTATCGACACACGACAACATCCATTATTGTCAGCTCCAGGTACAGTTGGGCACACAAATATCCAACAGAACTGTTTGTATGTGCGAGTAAATATAGTTACTGGCGCGTCACCAACGCTAATAAAGACGGATCGAATGAAAACCGCGTTGAAAAGTAACGAATCGGACGAATCGGTGCCGTACAGTATAAACATATTATCAGGCAAATTGTAGAAAACACTAAATGGTGAATGATTCTCTGCTTTTCAGTGTATTCATTAACGTTGACGAGAAGCTGATCAAAATTCGCAGAATGATTAATTGGACATAGATAAACATTCTGAGCAGCTAATAAGGACTAAAGTAATTGACCCTGATGCTTAACGCTTAGCAAGGAACTACACTAATCAAAAGAATTTAAAATTCATTTAGATATTCAAAGAATAAAAACCAGTATTTCATTCATTTTCAAATACAATTCCTCCAGCACCAATCTCATTATAGCTCCTTCAAGTTTTCGAAATAAATTCGTATCAAAAAGCTCTTAATCAAACGGCCTGTTACGACGCGTATTATTTTTTAATTCCACTTTCACAAAGGAATTAAGGGGAACAAGATGTGGGGACACTAGTAATTGGGAATCATTTTCGTCGACTGTACTTTATAAAACAACTTTACGATTACACCTGATAAAACCAGCCTCAATTAAGCTCAACCTTTTTCGTTTGAAGTAAGGTTGGTTATTGACTAGCAGCTGTTTGGTACTCGCAGTGTTTAACTTTGTAAATAAAGATGTATGGAAGGAATGTCTTCTTTGAAGTCAGTCTTTGTACAATTTGAAAGGAAAACATTGAAAAAATTGAATTGTCTGATGGTTGCTGTAACACCCACGTCTTCCTAAATTAAAACTGTAATGTAACGATTTCATTTCGATTGTTGGTGATATCGGTCAAGTTCGGGTAAGGTACCTCGCTATTTTAGTGTAACGAAAGGCAAACGCGTCACTTCAAGTTGAATTTCGATCACGTAGACTAACCATTACATGTTTACTGTATGGACTTTAGAAGAGACTTAAACACCTCTGAGTTTGTTTCGGTGTGTCTTCTCAGGGTGGTCATAACTAACCACCCTGAGAAGGAAGGTAGGAACTAATTTGATTTAACAAAAAAATTTACATGTTTTTACATGACCTAGTAATTGCCCTGATGCTTAACGCTTAGCAAGGAACTACAGTAATCAAAAAAAATTAAAATTAATTTAGATATTCAAAGTATAAAAACCAGTATTACATTCATTTTCAAATACAATTCCTCCATCACTAATCTCATTACAGCTCCTTCAAGTTAGTGGGTTAGTTGTTGTGTTAGTTGAATGTTATTTACGGACGGCAATCTATTAAAAAAGTGGAGAGATCAGGCGCTGAACCAACAGCTTGACGTGCTTTCCGAAGCATTCAAATACTACACCACCACTTCTCAATTTCCGGACTGCTACCGAGTATTTCCTAATAAAAAAAAGAATACAATATTTTTGCCCGACTCGGGTATTGAACCCAATACACTCACAATACACGCAGTCGCTTGCAACCATGAGAACAATAAGGCAGTCAAAGGCATCATAGCAAAGGGTTTATGATGATTTAGTTGTAGTAAAAAAAATATATATTAGGCATTAAAATCTTCAGGCCTTATCTATATAAAGGCAGGTTCTATCAACTATAATATCATAATAGATTTTCAAATGTAGGAGTTTGATATAGCTTAGTCAGCCTTATAATGTTCCCACTGCTAGAACTCAGGCCTCATATACGAGGGAATGGGGTCGAGTAATCAACCACGCGGGCCCAGCGTGGGATGTCACATGTCTTCGAAATTTTGGTTCAAGGACATGCCGGTTTCCTCATGATTTTCCCTTCACCGTTTAGAAAGGACTGGTGGTGAAATAAATTACAAAAAGAAAAACGCCTGCCTGGGTTTGAATCTGCGACGTTTGACTCCAAAGCCGGGGCCGTTACCACCGGGTTACCAGTTCTTTTATATGAAAAGGGATTGACATGCATCACCGCTTGTTGTTAATTCTGAATATTTTCACTTTGTGTCAATCGTTATCCCTGATACAAAATTCAAAGTCTAAGAGCCTTTTAAATATTTCAAAAAAATATTTTTCTAAAAAAATTAAGGCTGACCTCTCTAATTTTAAGAAAATTATCAAAAGCCTTCTTAAGTGTTCCTGTATATTATTATTTCTTAATGTATTTCCATCAGTAAATTAGTATAAGAGTAGCTTTTAAGTATCGTATTACTCGCAAAGAAGTGTTGAAATAAAAATGATCTATGAGGGAATTAAAACATGAAATACTTATTTAATGAAGCTGATTCAAGAGGAAAACGTTAAGATTTTATATTAGGAAGTTGATTCCTCATTCAGAGAAATTAGTTCTTTAATAGAGAAAGATAATGAATCCAAAATACAAACTCAAGGTTTGCCAGCGTGCTATGGAGCACAGCATACTATGTGATAATTAACAGATCACGTTGGAAACAGTACACTGTGCTCCAAAACGCAAATCCTTGACACGATTACAGTTACAGTCACCTTCCCACTCCAGGACACCGCGAGTTCTGGATGAAGATGACATTTATCATAGAGTTCTCAGCCTTCCTTATCAGGTCTATTTGAATAAATGTGTGACGTGAACGGCAGATATTTTCTATTAGTTGGTTATTTAGTACGCTTTTTAGTCAGTTTACTGATTTCTCTGCATATTTCATAATCAAGCGATAGGCGTCATCAGTCTGTAAAAGTCATAAAAATATTATCGGCTTTTTTGGAAACGTATGCAGAATTATTCAGTGATTACAAAGCACTTAGACTATACATAAATGATACCAAATTCAAATAAACACACCTATTACAGTATTTTACAGGAAAACGTGTGAAAAACTCGAGGCACGTAGTAAAATGCTATAATTTTATTACGGCTATCTCCCTCCAGGGTGTCGTGGGGGTAATAAACAATAACATAATAACATTTTTGTGAACTAAACCACACATTCATACGAATTGGGTATTGATACAATTGGAAAAAGCTTTTATATTATTTTCCTTGACATTATTGGTTACCTTTGAAAGGTAAAACTGTCACACGTATTTAAGTTAAAGTATGTATTTTGTATGAGGATGAGAGCCTACAGAGTCGGTGGGAGACAGACTACACAGAATGTGATATTCCAGGATCTGGTCTAGCCGTGTACCAATTTGACGTGACGAAGTTATAAAGATACGAAGTAAGTGTGCGAATCCGACTCGCACTTGCCCAGTTTTTTTCTTAAGTTCTTGAAAGCTCTAAACAACATTACAAGATCAATAGTGATAGACGACAGCTCAAAATGTAAGGGATTGACCATGTGGTGGCAATTAGGAAACGCATGTCAATCCAATTTTGGGCTTTATCAATCAATAACTTTTGCTAGTAGTTTCGCTACGCCCCATGGCCCAAGGGAACAAACTCCCGAGATAAAAAGTATCCAATGTGCTATTTCAGGACATGGTCAACTGTTGAACCAAATTTCACTCGAATCCCTTTAGCAATTTGAGCACGCTGAGCATGGAGGAGTAACCACCTTACCCTTATATTACTATAATATTAGTGGTAAGTTTTTTTTTTAATGAATACATTGCCCTGCACTATGTATTGTTTCGTGGATACATTTACAGACATGTAAACTCATATACACAAGACAGCTAAACCCGGAGCAACTATCTATAGGCCCTACAAATATTTGATCCGAGCAGGAGATCGAACCCGCGACACGCAGCGCAGCAGCCAATCGCTAAACCATTGCGCCAGCCGTGCTGTCGTAATTGGTAATTGTGGTAATTGCTGACAGAATGTAAACTTGAGTATATAGTCAAGTTGAAACTCAAAATAATGACGACTGAATCAGCCATAATGTCAGTAATTCCCTTATAGGCGTGACAATGACCACATCTACTCTGCTTCGAGTATAATGTCACGCATTTTGGCACGATCCTGTGGACAGCTGCCAACGGCGGCGATCGAAGCAACTTTATGGGAAAAACCACGGCGTGATGGGTAAATAAACACGGTGTAATGAGCGGGTTTACGGCGTCGATGATAGGCTCATACTGTTGCTAAGTGTGCGCTGTTATTGCCCCTAAAATAAGTATGAGGATGTATTGGGTTGTTAGCATTAAACGCGCGGACGTACGTACGTTTTCAGTGTTTACTACAGACTTCTTGCAGTAGGCCTTTTTTTTGAGGTGGGAAATCATCTAAAGACACAGGCTCGACCTGGACGATTGCCTACCATTGCTTGTCCTACCTACGGTGGCAAGAGCGTGAGGATGACCGTTCACTCACGCGTGCGGCCGCCTCCGTCGTGCTTGCAATAGGCTGCTGAAAAGACATCCTAAAACAAACAATAAGATTCTTGATGTCATCAAGTCAACACTTGCAGAGGCTAGTCTTTGGATGGGTAGCTATTCATTACATACCGAAACCGCTCTGTGCCTTGCTAAGCCATAACGTACACGTTAAGTCACTGGTCACGGCTGTCACGGAGAGTCAAAAGCGAAAAAAAATATCTGACGCCAGACGTATGTGTTCGAATATACAAAACATAATTTGTCCATGTTGTCCTGCCCGAGAGTAGGCTTTTTCGAAAAAAAAAAAATTAGAACCCGATTGCAGCGCCAACTACCGGGTTCAATTGTATTTTCAAACTATCCCGATTTAGATGAAATGTTGTGTGTATATTGGAATGGTTATTCCAATATACACACAACATTTCATCTAAATCGGTAAAGCCGTTTAGCGAGAAGTTAGCTGACAAACACACGTACAGAAAAATTATATATATAGAGATCTTTCGTTCCACAGTCATATAAATCCAATATCATTCTGTTCACAAGTTTTACGTGTCTGAGACCGATGTACAACTGGTGATATAAAGCATGACAATATACGATGCTACTTGAGAAATAGACAGCTATATTCCCCCATGACTTCCCATAGCTGTCAGAAACAATGACGGGATTATTATACCAATAGGTTTGCGACCTGTGTGGTAGCAAGTCTTTATGAGCCTACCTATCATTCACAGTCTCTCAATACCTTGAATGACCCTTTCATTCAAGGTATTGAGAGACTGTGAATTCAAAAACTTAATATCATACTGACTTTGTTTGTCTGACTGTAATACTCTGATTCCTTAACCATTGTATACAGCTTTTCAATTTGTTAGTGTATCAACAGAGCGAGATCACGCACTCATAATTTTTTTTTAAACGATATAAGTTAGTGCTTGACTGCCCACTGACGGGCCCACCTGATGGTAAACAGTGATGCAATCGTTTGATGGTGAAGCGCACTAGTTTATTAAGAGTCTATTCACTCTAAACTTGAAGATACCTAAATTATAATAGGACGAGAAGACCACAGCAGGCAAATTGTTGCAGTCCTTCGATTTACGCGGTATAAAAGAGACGAAACGCTTAGTCTGGACCGTAGATGTTTCAACAACGTAAGGCTGAACACTCGCCATAAGTCGGGTTGTCCGATGGTAGAAAAGTGATGGCGGAATCAAGTCATGTAATTCCTGCATGCACTCTCTAAAATCAATCCTAAACTAATATTATGAAAGCGAAAGTTTTTATGTCTATTTCTTCACGCTCAAACGGCTTAACAGTTTTGAATAGGGTAGACCGTGTCTAGTAGAATACTTTTTTATCCCAGGGATATGTCCCTTTGGGATAATACTCTAGATAATCTAAACACTCATCTTAACGTGGGCGATTCCGAAAGTTAAGTAATACTTAAAGTCACACAAAGGGCAATGGAAAGGGCTATGCTTAGAGTTCCCTTGCGTGAACACATCAGAAATGAAGATATTTGCAGGAAAACCAAGGTTATCGACATAACCCGAAGTATCACCAAGCTTAAGTAGCAGTGGGCCGAGCATAGTGCTCGTAGAAAAGATGGTCGACAGGGTCGAAAGGTTTGGAGTTGCGACCACGTCAAAGGCCTCCTATAAGGTGGACCGATGACCCCGAACCCCTCGAGGGGTAGCAGGAATCCGATGAATGCGAGGTGCACTGGACCGATCGTTATGGCGACACTTGGGAGGGGAGTACGTCCAATAGTGGACATTTTTTCCGCTGATATGATGTTGATGATGAACATGGACGAAACCAATAATAGAAACTAGTATGATTATATCTGAAGTACACCCCGTACAGATTACACTTAAGCATGCTCTGCTTGACGAAATTTAACGACTTAGATCTACGAAAAATAACCTAAGATGCATTCAAAGCAATCATTCACCCGATTACGTCTGCTCATACTCGCATGAGGCAAAGCAAGCGTAAAGATATTCTTTTTACAAAAAGCGTTCATCAAAGGATTAAAGTTCAGTGAAAGAATAAATTTTAATTTTTCTCTCGACGAGCTTCGGTTGAGAAGAAACGTTCCTAACGAGATAATAAATTGTGGATGGGCTGTTATTAGGGAACTATTTAAAGCTGGGAACTAGACGTCGGATGGGGAAGGATATTATGATTCATGATAGGGTGGAGACGTCGTGATAGATCATTGAGTTTTAGAGCCATCGACTATGAAGTTTTAGTAGACCGAGACCAGTCAATCAAAATAAAACAATTCCACATCGTAGATTATATTAATAAAGACGAGGTATAGGAGGTAAGACTGTCTGTAGGTAAGCCTAAAATCGTGATGTCATCAAAAATTAAATATTTTCGATAGTAAAAACGAAATTTTGAAATATAGTCACTATTGTGAGCATAGGCAGCATATTTACATTAGTTGAATTGGTACTGGGTTAGATAGTGCAAACAGCACAATATAACATAAGGCTATTATTAGGTCGTTAAGGTAAAAAACATCTTCGAATAAAATACAGGGCAGCGGAATTGTTTGGAAGAGTTACACAGGCTGATCATAGTACAATTCTGATACTCCCGCTCGCTCCTACCAGAGCGAGAGGATTTGTTTGATGATTTTTCAACTTTTAAAAAAACCTACAGCAGAAGGAATGTTCACATCAATCTACTCTAGCATGAAAACATCCGCGAGTGGTAAGCATACGTATTTTGAAAATTCTCTCTCAAAAACGTGACCATTTTAATAAGAATAGCCTGAAGTTTGAAAGCATTAGTTCTGTCCATACTAGCATGTGTGGCCGGGCCGCTAAAACGCGCACTAATTTTAACTCAAACGAAACAAAATAGAAAAAGCCACGCTTGCTTTTAGCGAGAGAGCTCCCCTTTATAACCCACGATACGACACGACCACGATACGATACAGGAATTTCGAAATTCCGACCGTAGTCAGATTTTGAAATGGATTTTTTAGGAATGCCGGAACCCATTGCATTGTTTCGTAGAGTATTCATTAAGTTTGGCGTTTGAAGGGAATTATGCATGAAACGTGTGGCTTTGTTTGAAAATTAGAATAATTTGATTTGACTGTTTGGAGTCATGAGTGATGTGTTCCTGAATAATGTTTTTACGTCGGATTTTGTTACGATTTTAAGTTGAGTTTTGGTATAATGTAAAAGAATACTAATAAAAGTTATTAATTATATTTGGGATAGCTTGTTCTTTATTGTAGGTGCGTAAATGTGCAGAATACTATTTGTTTATTTTTTAACGTTTTAATTTTCATAAAATATTTAACTTTAAAACTTGATGAATCTTTTCAATCAGACTTACTTTTAGAAACTTAAATTATAGTAGAAGGCAGCTGCTTACATTTTGTAATAGGTTTTCCCATTACGCGAAGAGCCAGCCTAAGCCTCTTGTTCTTTTAGTCGACATTATATTTATTAATTGAAAACTAAAATTCAATAAATTTCAAACTCAACAAGGACTAGACCTCTCCAGAGAGACTACTCCTACTGAAAACTTAGTATGTCTTGAAACAGTATGACAGTAAGGTTGTCGTGTGATATAAAACCCAGTATCGGTCTTCACTAATTGCTGGGGACGGATAGTGCCACCGTACCGTGTTTTCTTTGGTGCAAGACGGACAAACAGAGTGTCCACGACATTATATTGACTCTTTTCATCCACCCTGTATACTGGAGGATAGCTTTATGTCGAGAATAACGTGTGGATAAGAAAGAATCTTAAAAGCTTCCTCGTCATTTTTTAAATTACTTTTACTTATAGGGGTTGTTTGGTACAACAGATTTAAGTTAGACCGATGACCTGGAGAGGGTTGCAGAAATCCGAAATGGATGTGAGACGCACAGGACCGGTAATTGTGGCGACGTTTGGGGGAGGACTTTGCCCAATAATGGACTTTTAGCTGAAATGATGATGAATGAATGTAATAAACCAGAATTTAACAAAAATTAGGTAGGTATAATTTTTAGCACCGATTACTTTTCCCTTTTGCACACAACAGAAAAAATAAAACATAACTGGCTAAAACGATCTCAATGCAAGTCAAAAAGCTCTTTGAAAATAGAGAAGGATAGAATGTCCACTTTGGTTGCGGTCAGCTTATCCGACCTGGTTGTTTTATTCCATGTTTTCTTTTCGTAAATCAAGTGTCTATGCATAGCTTAAAAAGTTTGCAATTAAAAAATAAATAAAATTACTTAACATTATAAAGAGAAAATATTTTTATTTTTGGATTTTTGTTTGTGATGAATAAACTTAACAATTACTGGACGGGCTTGCGGACGGCGAGCAATGGGTAGCCCGCCGTCCGACCGTCTGGTAACCGTCCGGACCGAGTCCAAGTCGTCGACGGCGCGTATTGTTCCACGCGCGCCTCAGGGAGATGTCAGCAAATCGTAGGGGCCCAGCAGGGTCGAAGCCTACTGGGGTCTTGAGTAGTGTGAAAACGAAACCCGGGGCCCTGGGACGAAGGCAGCGAAGGAACAGGAGTGGGTTTTTAGTCAGTAAAAGTCTGACACTATCTCGCGCTCCGCCCAAGAGCGCGATTTGTCATAAGATGATTTTCCCACCGAAAAAAAAAAAAAACCAATTACTGGACCGATTTTAAAAATTATTTCTCCAGTATAACGCTACTTCATCGCTGAGTGACATAGACTATATATTTTCTACTGTAGCTTCTGCCAGTAACTTTAACCGCGTATTACATATGCGTTTTTTTAAGATGTTTACCCATCCACAGACCCACCTCGATATGCGCTGCTTATAATAATTCATAGATTAGTTGTCATATTTTTTTAATATGTAATAGTACTTTGTAAGATCATTATTTATGTATTTTGTCTATGAGCCTCAGTTTTGGTTTTCTGATAGCTATAACCAAGGGGTCTTTAAGTTAAGAGTGAATAGGTCTAGGATAGAATATGCATATGCATCTAGGCAATAGAATAGGCATCTAGGCAAGCGTGCTCCATCGTCGGCCACATCATCGCTTCAGGTGAAATAGTGGTCAAACGTAAGTTTACCTACACTAATATTATAAAGAGGTAAAGTTAGTTTTTTGTTTTTTTTTTTGTTTGTAGGAGGTAATCTCTAAAAGTACTGGTCCGATTGCTAAAATTTTTTCACCGATAGTAAGCTGCTTTATTCTTGAGTGACATAGGCTATATTTTATGTACGCGGGCGAAGCCGCGGGCAAAAGCTAGACAAATGACTAGTCAAATATCATTTATCGTTTAAATTTTATCGTTAAATAATGAACAGTTCCTATAGGAAAGACCACAAGAACGCTATACAAAAGCTCGTAAAAAAAACTTGTTCACGTAGTAAACTTACACGCTAGGTTGCCAGGTCACAACCTGCCACCTCGATACGTCTTACATAAACCCAGTTTGATATTAAATCACCATAAAACCTCTGACGAGGCCTCGGCGTCTAAACTGAACTAAATAAAGTGAACTACGCCTGGAAGCTGGATGCGATGGCAAGCACTCGAATATTCAGCGTAATATCTAAATGCAGTCTGAGCGGTGACGTCACCGGCACCTACTGTATCATTCATAACTATATTTATTTCTATGTATTTTATATATTTGTAACATAGCGGGACTTGGATGGAAACTGATAGTGTTGTGGAATCTACAATTATTGAGTTTCTGCATAAATGTTCAACTTCTGAAAATATAAAGGCAAAAACTAAAACTAGAGCTATGAATTTTTTGTGATACATATGACGTAACCTCTGCAAGTGGCTCCATCCGTGTGAAATTATAAAATACTCCCAAGGGAACATACTCTCTTCCTATGTACTACTCCAGAACATGGTCTACTACCGAAGCTAGGGCTGCGGGGATTTTCTGAAAAGGAAACCCGTAGCCTTAGGACGCAAATGGCAACTAAACACCGGTATGGTTCAAGTCAGTAAAAGTCTGACACGTCCTCCTGCTCCACCCGGAGCTGGAGAAAAAATGGATGACTTCTCACTTAAAAAAAGAACACGGTTTACTCGTATGTCAGATTTCATCCAAATCCGATCAGCCGTTTAAGTATGCCGAAGTAACAAACATACACAAATCCACAAATTTTCGTCTTCGTAATATTGATGTGATGTAGAAATATTTGATGTCTTATATTTACTGCAGCAGAATATGTTCTCATACTGTTTTGTACCTGTGTACAGATAAACTTATTTTATTTCATAAAGATTCCAATTTATTTTTAAGGGTAAAAAGAAAGAGTAGTGATTTTGAACAAGATGCTCAAAATGCCTGTGATCCACATAATATGAAATCGCTCTTTTCAGCTCTCCCTTCTAAACATGGCAATGGTTTATCCCGATCCCCTCCCCTAATGCCACCCTTCGTACGACTGTAAAATAGCCTACGACGTATGTTGACCGAGATTTCAGATACATTTTACTTAGCATTATTTGTGAAATAGTTGGTTCAGCACCATTTTTTTTTTCAAAGTTCGTCTTTAATATATTCCTAAAAATATAAGGCATTAGAAAATTACACCAATACTAGTGAATCACACTTATATAATTTTTATGAGTGTATGTTTGTTAGTTCGTCACGCACGCACGGCTGAACAGATTTAGATAATTTTATCCCCTGAGTATGTGCTCTAGAGATAATTTGCTCTAGAGTTAGTAGTAAAAGTCGCTTTCCGCGTCTGTCGGCTTATAATAGCGTTACCTCCTGAACCACGTAATGGATTTTATTGCAGTTTCCACTAATATAATGGACAAAAGTGTCCATGGATTTTTCTTCACATTCTTCTCCATAGAGATCTACGCTTTGGAATGTGCAATTATCATAACTTTTTTGACTAACTGACTTCTTGATAATTCAAAAGTGCCTGTAAATGGTATATTTAAAATAAATGCTTTGATTCGTGAATGACCTAGGAAGGTTTGTGTAAAAATTTGGCACTCGGGAAAAACCAGGGCAAATCACCAGTATTACTATAAAATGAAGGTACATTTAACAATAATACTGAACAATATCAGGTACACATTGCTAACGAGTATTGTTATTGTTGAAGTAAGTCTTATTTTTAGAAAACAACATCTCGATGTAGGCCTGTGTTATTTATCGATATCATAATATTATTGCGCAGTTGTTTTGCAAAAACAGATTTTATGGAATATAGGAATTTAGGTTTCAATGATGCTCATATGAGAATGAGCCGGGACTGAACCTATGACTTAGAAATTTAATGGTAGTTTTGTGTGAGTTTTCTAGTATTTAGAATTATAGGGTCTAATATTTTTTTTAGCTAAACTCCGCCAATGTGATGAAGTATCGATATTTTACGAAAAATTATAATCTTAACTAGTAATTGCTTCGCCTCCTTCTGCGAAGCAGTAATGCTAGCAAAGGAGGCGGCCGATCGCGTGAGGCAACAGCAACGGTCCTCACGCCCCAACCGCCGCCGGGATTCCGATCCCGATTTCCGGCCACCGTAGGCGCAGGCTTGCGGACGGCGAGCAATGGGTGGCTCGCCGTCCGACCGTCCGGTAACTGTCCGGACCGAGCCCAAGCCGTCGACGGCGCGTATTGTTCCACGCGCGCCTCAGGGTGATGTCAGCAAATCGTAGGGGCCCGGCAGGGTCGAAGCCTACTGGGGCCACGGGTAGTGTGAAAGCGAAGCCCGGGGCCCCGGGATGAAGGCAAAGAGGGAACAGGAGTGGGTTTTTAGTCAGTAAAAGTCTGACACTATCTCTCGCTCCACCCAAGAGCGAGATTTGTCATTAGATGATTTTCCCACCTTAAAAAAAAAAAAAAAAACTAGTAATTGCTACGGGATCAACAAACGTTAGTAGACTTTTTCTGCGGAATTTCACTACAAAATTCATTTTAAACTGTATTGTGTTTCTCTATTTAAACTTTATGTATATAGGCAGACTTAGTACAACAAAGCATTCTCTATTAGTCAGTATTTAGGTTAAAAATACTACACTGTGGTAGGTGTGCACAATTTTGAGAAGATTTGTATATTCGTTTTTTTCTTTAGTTTTAACTTTGTTCCTTTAATTAGTAAATCTACCTACTTAACTTTGTGAAAATACTACACTGTAGTAGGTGTGCACAATAAACAAATCATTTTGAGAAGATTTGTATATTCGATTTAATTATTTTTTCTAGTTTTAACTTTGTTCCTTTAATCAGTAAATCTACCTACCTACTTAAAATTGCTGTGCCGACAGGGTCCATGTGCATTTGTATAACTTACTAGTTTTAAGATCTTTTGAAACATATGTGATATAGCAATGTATAATTGAATTATAAAATAAGGTTTATTTAAATATAATATAGTATCATTAAGATCAGGTAAATGTTCCGTATTATAAGGTTTGCTGTATGATATTACTAGATTATTCTTTAGAAAAACATAAACTTACTTTAAGTTCATGTTTTTCATAACTCTAAACTTTTGTTTTTTCAGTTGAAACATATTCTGAAATGTTTGAAAACTCGTCTCCGTTAAATATATTCAGTATCGAACTCCAAACTGCGAGTATAATGTACATAACATTTACTTTATACTAAGTTTTGACAAATTCATCAAATAACATTTTCCGAGAAATGTCCAATAAATAAAAAGCTTAGCTAAGTTTTGTCAATAAAAAGTTGTAACTAAAGCAATATGGGAGTTGTACCAAGCTGGCGGGAAGTGATTATTATTTCATATTGTGTATTGAATTTGTTACATTCACTTTAGAACGATGAGACCGATCATTTGGTCGCTCTTTTTATTTAAGAAAATATATTAGTAAATAGATAAATAACATTTACTTCTGTGACTTTATTTTGACAAATGACACGACTGGCGCAGAGGTTGAGCGACTAGCAATTGTGCTGCGTGTCCGCGGGTTCAATTCACTCACGTAACAAATATTTTTATGGCTTACAGATAGTTGTTATGAATCTAAGTGTTATTGGATATATGAGTTTAAATGTATGTGAACGCACCTATGACAAAAGATAATATAGACATAAAATATACATAATTCCTGGTGTGTTTAAATGTAAAAAGTAAATTATAAATAAAAACAGTTTAATAGTTTAATTAAAATTAAATAAAACTTATTAGAATTAACTACTTTCAGAACAACCCTCCCTAGGACACAGTTCAGCGTTCTTAGTCCGACAATGTGAATAACCTAGATCCCTGCCTGCCCTTCCCAGGCAATGAGTCGTGAACATGTACTCATGGTCATATTTCACTATCCCCCAAAAGCCAACGAGGATTCGAAATACATTAAACCCGAGTAAAATAGTTATAGCCTATTCGTACCACATGGCTACGAACTGGTGCTACGCGCTACGGTGCTACGAAATTCGTAGCGCTACATTTCACCGACTCAATCCCGACAGAGGTATATTAAAATCATGAATACTTATTCATGAATAGTGTTATTCATGTCAAATCTATAGCTTTATTACAAAAGTTTGTTCTGTGGATGTATTTAATGCTGGATGAGGCTTAGTAGCTTACAACTTAAGTTGAACCGTATCCAGGACTTAGCAGACGCAAGTCTGTAAAGTTTTTAGGCGGTATTAGGAACGAAGTTTATACTTATTGCGCACAGTTTTGAGTGTACTTATAGAGGTTTACTTATAATCGAGTTTTGTGTGGTTGAGGTTTTTACTTTAATATAATATGGACTTTTAAGTCATAGTATTCATTAATTTTCCCTCAACTTTCATTTAAACTAATATTATTATAGGTAGGATTGTTTGTTATAACTGAAAACTAGGCCAGGTTGCTTTGTAAATATCTCGATAAATGCACGGTTCCTGTAAGATTGAAAGTCGCTGACAAAAAAAATTGCTAGTTAAAAAAAAAGTCGCTTTTGGGAAATACTGGGATGTGTAACAAAATATCTTTCCTTTTACTTTCATTAGAAATAAATTCACTTCCCCGAGTGGAACACCTCTCGACAATGTCACGCGAAGGTTAATGAACATCTCCAACACAAGATGTAATACTTTCCCCAACATTTCAGTTCTTTCAGTTTCAGTAATTTTTCATATTGAAACAAAAGCCTCTTCCAAACCGGGTCGAGTGGGCGCCATGAAATTCAGCCGACAATACTGTGGGGGCTGAACTCAGGTTCTTTCAGCCAAGTGTTTTAGAACGTACTTTTTAATTGAATTCAATATTGTCAAACGGACGAGTTTTTGTTCTGAATTACATTATTTTAATTGGTAGGTGGTGAGCTTGAATGGTATATTGTACGGAGAATGTTAGGTTCTGCTGGGAGGCTGCATCATTATGATCAATTCAAACTGAATTTGAAATATGTTTTTTATACGAATACATTTTTTTTTTCTGTATTGATGATATTGATATGCATGTTTGAGGTGCATGTATGAAAAGTAGTATGGGATGCAGCTGGATGGGATGACATGTTATTACTTGTCTGTGTTCACTCATATCTACAAAACTGTATCAATGCATTTAAAGTTTACTGTTCTTCAAGATACAGAATTTTTTCCTAGTTTGAAGGATCTTATTTATGTGAAATAGCCGCTCTTATTTTTGGTGTTTATTCACTGATATTACTTATAGGCTAAATTTTTTTGCACAATAAATGATTACTTCATTTTATAAAAAAATAATTACAATTCAATCATTAAACTGAATCCAATAAACGCCAAAAATTTGAGAAGTAAATACTGAATTCCAGTCACAGGATCCGTCGATTTATTCAGTTCGATGAAAAGTTACACAACTCTACCACTATGCAAAAATTCAGAGCTTTTATAAACAGGAACATATTTTTATAATTTCCATTCATTTTTGCGCAGTTTTCCAGAAAGTAATGAACGAAAGCCTTCGAATCGCATTCAATACTTTTGCCGTGATTATGCGTTCAATATATGTCCTAACGTAGCAGTAGCCGAGCTTTGCAAACAGAATACCGAAACTTGCCTTCACATACGGAACATACGTCCTACACACACACAGACACGTATCAAAAGCATGCCTACATTCTGCCGGGAGGCTGAACGCCTGAACACGCTCATCTCACATTTTATGAACAAAATGTCTTACAAGCCCCCGCTTTAACTTAGCACTACGACTTAATACGCTCCATACATTATAACTCCTCCCAACAATACACTGTCTCAGTCATTTCAACATTTTAAAAGCTTTTCCAAACTTCAAAGTGTTGACTCGAACTTGTGACGAGGGCAGACTCATGTATTGGATTATTCAATATAACATTGTATTCGCAAGCATTATAAATTCTCAGCGGGATGATTGAGACGGAACACAACTTCCTCCGACACTCCCGAAGTTAACTCCTAACACGACCCGAATTTGCATTATCACTGAAAACAACGGATGCCGCTTTTGAATAATCATTATCATTTTCCGAACAATTAATTTTTTGGCGGCTTTATCGCCCGCTAATGCCAGTAATGACTTCCAATTAATTTCGCTGTTAACACTATCACAACACTGTCCCAACCAATTCAATTTAGCGTTCAACCATTTCGAGGACCGCCTTTATTTAATAAATTGTAACCTTTTCTGCATATTTGTTCACACATTGAATATTTTTGTGACAATTCCGATGTAAATATCGCGGCACCGGATAAAACGTATGGGACCGAAATAAATGTGCGCAAACAAGGATGTTACCTTATAATTCAGATCTACCTGTCAGGGTTTATCAGAGGCACTGAAACACACATTACCTGTGAGAATCGTTCCTGAGCGTCCAGGATTTCGATGAACAGAGATAACTTTTGATCCATGATGGGGAATCCATTGCGAGGCTGTGCCAGCAAGTGGCGCACAGCCTCGCGCACGGCCGCCGGCGTGCTGGGCGTGCACGGCGTGCCCAGTGCGGGGTATGCGCCCACCAGCGCCGACAGCCCGTGGAACGTCGCCGATGTCTTCGGAGGGTTCTGCACACCACCGGGCAGCGACAGCCGGCGCGACGTGGACGGCGGCACGGCACCATAACCGTTCGTCATAATCGCCGGTCTTTGCAACTGATAGTCACTACGGGAGGACGGCAGCAGGCTGGCGCGCGGCAGCGTGCACAGCGCGCCGGGCCGCAGCCGCCGCGGCACGGGCGCCAGCAGCGGCACCGGGCCCCACTCATCGTCCACGGAGCCGATGGAGTGCGGCCGGCGCGCCAGGTGGTTCACTGGGGGTCTGGGAGACACCACGCTCTGGGGTCGTCGCGGACGCCGGTCGTTCTGTATTGGATTCGGCGGCGTATAGGGGCTAAAGCCATCGAAGTCTTTGAGCTGAGCGGGCGTGGGGCGCTGGTTGTCGGGCGCCGGCGGCGGCGGGTCCTCCCAGCGCGGCCACGCGAGCGCTAGCGAGTCGGGCTTGCGGGGCGGCGGAGGCCTGGGCCGGGCCGCCCCCTCGGTCATGGCGGCGTGTCCCGGCAGCGCGTCACATGGCGCGGCGGGCGTCGCGCGCGGCGTCCGCCGGTCGACTGGCGTCGCGACGCTGCATCCCAGCCGTCTCTGCATCGACGCACTCTCTGTTTTGGTTTGTGGACAATTTTTTTCCGGCGCTCGTTTGTTTTGGACGTGCGTGAGTTACGTGTGTATCGGTGTTTGTAACGAATTCGATGTTGATGTTATTTATTGGTTTGGAAAACGGCGGGTAAGCTGAAAATCAGTAGATATCGGAAAATTTGTGTTTTATAAAACAGCGACAGGTTTTTTTAATGAAACAGTTGATTACAAAAACTTTTTACATTGCAGTTAATTTTATCTAGACTACATCAATTTTTTACCAACATTAAGCTCAGATTAAAAGTTCATAACAAAAGTCTTACGGAAAACCTAGCAAAACTTTATTTTCTCATAAACACTACCTTCCATTTTTTCCATACGTTGGAAACTTTCGTACAATAACGGCCACGTGTGACAACCCCCGCGTGCAGCCCGCAGTGGGGGTCACCGTGGAGCAGACCGGCGGTGAAGCTCGCGCCCGCAGTGGGGGTCACTCTGAAATATCGCCGCTTCCGCGCCCCGCCCGCTGTATCGGCGCGCTAAGCTATGATTTACAGCTTCGTATATTATAGCTGTACCTGTTCACGCGCTATTAAAATATGTATTTTGAAAAGTGTTTACGATAGAAAATTGATACAGACTGTGGATGGTTTGATGAAGTTGTGAAGCTTAGTTGTCGTTAACTTTACTTTGCAAGTTAATAAAAATAAATAACTTGATTCAAAAGTTTGACAAGTTAATAAACAACGTTTTACTGAGGTTCTAAGAAGAAATTTGAATATAATAGTTATAACTAATAACTACTTGTATAAATAAAGTGAGTTAAAAAGTTATTTGCTTTTCCACAAAAAACAAAGCTCGTGTTTTGCATGTCGGTTTAAGCTATATATTTCCATCGCGGTAACTGGATTAGTATTTTAATTATATGATAATATTGTGTGGAAGATATATTCTCCACACATCTCACTAAACCCACAAGGAACAACAACGTCTTAACCGTAACCTAACAATCGCTCAAGTACATGAAACTCATACAATATGATAAATTAGCCCGCTTAGCACTCGAGTGGATGCAACGAACTCTGTACCGTTGTAATGCATCTCAAGTGTTGTTATTTCAGTTTCGGAGCAGCCGATACCGATTTTTAGGGCCCTTTATAAATAGGTGCGCATTGGAAGGGTTATTTATAAGGCGCGTTCCACACGGAATCGATTCGTGAACGAGTTTTCAATGTTGTGTGTTTTGAATCGCGATTTGGATATAGCGGGTTACCATGTCAGTTTTGTTGTTTATTTACAAATGGTGGTTTTGTCTACTAGCTTGCAGTGGTGTTACGGTATACTTACAAGCGACAGACAGTTTAACAGTGGTGTTTAATATACTAAGTGCGTCATACTATCTTATTGAACATCAAAATAATACATCGGTACGTTGAACATTGCGTAACACAAAAATGAGGTACTGTGATATCGAAAGATATCGCATTTCTGCTATTGCTCTTATTAATAAGCAAACTGGCAAGATAATGATAGTTTTTAAGGTTTATTCTGTATATAGAATAGGCGCTTGTATTTGATAAGATGAAAAAGTGATTGTTTTCTATTGTCAGAGAAATTAGGACGGCTATCAAACCGCAAGGCGGACTAAATAATTTTATAAATTATAACATTTTGTATTTCTAGCAATATACGTAATAACGGAAAGCACAAAAGTCTTTCAATATATTATATCCACCCTGATTATAGTACTCTTTATAAATAAATACTCGTAGATTTATGAAATTGTTTAAAGATAGATACTTAAGAATTGTGAGTGTATGTGAGTGACGATGCAGGAGAAATTCTCATTTTTTTATAAAGAGAACGAAAAGGTCCGTTTACATTATGAACCGAACCATTTACGGACGGGCAACGTTTCTAAAAAGAATTTTAAAGGAAGCAAAAGACATTAGATTTCGAACTAGTCGATTCCGTTTGTGTGTGTGTGTGGTCATTGCACTAGTTGAAATTACTACCCTTTAACACACGATCCTCGTTTTTAAACTTCTGCAGTTTAGTACTTGGACATATACTACAAAGCTTACTCCTGCACTAAGTTTACACAGATTTTATTGATAAGGAAACTAATTTATGTTAGTGGCTTTGTACGCGTGATGATAATCCTAAGATAAAAATATCTTATGTGCAATTCCAGATTATGTCTTCCCGTGTCTCAAATATCATCAATTTTTTTTTCAGCTGTTTTAGCATTAAGGACTAACAAACATACACACATACATCCAAACTTTTACATTTATATATTTAAGTGGTATATTTGGGTACATATGCGAGTTTTTTCAAGAAATCAAAGCTAAAAAAGCTGAACTGTAAAAATCATTCTGTATAATGTTGCGTGTTTGAATTTTATAAATTACACCAATATATTAAGGTCCCACTTCCGAGCAAAGCAGCTTCCCGTGCTGGAGGTGCATGAGAACTGGACATCACGTTTACTGATGGGAGGTTGAAGATTTAGAAGCTACAAAAAAATTATCACCGAGCGTACTACGTATTAAAGATTTCATACCATTTAATCAAAGAAGTCACACTCACCCCTTTCAACGAGTGATGGCTAAGTATCCAGTAAAATAATAATGGAACAGATATCGCTTTTGAGTCATAAGACCCTTTATCTTTATTCTCATTCAACTTTAAGCATCTAAAGTATTACTTACCATCTAAAATCTAAATATACCGGAACTTCAGAGCGGTGATTCAAAATAAAATTACGATCGATCGTCCGGGGTTCATAACCCGGCAGTGTTAGTTTATGGGAAGTATAAATTAATGGCTTTTAAGTACAGACTTTATGGGTTCTTTGAGCTCTCTATTAGGTGATTTTGTTCACGGAATAATTAAGAAGAAAACAAATAAAGAATGATAAAGGTCTGGAAATAATTCTCTTCGGTCTCGAAATTATACTTTTTCCTACATAAGCCCCACAATTTCAGGGTATTTTCATCCCATTCACCCTAAAAGCCTATTCGGGGCTAAGCTCTATATTTTCATATGTTTTATTAAACATCCCGGGATAAACACAGCATCCATATCCGTTACCACGTCCTAAGTAAAAAAAAAGTCTCAAAGAAAATCCCTTTTTAATCCAGCCATAAACAAAATCAAGGGAGAGAAGGGATCTTGAGATCAAAGGGCAGCTAGCCAAAAATGCTTTGGTTCCGTATATGTTCGTAATTCCTTAATACCATATTAGGAATGCGTGAGACGCAATTTTCATATGAAACTATAAATCAATTTGTGTTCCAGAAAAGGGATAATCGGCCCACTGGACAGAATTCCTGCGCAAATAGGGCTGGGAAACAACGGAAAACTTTCCACTTATTTATCGATACTTTTGAGGGAGAAATTTTTAATATTCCAACTTTAGCGGGAATGTTTACGAAAGTAGAATAATTGCAACGGAGTTCCCCGGCACGGTTTAGTGTTTTTTTCTTTAGTATATAGCGTTTAATAAATGACATAACTTGTTTATAGTTGTTAAATATATTTTCAAAGCGGAAGTTTTATGGATAAAGTTTTTAGTTGAGAACTAAAATTTTATATCACTTCTTAAACTGAAGTCGATTACGAAGGTAGTCTTTGAAATCGGTTTCAGGTTTTTAAGGTGGAACTTTATTATTTATTTACTTTTACAAACACCTGTAAAAACTCATAGAATGGTTCGTGCAAGAAAATATATTACCACAAAATTTTTAGCTTTCACAACTGAATAAAAAGTCATATAACTATGTAATAGTCAACTATAGATCAACTTACTGTGTACTGTATGGGTTTAATGGTTTACATCCGAAAACATAAACACCAAGGAACTAAAATCATCATCATCATCTTCCTTCCCTAGACCCCATATCACTTGGGTGTCTCAAATTACCATAAACACTAAAACTCAAAGTTCCAATCCCATCACTAACACTAGTGGCACACCCCGGCGCCCCGCGCCTAACGTCGACTGTCGCAGACGATTGCAACTATTCCCGGAATGTGTGACAACAGGACCGATTGTTTCGGCGACGCTCTTGCACAACTATTGTATTTATTTATTTAAGACTGTGTAGTACGTTTTAGTAGCTATAAAGATTTGTATTGTCTTAAAAATAGAGAAAAGATGGACACGGACGAAATTGTTCTGCCTATCGCGCATCAAATTGACTGTGTGTTCAATGTTATATGGAACGCAGGCTATTTCACAGTCCCGGGATGGTTCGAAAGAGACTTGAAAGAGAGAGTTTAGACTGGCTAAAGTGGCTATAAAATACCTCCACAAATATTAGAACTCAATGAAATGAAATTTAAATCTTGTATTAAACGCACACTGTGCAGGCAAGCAATGTTGGTCTAGCTCCACTACCACCGAATAAATGTTTTTTCTTTCTTTCAAAGGGCAATAAAGAAATGCTGGACAGGTTTGCTCAGTAAAAGTCTGGCACTCGCTCTCTGGGTAGACCCAAAGCAGAAATAGTGTTTTTATAATTTTCCACAGAAAAAAAAGAAAATTTTACGGACCTCACTGTACATTATACCAGTGGTTATTATTAGAAAGCAGCACTTAGTTATTGTACCAACTAAGATATATTATCTTAAAAGGATGAGATTCCTTTGTAGCCATTTGAGGAACATGTAAGGATATACGACATCTAACGCACGTGTAATCAACGTAACAAAAACTCACTTAAACAAGGAAACAGAGTCCAAATACCCGAATCTAAAGACCTTCACAGTACAATTGTTCTCCTGAACAAAACTTAGCACACAATTCACGCATAAATTACAAACGCAAACGTTGTAATTCATAGGACGGCGAGTAACACGGCTTTGGCAAATAGTGGGGCAAATGATGATTTAATATTATAATACACATAAGACCCTTTGCAGCCCAGTCGTCAGCACACTCAATTTGGATTCGAGTCTGAAAGTAAATCGCGTCGGCAAAATGGTCGTAAGTCAATTTACGATATCTTTGAATTAACAGCGGGGTGAATTTGGGTGCCTGAGGCAAGGAAGTATTTTGTAAATGAATTAAAGAGGGCAGCCATGCGTGAGGAGTTTGATATAAGTGAAGTACTGAGTTACTGACACTGACAATATGGTTGAATGAAATATTCATGATGAATATGAAAAATCGTCGGTGGTTAAACGTCATGGTTAAATAATAATAGCCGCATCAGAGGCCACCACGAAAGGAATTAAATAAATTGCTAGTTGAAGTGTTATTATATAATAGATGAATTTTTGAATGACAAATCCATATGATTATTTATAAACAATGGTTTTCCTCATAATTCTAATTTATCAATTTAAATTATATTTTTTTTAGATTTTGATTGTAGTATTTGACTAATTAATAACTTATTATTGACTATATTAGCATATTATTGACATTGTATTATTGAATAATTATTAACTTATTTTTGACATTGTTTACCACTGAGTGAATTTACAGTTTGAATGATTTTTATTGACTATTTTAATAATTTGATATTAGTCAAATGTCTCTCTAAAAAGTAGAATGTATTGGATCCTTCTCCTAACACCATATGTTTGTACCTATATTCATGGCAAATAAATTATGTCATGAACTCTAACGCGATCCAATTGATGACCTAAACTGAATTGTTGAATCTATATCGGGCGTATAGCTCCATACTTCTTTCTTGCTCGCACGCTGGACAGATTTTAATCCCCAGGTATTACTCCGGTATCATGCTTGCCTTCACTAACATATAAACTCACATACAAAACACCCAGACCTGGCACAAATATCTAACCTCATATAACTATTTGACCCGTGCGAGGATCGAACCCGTGACATGCAGCACAGCAGCTAATCGCTTAACCACTGTACCATTCATAATATCGCAAATCAGTAGATAATTGTTATGGACTATGAACAATTGCAAAAGTTTTTACATTTTCCGTTTAGGCGACAGCTTTCTTGTCTGCTATTTATCTTGATATAGTTTCGCGGCATGAATCTTGATTCTTGCCTTATAAGTTACGAAGGAAATATAAATAAGACTGTGATAAATGATCACTTAGTTGGCAGTAAGCGAGAAAAAATATTTTGATTAAATTGTAAAATATTGGACGAACAAACTTACCTTGCAAATGAGATGTAGCAACATTAATATCGTTGGGAAATTTAAAATAACATCGTTTTTATCATAACAAATATTATTATACTTGTCTTTCTTAATTTTTATATTTAGGGGCTTCTTTATAGATTACCACAAGATGATGCGCCACCATGTAACGGTGGCGCATCATCTTGTGGTACGTGGTGGACGTCCCACTATTGCACAAAAACTTTCTTCGAAGAACTCTTAAGCTCTCTCATTTTCATACTTCATTCTTGTGAAATAACTTGGACGAATCACAATCAAATGCTCTGTTTCTTCTACCAGATAGTAGCAATTGAATTTGTTACCGATTCAAATGATAATATTTACTCACCATAACTTTGAAATGATGACCTATGCAACTGATTTGTTTAATGTTTATTAGTAAAGACACTGTAATCCCAAAGTAATCATTATTTTATATTGCTTTATTAGAAATACTAGATTATAATTATAATCATTATTTTTGTATAAACCCACAAGGTAGAGCACAGGACTAGTCGTTATGGCGATGCTTGGGGGAGGCCTATGTCCAACAGTAGACGTGTGTTTGTATCAGTGTCTTTCGGCTGAAATGATGATGATGATAATGAATGATTGTATAAACCTAGTACCATATATTTAGCGGAAGATCTTTCTAGATAAATAAATAAATAAAACAACTTCAAAACCTTAAACGTCCCATCAAAAATATTACAAAAACCGGCGCCAAGTCTCCAACTCACTCATTCTCGTACAATGCGTTCAAACAAGACGGTGATCAATCAGTCGTTCACTCGCTCTCAAGACGTGTAATTGCGTTCTCAATCGACGGAGAGAGACGAAGCGCGCTGGGACGCCGGGATTGTTGCTGAAGGACAGCCGGTAAAGAAAACGAATTTTGTAGACTTAAGATTGGTAATAATGATTGATTCTTTAGTGTTTCCAAGGGTACGTTTGATGAAGCTCGCTTATAAAATATGAACATTTTAAACGCCGAAGGACTGCTACACAGGTCCTGAATAATTGGAGATGAGAGGTAAGGATGATGGTGAAACATCCTACTGTCTCTGACCACATCAAATTATTATATACATCATCAGACGAAGAAGAATGCTGTTTAGCGCTAATTATATATAGGTATAAATGGTGAATACATGAATGCTTTAGTAACATGTATTCTACTCGGTAGCAACAACACATCTCACTCGATAAAGCGCTCGCTAATAGTGATCATGTCAAATTTTATCATGATGTTCATTGAAGCATTTAACTGTATTACGTCCATAATATGAACGTCGAGCGATGTCTGAAATAAATGAATATTGTAGTTGTTTGTTTAGAACACTATAAGTGATCTATTGCGTCAAGAAAGCATCAGCATTTCAAAGCTAGTCGAGTACCCAATTACAGGCAAGATGGGAGGCTTCGCTGAATGAAGCGCTGAGCAGTGTGGCAACGCTTCAAACATCGGAGATGTAAATAGTTGAATGAAAATGTAATCCGCGAACCAGTTTTATAGCAAACGAGGTTATTCATTTTAATATAAGTGGGTCTTCAACTGTTTATAGTATGTTGCTGGTTGACGACTATGTGTAAGTGTCACCAGGTGTTTGGATTTCTGCACTTTTTTAACTTTGGGTTTATATTATAAATTAATTCTGCTAAAAGACGTCCACTGCTTTACATTAGTGCCTTCCCTAAGTGTCGCCTCATCGACCGCTACATCGACCGCTACATCGACTGCTACATCGACCGCTACATTGGCTAGACATACTTATAATAACAGATTTTAATATAGCCCTATAATGTCTAGATCAAAATCCTTTTAACCCAAATGTGGTGAAGAGAAAGATATATCATGGCTCCCAATGGTCAATCCCTACAAAAAACACGATAAATCAAACAAGTAAAAGTCTAACACATTTACAAACTATCAGAGAAACTTCCAAACAACGCCAGTTTCGATCGAACGTTAGCAATGTTAGTAACACTAACAAGTCGGTAACAGTAGTGACTAACAAGTGACTGACGCACAGACGTGACACATCGACGTGTTAGTTACTTGTAAGTTATCAAGTTTATCACTTATCTCGCCAATTAGAGCTGGTGTTAGTTGGGTGTTGTACATTACAGTTAGGGATGTTATGTTATTAGGGGCATTGCTTCAAGAGTTGGCTTGAGTCGATGATACTTATTGACATTGTTGCTGTCGTTTTGATAGTGACTTTTAAATGATTGGTAATACTTTAGGTCGAAAAGGCACTAACAGTTTAAATCTGTAGCACTTGATGAGGTGAAGAATGCTCCCAACTAAAGGCTGATACTGATATACGTTTGGCGACTCCCGAAAGCGGCCGGCTGACTGGCCGTCTCTAGGTTAGACCTTAGGGGTGACAGTTCTTAGGAATATATTTGTGAAGAAGAAGAAAAGTTCGCGCGATTTAACATATACAATGGGCTGAAATCAACTATTGGGCAGTTGCCTTGATTAAACATAATACTTGTCTGATCCGAGGACCCTCCCTTTTCAACGAAGGTTTGTGGGACTTTGATACAGATATTTTCAGTCGAATGAAAAATTGTTAATATTAAGTAAAAGTATCTGCGGTTTCGTTCGAATGAATATCGAAAATTATCGTGGAGATAGCTTACCCGTGTGCAAAACATCTAAATCCATTATTTGCGTTTGAGCGCGAAGGAATAACGACAAAATTTCGCCTTATCACTGTAACTCCTTGAAAATCAGCTTGTGTTTAAGTATACCTTACTTTCCTACAACATCTATAACTAGACTTAGAAGTAAACAGTTTGTGTAGTCTGAGTATATTCCACTAGCTCACAAAGGTAACCGTATCAAGAATACATAAACTTTGCATACTCTCCTAGACGTCAGACAAACTTTCAAAACTGTATCCGTTTTAAATACACAAAGTAGTTTCATGTTGACGAACAAACACATTAAATAGACAATGAAAGAAGGTTCCTTTGGCTCATTAGTCTTGTGTTAATATATTCATAATTATGCTGCACTGTCTCGAAGACAACACCGAGTGACGTGCTGCTTGGAAGTTCAACGTGCAACTGAGTTTATTGAAACTGTGTAATGTAATGGCGGTGCTTGGTAGTAATACTTATTATTTTATTATTGGCTGACCTAACAACCGTCGTTCTGTTGGAAGTTATTGTGTTTTGACAACTAACCCTAATACTGTCTAACTGGAATCAGTTTGAATTTTTCGAATACCGTAATTAGAGACACAATAGAAATGAGAGATCGAACGCTGGCGTTAGCTTGGGGTTTAATGAATTATAAAGAAAAAAATAGCTTTAAAAAAGTTCATGAAAATTGGTCCAATCATTTTCGAGTTTTGCACTTAGCAACACAGTCATTTTTATTTGGAATCATAGAATAAGTGGATATTTTTAAGGTGCGTCGTCTATCATTTAAAGACTAATTATCTCGCTTTAGGATGGTGCGCTTCAGTGGTTATTATAATAGCGTGATTTCGTTTAAGGCTATAAATTACTGTTTAACGTTATTTAAGAAAAGTAGGTTGGTTATTGTAGTAATTGTATTATACACAAAATATAATATTTTTTTATTTGTAGAAATCCTTCTGAGCTACAGTCATGTTCATTGCTTGTTTTCCTTTTACAGAAATGAAATGATGCCTTATCCTTGTAATAATAACATTGCAAACTAGTAATAAAGTTAGGCGCAAAGAAGTTTATGTCTCTAACGTCTAAACTGAACCAACTAATAAACAACAATCATCCAGCTAGTCAACCACCGGTGATCCGAAACCGAACGAAAAATATTACTAACTATTGTGTTGTATTGTGCAGCTAATACAAAAGCAGACAATGGTACAAATAGTTTTCCATTAGCGCTATTTACTACAATAACTTGGGGTACCGCCGTACCCGCTTCTGGGGTCTAGGAGACCCCGTCGCCATGGCAACGGGAGACAATGGCGAACAACAATAGAGTGACGTAACGAGTTTTTAATAGGTCATTTTATGTTTGTATTGTCTTTTCCTATGTGAAGTACATTTACATTTTGTAATTGCTGTAGTTTAAGTTTTATTGTATCGTTTGTGGCGCTTTAAGTGGGTATTGGAAGGAACAGTTTCGGACTGCGGCGGTTAATGAAGGCAATGCGCCACGTATTCTTATTTTAGTTGGAAATTTTTGTGTTGGGAGATATTTAGATTACTGACTTTTTGAGCTTTACCCAAAACATTTTTTTTTCAATCCCACCTGCTGGTAAGCAGTGATGCAATCGTTGATGTTGAAGCGCACTAGTTTATTAAGAGCATATTCACTCTAGCCTTGAAGACAACCAAATTAATAATCGGACGAGAACACCGCAGCACGCAAATTATTCCAGTCCTTCGATTTAATCATTTGATTTCACTATAATATGATTCGAACGTTACTTTTGACGTAGCTTACAAGTAAACAGTTATTTGGAAAAGATTTAAAAGAATGCAAAATATTTGATCAAGTATGGACTACGGACTTCCCCTACAGTGAGCCAGCCAAAGTTGAATATAATCAATTGAGAAATGTTAATAAGCTACTAACGACAGTTTAAGAAAATCATCTTATGACAAATCTCGCTCTTGGGCGGAGCGAGAGATAGTGTCAGACTTTTACTGACTAAAAACCCACTCCTGTTCCTTCTTTGCCTTCGTCCCAGGGCCCCGGGTTTCGCTTTCACACTACCCATGGCCCCAGTAGGCTTCGACACTCCTGGGCCCCTACGATTTGCTGACATCTCCCTGAGGCGCGCGTGGAACAATACGCGCCGTCGACGACTTAGGCTCGGTCCGGATGGTTACCGGACGATCGGACGGCGAGCCACCCATTGCTCGGCGTCCGCAAGCCCGCGCCTACGGTGGCCGGAAATCGGGATCGGAATCCCGGCGGCGATTGAGGCGTGAGGACCCTTGCCTCACGCGATCGGCCGCCTCCTTTGCTAGCATTACTGCTTCGCAGAAGGAAGCGACCGCCTGCCACTCCTCCTCGCTACGGACCATGGCCTGTACCAAGGCCCGACGCGAGAGATCGCCGCCGCCGATCGCCCCCACGAGGACACGGCGCTGCTCTGCCCAAGCGGGGCACACCTCCACCGTGTGCTCCACCGTGTCCTCCGGGCGCTCCACACAGTGGCGACACCCGGGCGTGTCTTCCGCACGAATCCGGTGCAGGAACTTTCCGAACTTACCATGTTCGGTGAGAACCTGCGTCATGCGGAAGGTGAGGACGCCGTGAGGTCTTTCCAACCACGCCTCAAAGAGGGGACTTACCGCCATAATTGTGGCGTGCCCAGCACTGGGTCGCGACAGCCGTTGGTGTCGTACCTGCGAGCACCTGCGAGGTCCTGCGAGCTGGACTGCACGCGACACTTGCCAATTTTCTACGGAAATTAAAATATTTGAAGCCTGCACCACAAGCGGAGAAAAGAAAAAATCGACGGTGAAGAGTTATTTATTGTTTTTTGTATAGCTTAAAAAGTGCCAGTGAATGGATTAATTAAAATAAATACTTTGAGTTTGAAAGTTATCTTAAACCAGCGCGATGAAGGCTAAAAAACTGGATTTATATTTAAATATTTGGCTGTGATTATAGATTAAATTTAATTAAATTCAGTGACTGTCGAACGCAGCATGTCCCTAATATCTAAAACAAATACGTTGATCTGTACTTTGTTCAGAAAAACACACTTACATTATAAAAATTAAAAGTTCAGCTTTAAAGCTATTATAAAAGAGAAGTCCCTCATGAACGTCAAAGACCATGAACACCTGTACGGCCGCCATAGAAAACAGCGTCTTGGCTAAAGATACAAATACATATATTTTTTAATTGTTATATCTCGTTTGCTTGTCTACCAGAATAAGTATTCAATTTTTATTTAATTTGATAATAACTGGTTAGTTGGCAAATATTTTTCCATGCAATTGACAAACATAAAAAAAAACAAATGACTGTTGGTTGTTCTTTTGCATCCAAGATCACGTCTCCCGTATCGTCTCACAACCATCTCCTCGCCTTTCCAACACGTCTCGGATAAAGCACCATTCCAAACTCTTACAGAGAACCGACAAAACTTCCAGTGTTATTGAATGTTTAAAAGAAAACCTAGACTTTGACGATATCTCAGAGATTAAAGAGGATTCATGTGAACAACGAGTGCGGGAAAGTTGCCGAGTTGTGGCGGGTGGCAGTTGCGAGGACTTGCAATGTGTCGACTTGCGGCGAAACGATCTTGGAGAATACATGCGATGTGTCGACGATAGTTTGCGGCTGAAGGAGATTTTTATACAATGTTTTTTTTTTCAAGTGAGTCAGTAGACAACCGTTGGGTGATATATATATAAATGATACGCCTGTTTTAATTTAATAGTTATGGCATGTTTTTTGCAGACTGTACATTTGTATTAAATTAATTGCTTGAAGTAAATGTCAATTTGACAACTCGTTTCGCGCGGTGGTTAAGCGATTAGCGCTGGTTCAATTTACGAAAATATCTCGGTTTTGTATACATGTAATTTAAATCACAGTTGGTGAAGAAATCTTAAATTAAGTAGGCATTTTATATATTGAACTAATGATTACTTTAACCACATTGATATTATAAAGGCGAATGTTTGTGTGTGTGTATAAATATGTTTGTGTGGGTGTGTATGTTTGTTACTTCTTCACGCTTAAACTTCTGAACGGATTTTGATGAAACTTGGTTCCTGGGTAGATTATGTCATGGGATGATTATCCCGGGAGTACCTACGTTCTCTTGGGATAATGTTCTACTATTACGCGGGTGAAGCCGTTGGTGGCAGCTAGTTTGTATATAAAACGGTCGTCATGTCATAGGTCAGAGTTAAGTACTCATTACCAGTCGATGCAGCTAATCCGTCTGTCGTGGAACTTCTATTTAACCAGTTTCGCCCTTCAACCCTCTGTTGACAGTTGTGCTGTTTATTTGCAGAGGATGACAGTCAAATATTTGTCGACTTCTTTCTGTTTTAACTTAATGAGCCCCTTGCTGGCTAATTATACACTCGACCCTTGCTTATCTTTGTATTAAAATACAAAGCTAAGAATTACTTTGATGGTATGGGCAGTAGGGTGCTCTTGTCCGCTAATAAAAATAAATTGCCATCACCGATCTCGCTTGCGAAAAGTGGGTACAATGGCTAATACTACTCAGATGGTTCATTGTTATGATCGTTGGCCATGCCACCCAGAGTAAGTTCGTAAGAAACGACGTAACGTTAAAAAAGAATCAATATTATCCATTTTACTTATAAAAACCATTATCAAGCCTCTAAAAAAAGATCTAAATACCCAAATTTACGATTTTTTAACAACCTTAAGAAGGCGTATAATTAAAAGGTTCTTACGAAGGCTGTGTTAATTGTGCCGAACCGAAGGGCGGTAACTCGAACCGATGAGTGGTCTCCTATTATCGACTGAACCTCTTTTAACTTCCTCCGGCAATGGGAGTTGAAGTCGTAAAGAAATTTGAGGTTTTACGAGCGATCGCCTTCCGGCAGACCTCGTATATTCCTTATAACTGTATTGGGAATTAGGTCAGTTAGGGATATAGAGTGCATATATGGGCACAAACTTTATCGTACAATTTTGATACTTGCATTTTATGTAGTACTTAATGTTCTTAATGCTTTCGACATAAGTTTGACTGTCGTGCCTCCGATCTTCTTTAATGTCTGACTTGTGCTCTATTAATTACCCAATATAAATAATTGAGAACCGAATAATTCTAATGACCATAAATCTTTTTTTAACGTTGCCCCGTTCTAGGAATTACTTCTGTATCGTGGACACGGTCCAAGCCATGTAAATTCACATATATACGCGCCACCCATACCTAGACCAGCTACCTGTAGACCATACAAATATTTGTTCCGTACGAGGATCGAACCCGCGACACATATTAGAGTATAACTATATTTTACATGAAAAAATAGAGTATTCCGAATATTTACCACAAAGTTAATTCCACAATAACCATTAAAACACACCCACGCTTAAGCGCAGATACTATTCGAGTATCTCTGTCTGTTCCATACAATCGTTTCATCAAAATATTTGCTTACCGAGCATAAAGCGAACCTACATACACTGATACATATGTACCTACATAATGTACAGGCTCCGCCCGCATCTGACTTGTTTTAATTTCAGACGCTAGTCCAAATTCGGATAAAACAAGAGAAAATAATGTAACTGGATAATGCAGTGTTTAAATATAAAATGTGAGCTTTTGGAGCTGAATGAGGAAAAATAAAAAGCGTTTTTGTGTAACTTTATTGTCACATTTAGTTTAGTCTTGAAAATCTTTTGTTATAGAAGTTTTTTTTTTTAATATATTTATATGTTCTCGCTTAACCACTAACTCACTTGATGGTAAGTACTGATGCGGTCGATGGTTGCGCACGCTTGCCTAGAAGTAACCTATTCAATCTTGACGTTAAAGATCCCTAAAATTATGGATTTAAGTTGATGTAATTCAACTGGCACGTGTCATGTTACTAGATTTTTCCAGTGAGTTTTCCTCTAGTAGCCTATTACATAGAAATCATTTTATTTTTCTAGATATGAAGACATCTATCTCACAATCGTAATAGCGCAATTATTTGTATTGCTTCATCGCTTCCAGAGATGTTCTCAACAAGCGAAAAAAAAATACCTTGTTAAAATATTTTCAATAAATTTAATACAGTCTTATAAACTGGAAACAAGCTACCAGAATACAAATCAAAACTGTACACACACTATAGCCAACATCCGACATATTGCAACCAAACTCGAGTATGGCGGGCACCAACCGAAATATAAAACGCAATAACACACGTCAATATGCATCGCAGGTGTGCGGCTGCCGATATTAATATTGTGCTTGTGCCTAATATTCGCGATATGCGCATTATGCATGAACGTCAGCTATTTGACGCACGCACGACAAGACGCAGCCATGGGCGACGCCTTAGGGGGTGTCTACCGGAGATGTAAGAGGTAGAGAGCAGGCGCGAGGATGCAAAACGGCGCTGTGAAAACATTTGTGATTATTTCCACCAAAGTTGTGTTAAACGCTAGTGCGTTGCGAGGTTGCCAAGCCATGTCGTGTAACGTTGTGTAATTTAGCCCTTTTTGAGAGTGGAAATCTATCAACTTGACTTTACTGATACAGTGTACCCTCAGTTGCCCTTTATTGCGAGGGCTACGGTAACTCCTTCGAATCAATCCACAGTCCTGGCAGGTATCGCCCCTACCTAGCGTCAAACTTCTATCAAGAGAAAATGACAGACTGTTACTGAGTAAAACCGTGTTCCTTGAGTTGCCCTAAGCGTTCCGGGGCCGCGATGTCTTGTAAACAATCCAGCAGGCAGGCATCGACCCCAACGGATTCCGACAAATGAAACTCACATGTAGCTCTTCGCCCTAAAATGCTTTTTTGCGCAAGGAAAATATCCTCCAACGAGACAATTCAATTCTCCTTATCTGGCTTAGCGTTGCTTTGCTGGAAATGGGCTAGTAGAGCAAGGTATAAAAAAAGAGAGGAATATACCATTACCCTCTCACCCCACCACACCAAATTCCGCTTCTATACAGTTGAAAAGGAGCGCTTTTAACTCAGCTACACCATTCCAAAGCTTCGCCACGCAACCTTGCACCTCCCAGCTACCTCGCACCGCCTAGCTACCTCGCACATCTCTAGTGGAAAAGCACCCTTATTATGTGGCTGGTTATGTTATATTTATGTATATAATGTAAGGGTGTGGTTGGGAACGCGTGCGTTTAATCGGTTATGGAGTTTATAATATTGGTGCGTAGGAGAGTTGATTTTGCTTATTGTTATGGTAATTTTGTTACAAGAAAAACTTAATCCCACTCGATTCCATTTTGTCGAACTGTAGGCAAGTTTTATGAGACCTTTAAACGAAAATTAAGTGCCTCTTTACTGTTATTATGAGTTGTATTGTAGTTATTTCCCAGGTTTTATTTTTAAAGATTCTCAGAAGAAATCCTAGAAACGTAGACGCACGACCTTTCTAAATAGGCCTTGTCAGTCTTTTGACAACATTTTGTCATTGATTCTATAGATATAGTAAACGATGAGTTACATTCAAATCTTATTTATAACCATAAACAGATATACTAGGTACATATCATGTATATACTGCTACAGCTTCGTTATCAAGGTATCGTTGATAGTACATACGGGCTGATAACCATCACATTGCATGCTTTCAACGGAACGCGAACCTAAATGTGTTGGTACACAATGGAGCAAACTGCCCTTATAATGTGGCTGTACTTTTGTAAATCAACAAACTTTTGTAGTCCAATTTTTTTTTTTATTTTAGTAACAGACCCGTCCTTTATTGGTAGCCAAAACTTGCAAAATATGAGTTCACTTCTGCCTTTTTCATTGGACGTTATAATTAGAACGGTTATTCACACTCCCAAAATTCTGCTTTTTAGCATCTTTTCGCAGAACTCTGACAGCATGCAGGGTAGCCCAGTTGTAAAGGTTACGACTTACCAGTCGTACCACGCGGGTTCAAACCCAGGCATCTACTTTACTTTGTGTAATTTATTTCATCACAACTGCTCTCAAAACGGCGATGTAAAACAATCAAAAATTCGGAGAGATTTTATATCTTGTGTATGTCACATGTCCCCAAATTGTAAAGTAGAAACCTTAGTCCCAGTAGTGGGAACATTTTATGGCTTATTAAAGGTGTATTTTTAGAGTAGTATCTATGCTTACATAAGACAAATCTGACTGCAAATACCATGCATATAATTATTTAGGAACGCAGACGCAGATATGGCGTAAAATTCTTAATTCTCTGTAAACGAAAAGGAAATTCTAATCTGACCTCATTTCCAGAAGCATGATGAAGACAGAATGTTGAAAGAAGAAAATGGGCCGAAAAATAATTGAAGTAATAAGTCTCGGTTTACGGACGTGAAACAAAAACCTGAAGCCGGACACTGAAACCGGACGAACTGGCCTGAAGCAGGCGAACTGTCCGTGTTTTTACAAATATCTTTGGAAGAAAAATAACTGAGAAGACTGGCAAGGTCGTGCCTTTTGCTAAATGACCGAAATTGTTTTATGTAAACAACTATACATAGACAATTATTTTTTATAGACAATTATAATTGTTTTTAGAACCTAAATACGCTCAGAAGTACAAAGGAAGTACTTTCTAGGTTCTAAACAACTGCTTTTTTGACCTGGAGCTCGCCAGCACTACTGCTTAATTTGAAATTCTGGGTTCGATTCTCAGGTCGAGAAAATGCTTATAGGGTTTTCTCAGTAGCAGCCTGGTGTGTATACTTATGCCCGGGTGATAGCACACGGCTCTCTTCCGATTACTCTACATGACTGTTAATCAAATCTAGAGAAATATTGTGGGTGCAGCCATAATGTCACACCCTCACTGAACACAGACGTAATGTTATGTACGTGTGTGTATTCATTATTTTATTATTAATTGTAACCTTAGTGTACAATAAACTATATATCATAAATAAATATTCATAATACAATAGACGGTTTGCCCTTTTTGTAGTTTTTTCCCTTTTTCTGTTTCCCTAAAAATCGCAAACACTTTAGCTGAAGACAACATATCCACTTTATTTATTGGATTTGAGACGAGAACATAAGGACATCCATACCTCAGATATTCTTAGTTTGTTTTGGGCTCTCCGTAGCGTGACGGATGTAGCCTTCCCCGCCGCTGAGTGTTACGATTTGTATCCGTAGCGGTATGTGAGTATTTTTGATCAACATTTACTTGGTGCTATCGAGTTATCAATATTGCCTTTTCCGGTCTTTTGGGAAGGTATTTTATCAGCAGTTTCATGATGTGTGAACTAATTTCAAGGTTCACACATCAAGAAACTCTTGATGAATTGTCATGCTGTTTCTAGAAAGAACCTTTCTAGCAGCACATTTTTAAAATTATTATTTTTTGCATTACATACATATGTACGAAAAACAAGTTTTGCATAAAGTAAACAGGATATTGCAAAAACACTGGAACTGCATTGGTTGAGTCGATTTAGTATCTTAATATGAAGATCTAAAGAAACTTCAGAGGTACCCAAGATGTCGTTTTCCACGACAATTTAAATAAAAAATTCGGCAATATTTGTGAACAGTCCTACAAATATTTTTATCAAACAGCGAGCGAAGGCCCTCTCGTGAAGGACATCCACAGCTCATCGCTTGTCTAAGGCTTTAATAAAACCTTCTCGAGAGTCCCTCCTACGTCTCGTTTCAATTGTTTTCGGGAAAAAAATCACAATGTTGACATTTTGCAACATTTCGTCAAGTTGATGGAAATAAATTTAGTTTGACTTACCCTCGGGAGGTTGGAAATGAGACTTACCTGAAAGTTAGAAATATATAATTAGTTATGTTATTAAGGAAAAAAAAACCTAAAACATGTTTATGTAAATAAATAAAGTTAAATATTCACGATAAAATAACAAACTGAAATTGAATAAAATGGTCGTTAGTGTTGAAAGAAATGTATATATTTTTTGAAATAAACATTAAAGTTCATTTTGAAAACTAGTTTAAATACAAAAGTTCTTTTGTATTTAAACTAGTTTTCAAAATGTCAGAGATGTCACTAGTTGTTTAGAGCGGCGCTAGTGGTTTAGAGCGACGTGTGTCACGTGACTGGCCACGACACTCAGACGCAACACAGAGTGCTAGAGCGATATAAGTCGACGACGGAGGCGCAGTATTATCATGGCCTCGTGCACATGTGTGCGCTACGCGTTCAGTGGAGTTTCTTAATGGTGTTGCCTATTTTGTAGTAATAATTATTGTGTGGTGATTATTTTATGAGAACTAAAAGTAAGATTATAGTGAAGTACTAACATTAAGTGATTTAAATCGTAACGAGTGTCTATACCCTTTCCTCGACAAACCATGCCTTATTATGCCGCATTTTGAGGTAGCAGATTCGATTAACATTGCTGATGGGACTCAGAAGTCTTTAAATCTTTAATGTATCCTTCATCAAAATACAGAAAACTTTTAAAATAAAATACCTCTTTTACCGTTAACTATTGCCAATTTAGTAACATCCTTCACTAATGTTAAAAAAGCTTATAATAAGAAGCAATCAAGAATCACAAATCTCGCAAGAGTATAAGATGTGGACTCGGCTAGCATTGTACTGATAGTCGTATCCGCCAATGGCTTAATAGCCACGACCCTCGACTAACATCTTAGAGGGCTCCCATTAGGCTGCTAGAAAAACTCAATTCAGAAAGCGGTACTCCTGAACAGGACTAGTATTGTGAGGAGGTTGCTCTTTAAGAGTATCTTTTTATTATTTCATAAATGTGTTTTGTAAGAAGTATATTAAAATTTAAACGATAAGTGAAGAAAATGAATAATCGAGACTTGAGCTATCAAACACAGCGAGAGAGTTGAAGTTAATAATAAACTCGAGCGAAGTGTTTAAAAGTAGGGAAGTTTGCGATAAGCTGCGATCCGGTTTGATTGTTCAACTAATAAATATAATGCAAGAATAAGGAGGAAATATTCATTGTGAAACAAACATTTCATTCACTTTCGAGTTCAACATAGATTGTACAATTATTTATATTAACACACAACGTGAATTAAGCTCACTATTGTATTTCTATATACTTACTGTTATAATACAGTATATACGAAATAAAAGGCAAAGCCCTGATTTACTCTCTGACTCATCATTACTCATCCTAAACCCTTAGACCTAGAACGCTAAAATTTTACACAGAGGTTCAATTCAGAATTGTTTTTTTCAAAATTCATCCCGTAAGGATATGAAACGGAAGTCCAAAGTTGTATAGAGAAACCTACATTGACACGGGCGAAGCTGCTGGCAGAAGCTAGTAATCTATAATTGGCTTGTCTTATATGAGTTTATCTATTTAATTCACACAAAAGTACAGAGACAGATTTAATACCTGCGGTTTATCTCAGAGCGAAGCAGAAATACAGTTTTGTAGGCGAAAAATGATAGTTCAATAAATTATAAATCCATTTTTGAAATGACATTTTCTAAGGAAGACTTGGTACAATTCACCACTATCTCAAATTCTGTGTCCTACCCATCTAGCAATGACGTAGCAAGTAAAATGCTACCACACACTTCGCGTGAGGGAACGAACATCCTCATGGCCCAACCGCCGAGACGACTTCCAGCTACCGTAGGCGGACGACGTGCAATGAGTAGTTCGCCGTTCGGCCGTCCGGTTACCATCCGGACCACGCCTGAGTCGTCGACAGCGCGTGGTGTTTCACGCGCGCTTCAAAGAGATTGTGAGAGTAGTAAAAGTGTGACACGTCCTTTCGCTCCGCCTTAGAGCGAGAGAAGTCATTAGATAATTTTCCAACCTGGTAAAATGGGGGATCATAGAAACGTCTTACTTTAGTGCAAGTGTGGTGCCTCTGAACAGACGATGGCTCACCTATTAGTGACCAAACATCTATACTTAGAAGGACCTTAAAAATGCCACTGACACCTCTATAAACATGGCAACATACTGGGCCCAAAAATTTTGAGGGAAGAGAAAACCATCGATACAAGAAGAAGAAAATTTTGCTGCCTTAAAAAAAATACCATACGTTTAGAAAATTATAAACTAAGGTTTTTAATTAAACAAACTAATTAACGTTTCCATATTTTATTAAATCATAGATTAAATTTAAAAAAAAAAAATGCTATTTATGAATTCATCATTCCTAAAAAGACAATACTGTCAGCCTAAAATAGCCTACCGTGAACTGAGAACCTGTTTATTAAAGGAATAAGTCTAGATAAGCATATTTTTCGCATCCATCTCGGGCTTATTAAATTTTTCAACATATTTTATCTGTGCATAATGCGCGGTTTCTTTTCAGTTATGAAGGCTTATTGTGACTTCAATATGATTGTGATCCAGCCACCTTAGGGGTGAGCTTGCAAACCACGAGCAACGGGTAGCTCACCGTCCGACCGTCCGGTAACCGTCCGGACCGAGCCCAAGTCGTCGACGGCATGTAATGTTTTACGCGCGCCTAAAGAGTTGTCAGCAAAAAGAGGCCCAGTAATGCCAAACCTACGGGGGCCATGGATAGTTCGAAATGGAACCCACGGGACCAGGGGTCGCAACGCAAAGAAGGAATATATGTATAGCTACGGTATACTGTAAAAGTCTAACAGCCCTCTCGCTCCGCCTTAGAGCGGGAAAAGACATTGGATGAATATCTACCTAAAAAACCGGGCAACTGCGCGTCGGACTCGTGCACTGGGGGTTCCGTACAGACTTTACCTATGAAAACAATTCAATCCTCGAATTGAGTTACGAAGATTATTCCGTATCGCAAAAAAAGTTTTTTTAGTAATGTAACCACAAATTGACAGTTTTCAGATTTTTACTGAACCCGTGCTATAATGCCAAATTTCAGAATTTTAGGTCAACGGGAAGTACCCTATGAGAATGATTTGATACCTTGAGAGTGTCGAAATACACGTTTTTTGCAGCATAAACGGCCGTATCTTTTTTTTCGTTAACTCAGAAGTTTAATTTTTTCACAGCTTCAAGGGAGCTGCAGACCATAGTGTATAGTTTAGTGGTAGTTAGAAATTTCAACTCATTACCTCCACGCGTTTCCGAGATAAAGGGTCTTGACAGACAGACAGACAGACAGATAGACAGACAGACAGACGGACAACAAAGTGATCCTATAAGGGTTCCGTTTTTTGTATCGAGGTACGGAACCCTAATAATAGTACGTACCGATATGAAGCGTGTCACTGTAAGCAAAGGTTTTTGATTCTACGAGTATGTACAAGTTGAAATAATCTGTTGTAAAATTTGCACTCTTAAGTATCACCTACATGCAACCGTTAAAATGTTAATTTTATTAATATTTTTCAGACTTGCATATGTTATCTCAACGCTGCATCTCTTTTCTATGATTTGATCCGTAAACAAATATAAAAAAGAACTCAAACATTTTCACGTAGCATGGAGCTACGAATTACTAGAAAGCAGGAAAACTAATCTCCGCTACGGCGTATTTGCTACGCCGTAACCAACTGCTACGGCGTAGCATTGCTACGGGCTACGAACATGAGTCGCTTACAAAAACAACATAATATATACATTGTATCTTACAGTCAAGACTATCGGTAAGTAAAAGAGTTTTGAGGAAATTGATTATTTTCAAGTGAGATGAACTTTTATGTGATCATAAGAATAAGCATATCAGTTTTATCACTGCTGGGAGAGGGAATGCGCCGTAATCCATTACGCGGGTCCAGTGCGGGCTAGTCAGTACAGAAGTATTATTGATATATTTTTAAGAAACCAACATACAATAAGGTTTATAAAAGCACACTAGCTTCTGCCAGCGGCTTCACTCGTGTGAAATTAGGTTTCTCTATACAAACTTTGGAACCCTGTTTCACCCTCATTTTTTTGGTGGCAAATGATCCAATGACTTCTGCTCAAAAGTCGAATTTCCGTTCTTTTCTTAGTGCTTGCCTACAGCATATAGACTATTGATCTGATTGAGCGAATTGTAGACAACAACGCTACTCGACTCACGAAAGTAAAATTAAAAAAACACAGCTTTCCTTTCATCACTACAAAATTACTTTTTAAACCAAAACCAAAATGAATTTCGTAAAATATTGCACTCTTTTACCCCAAATACTCTTAAGAATTTCACCCAAAACATTTCAAACATTATCTACAGAGTAAGAGCAATCACAATGAACATACACGCGAACATTTTCTACGTAAACCGCTTAAGTAATCAAAGGGAACTCTTCCATTAAGGCGGGATGGTGAATTAAAACACGTGGCAACCCCTTAGCCCCGCGGTAACCCCGTGACGAACACACAAGATTCTTGGAGAAGTTCCCGGAATCGACGGAAGTTTTCATGAAACACATTCCTTGCGCTCTAAACACTACGCAGAGGAATTATACAAGTTATGTTTCGGAACCTTTATGAAGTGGCAAAGTGAACAAATAAAATGTTTATGTAATGTATGCTGTACTAGTCTCTGTCAGCAGCTTGGTCCGTGTGATCGTAGGAAATATATACCTACGTCAATCAGTGGTACAGTGGCATTCCACTGGTGAAAGAATCTTTACGACTCGGTCTCTCATCATAACACTCGTTACAAATAGAAATACTTATCTTTCCTCGTTGTAATATTAGTAAAGATGAAAGATTTTACATTGATCAGAAATTAAATTAAATCCTTGACCTTAAAATAGTATTAAAAAGGTTGGAGAATTGACGGTAAAAAATGATTAAACAATAAGTTTTCTCAGTCTGGATGGGACAGGGAGTGTTAGATTTTTAAGTGATTAAAACCCACACTTGTTCCATCAATTGTCCTTTGCGTTTCAGGACCGCGGCAAAAAAACAAAAATAAAACTGTTTCAAACAATTCTGAATAAAACATCACAATGGTGTCATTCACCTATTACCCTTCAAACACTGATTCATCGAAGATCTTTTCGCCCTGTTTTGTCGAAGAGTCGGGAGTTTGTTTATAGTAATAAAACCACACCACGTACTCGGAACGTAGACATTTATTAATTAATACCGAGGTGTCTTATACCATCCTCGGTAACGAAACCATAGCGCGAATTTAAATCGACCAACGCCATCTATCGAGGCAAGAGGTACTAAAAAATTGTTTTAGAGATTAGGTTTGGCTTAAATTCAATATTTTGACGTGATAAACACTTTTCACAAAATGCAAATATTTATAGATTTCCACCAGGCGTGATTATGATCAGCTCTCGATCTCTTGGCTCATCAAAACATTAATGATACAAACTTTTTTTAACAAATTATCATTTCAAATCACGATATTTAGAATGATCCACAAACTTAGACTACTGTCTATTCTTCTGTCTAGTGTATTAAGTCACTGTATTTTGTATCACACAACATTTCAAAATGCTGCTAATGTAATTATTTCTTGGCTATTCTCAAGCAAAGAGCAAACTTGTCAGTGAAACAGAATTGTATTAAGTTCGCCTCTTCTCGTTTGTGCCCAGATTAGATTACTTTGCCTACAAGTTACTTGATCGCGTTACGTTACAATTTACTTCAAATAAACTTATTATGTTTGCTTTTGAGACCGAATAAATTGAATGTGGTTCATGATAAAGGTTTACCGTATGTTGCTTATGTTTAAAAAGGAATTTTGTTTACAGCCTTCAACTAATTTCAAAATTGAGTGGTTTTTCTTCTAACTACTACCTGCGTCCCGCGATTTCCCCGCGTCTTTAGTTACCGCTTCGGTTCTTTTGGGTTTAGTATGATATTATGTAACCTCAATAAATGGGCTCCAATACTAAAATCATTTTTCAATTTAAACTAGTACCTAGTTCCTGAGATTAGCGACAACTTAATAATTTTATTTTAATTAATTTATAAAACGAAATCAATTACAACTAAGTCAAGGTGTAATGTGCAAGCACAGATGTGTTTGTGAAAAAAGATTTTTTATTATGAAATCATAGTATACCATATTAAATACACTTACCTAGTTTATGTATCTAGGTTATGGGGAATTTTCACAAAATACTTAAAAATAAAGGTATACGAGAACATGACGAACTACGAATAACAGAAACTCGCTCGCAGCGATATCTGTACCCCGGAAAAGCAAAAGCGGAAACTTTTCAAGCCTTCGAGAATTATGCAGCAATGTAATACGGTAAACATTTCAGAGATGGCGCTGTGAATCGTTTGCAGTGATACTACCCGGAGAAAATTTAAGCTCCCAGAAGTAGCCCTCTAGCAGAGCGCGCGAGAATTAACAACAACCCCGAGATCTTCGCAATTCACGAAACTTTCGATAGATGTCGCGAAACGAAAATGTATTTTGTTAGACCTAATAACGACACAGCGAAGCTAAAGTACGATGTAAAACTGTGGAATATCATAGCATTAGATTTCAACATCGTACAGTTTTATCGTAAGTGGTTTTTACTTATTATTTGTTGTGGGAATTCAGTGTCCGGCAATTTCAACATTAAAATCTAATCTTACCTTTAACAGATGAGGATCCCTTTCAGCAGCATCCAGCAACGACTCCGCCTCGCTCAGCCACGCCACGAATTTCTCCAGTGACCGGTCGAAGTTCTGCAGTGATGAAACTGCTGAATGCAGAGCTTTGCCTCGAGCGACAATGCTGTGAAAAAAAAAGATAATTTCAAATACATGCAATTTTTGGTTTTAGTTTTAGTCAGTTGTAATTAGTATAGGGTTTTTATTATTATTTTATTGTAATCATAGTTAGTATTTTGAAATGTAAATAAATTCAACACAGCTAGTTACATGTTTATGAGGATGTAATTTTTTATTTCATTTAGCCAAAACAATTTTTTTCGGGAATGTGATTTTATGTATACATTTCGGGTTGTTACCCAAGTATAGCATTTTGAACATTGTTTATTTTTTTACTGATCGAGCTGAATATTTCCTCTCAGAATATGATAAAGTCATAAGCAAACGATTTTATTATTAGAGTTTACGTTAAAGTTATTATTTTAATTAAAGTTTACGAATGAAATATTCATGAATTCTGTGACTTAAGGTGAATATTTATGAGTTAGTTTAAACAGCCTGAAGCTTGTTGAATATTAATCATTTGGTTAATTTAAATGTTAAAGTTCAGCAGCAGCAGTTACATTAATAAGGTAACATAGAACAATGTTTTCAATCCTATAATAGGTGTGTTCTTCATTACAACTTGTTGAAAAGCATTTTAATTATGGAGTAGAAACGGTAGTATTTATCTTTTGTTAAACTATGCCATCTAGTTTCCGTCAACGAAAATACTGAAAGGCTTTCTTGGGTACAGTCCAAGATAAACATAACACCCAAATCTGCGTAAACACTTCACTAGATGGCGTTGTTTAAAACATCTAACTCGCTGTTTAAAGATAGCGTTAATTGCAACTGAAGCTCCGTTTTTTTTTTATTTCATCATGAATATATAATATATCTTTGAAGTCATCTCACCTGTTATTAAGCTCATTATATCTGTGATTGATAGCCTCTGTGGAGCGTTTGATACGAGTTGTGTCATCATTGCGATAAACCGCGATCAAGCGTTGTGTCAGCTGACCAAACAGTTCGATCTGATGCTTGTATTGATGAACTTCAGCGTGGAATGACTGTAAACAAAAAAAAAAAAGATTATTCGATACTGGATATTAAAATACTCAACAACCAAATAAGTAAAAGGAATATACACTTTTAACAGTTACGCCATCTAGTGGCTGAACTCTACAAGTTTTTGCGGTACAAATTGGTTACGAACGGTAACCAATAGATGGCGTTAAACGGAAGTTATGACGGTTGAAGAAAACAAATGTCTTTAGTTGTAGCAATAAAGATCGGGCGTCGTGATAGGCATAATTAATGTAATTAAATTGCTCCAGTTATATTATAAACATTAATTTTATTCAAAGTTTAGTCGTTGGGTTACAGTCACGTCATGTTTTCCAAGATACGCTACTTTGAAGTTTTGATTGAAGCAATCGTGTTTTCTTAAAGAATTCCTTTTATTTAACTGTGAACCGACTCTTAACATGACTTTAATTGGCTCCCGAGTTCGTAATGAGAAAAGTTAGATACCAATAACAACTGTCTCTCCTTCCTCGAATGTTTTGAGGAACCTCTTCAAGTAACTCCTTCAGTCCTTCCGCTCTCACTGATTCGAGAAGGAGTGCCAGATTTTTCTGACTAACACCCGTGTTATTTTAATTTTTCTTTGCGTTCCATGGCCTCGGTAACTCTTTCGAACAATCCCGCAGCCCTCCAACAGGCATCATCGGGTTCCTACTCACTATCGCCTGTTCGGGTTTAGCGGGAATTGCCTTATGTTAAATGACTTAATTACAAAATCTCTAATAATAGGGGTTAAAGTATGAAATTGCCGTTTTTTAAAATAGGTTGTTTTGAAGTGTTATATCTTTGGATTGACTTGGAATTACAAGTTGGCGGCCTGCTGATCGCTTTACCCTTAATTGAAATATAATTATATTAATTATAGTAGTTATGATTTTATTGCTAACTAATGTTTGTCTGTGAGTTTGTCCGCGTGACCAAGGTACTTATAGGAATCATGAATTCTATTAATTTTGCTGGAATAAATAGTAGATTTCAAGATTAATTTTCGATATATTGACTATCCTAAAGTATCACGTGAATTCATTGCTGTGTGTAAAACTACGAATAAAAGTACCAACAAATGTACAAAACTCCGCCATCAAATATCCTTTTAAAGTTTGATGACTCATATCTATAGGACTTATAACATAAAAAAATAAATATGTTTAACTGAATCTATTTCGTTTGAGGGTATTTTAAGTAATGACGATTTGAAAACTGACGTAGATAACAAAAATCGTTATTTTTAATAAATATATATATATATTTTTTTGTATTTTCATTTTATCAAACACGATGTAATATGCCATTAAAAACTATACATTTCATATGGATGTTTATGCTGGCCACGTCGCCCCGTTACCCCTATGGCCGTGTTAGGCAGGCTCTCGAGCAAAGCGGTTTTTAGACAAATTTTCGTAATAAACAAATTTTAAAGTAATTTTAACATTTGGGCAAATTTTATTTACACATAATAGAAGTTTAATAAATTATCTACCTAGTAGTATATAATTTTCTTAAAAAATCTGTAATTAACGTGATTTTTTTTAATTCAAAGTTAAGGATGCTTTGAGCTAACCTCCCCTATATAAGACAATTATCTCTTCTTCTCAGTCGTACACTCCTGGCGGGGTGGTCGTGGTCACGGATCGCCTGGTTGCAGCTTTTGCGAGACATTTTCATCTCTCTCTATTCGTAACACTGTGTGTAATGAGTGAACAATTCGAATATAATTTATTGAGGTCTGTTCATCTAGTGGGTGATCGGCCCAAGAACGTTGGCCCTGTAATCTTAGGGCGCCTTTAATTTATGCGTTTTTTGACGGACGGCTGCGGTACCGTAGCGGTGCGTTAGTCGTACTGTGCACGGACGATCGTTTTTTTTTTATACAAAGCGCGCGGTGCGGCAGCTGCGCGGCGCTGGTACCGCGATCGCTCGACAACTTGATGATTTAGCGCCCTTACTCTACTCTAAGACAATGATACCAAATGCTTAATTACAAAACTTATAGCAAAGATAAACAATATCTCAGTACTTAGACTTCCAGGATGCACATAAAGCACCACCAAGTCCCGTTCCCATGCAAAGTGGAATATTAAAGGGTTCTGCCGCGGCCGGCGCCAATTAACGAGGATTTATAGCAACGTGCGAGTAACTTGAACTAAGTTGTGAGTAATATCGCCTGCGAGCACCGCCAGATATGGATGTTTTAAGGGTAATATGGCTTGCCTTTACATCGTCAAGAAATATTATGGGATTGAATTTATGTTGAGGCGTTTCTTGAAAGTTGAGATTTCCTTTTTTTTTAATTAATATAAACTAGTGCTTGACTGCGATCCCACCTGATGGTAAGCAGTGATGCAATCGTTGATGGTGAGGCGCACTATTTTATGAAAAACCTTTTCACTCTAGCTATGAAGACAACTAAGTTATAATCGAACGGGAAGACAGCAACAGGCTAATTGTCATTCGATGTACGGGGTATAAACGACGTAGCGAAACGCTTAGTCCGGATCGTAGAGGGTTCAACAACTTAAGGGTGGGTAGTCGCCGTACGTCGGTTTGTCCGATGGATTCATTCAGAATACTTCTTTTATAACTATATTTTGAGTGCTTTTGAAATGATTTTTCTCCACTTCAATCGTTTCAGACGGTATGAAAAAAGAATAAAATCTCTTTAGGGTATCAATGAATCACACACTGTAGTTATCAATTTGATGGAGTCGAGTTTAAGAAAATGAGTGACCGTTACATGTTTACTGTATGGACTCTAAGAGTGATTTTAACATCTGAGTTTGTTTCTGTGTTCCTTCTCAGAGTACCCAGCTAGAAAACACGGTCTCATCTAGTTTAAACTGACGAAAAAATTTACGTGTAAAACTGTATTTTAAACCAGTTTGAAAATAAATATTTAGAAAGTGCTAAAGATGGAGGTATTAGCTTACATAAATAAGAATGTCAAAAAATAATCCTAATCTGAGCAATTAACACAATCTGAGTTTATTACCAATCATCCAAACTGTACAAAAGGAGTGTAACACCTTATAGGTATCTCTCAATATTTTTCTTTACGTTATACAAAATTAGCCCATGATAACATTCCAGGAGTAGCATCAAGGAATTTCCCAGCTCTGTAACAACGTATATTAAGACATTATACGTCAGAGTTAGCTCAACACAAACATACTCGGTTACAAGGAGGTGTGTCTACTCCCTGCCTACACATATAACTACGCACAATTCGTCTGTATGTATGTATCGTCGCGGTAATTATGCAAATGTACAAAGTTTCCGCTGGCGTCGGCACTAACCCCCAACGTTTATATTTTTGCCGATTCCACAAGAAATTGTATTGCAGCAAGTTTTTGTACGCAAAGGGGTATACTCAAGATAATGTTCGGAAAGTTTAGTAATAAAACGTGTCTATGTTACATGAAACTAGCTTAATTTAGGGAGGGTTTTGTTTTACTTAAGGCACACATACAAGGTAAAGATAAGTTAAAATATTATATTAACTAACTTAATCTCGACACACGGTTAATATACGATAAATGATGTATATTAAATGTTCTCATTTCTTCCCCAATTAGGGTAAAATATCGCATAATTATCTGTATTAAGATACTAATACTACCATAGCCTTCGTTCTCTCCCTATCTTAAGTTGGTAAGTTTTCGTTGCGTGTTTTGCTTCATTCAAATGTATTGTTAGCGATAATATGACATTGGAGACGCCAACCGTAATCGTGGCGGTGAGTCGCTTCTTTGAGGAGTGTCTAGCCGTCACAGCGTTTTGAACTTCAGAGTAACGCAGGTCCTCACTGGACTTGGTAAGTTGCCTCCCTAACTTCTTGCATTGGATTCAGGCGAAAAAAGATCCCGGGCGTCACCATTGTGCGTACCACTCGTAGGACACGGTGGAGGATACGGTGAACTGTGCACCACTTGGGCTGAGCACCGCCGTGTCCTCGTGGGGGCGATCGGCGGCAATGAGCTCTCGCACCGAATCCTGGTACAGACAATGCTACAGAGCGAGGCGGAATCGGTGGCGGTTTCCTCCTTCTGCGTAGCAGTAATGCTAGCGAAGGAGTCGGCCGCACGCGTGACGGATCGGACATTCTCACGCCCCAGTCGCCGGGAACCCGACCCTGACTATCATAGTCACCGTAGGCGTTGGCTTACGTACGACTAGCAATAGATAGCTCGCTGTCCGACCGTCCGGTAACCGTCTAAACCGAAGCCGTGTCATCGTAGTGTTCCACGCGCTGTTTAAAGAGATATAACAGCAGCAGTGCCGATGAGCTAGAGCGGGAAATGTCATTGGATGACTTACCACCTAAAAAAAAAGCATCTTCTTGAGACGCTAATGGCGATAGACAAAGGATAGCTAAAAATCTTCTAATTTAGACTTGTCACTTGAAAAACTAACAATCATCTTCGCCCATGAATCTCTAATCAAATATTTCTCTGAATATTTCACATAACATGTGTGTCGCGTCGTTGAATATCTTTCATTAACAGATTCATGTGTCGACAATCCGATCACGACCGAACGACTGAACGAACGAACGGCTGAACGGAATGAACGAGAAAATATCTCCTCTATTTACTGAAGGATTTCCGACTTATCATTTTCCTCATGTCGATATTACTGAATCGTATATTTTGTATTTATTATACCACTAGTTGATGTCTGCGGTTTTTCCCGACTGTATCCATATTCATAAATAACATAGTTTAGTGAATAAATAATATAGTTTTATATTTCTCATTTTAATTCAACCCTGTGTTTACCCTTTGTTTAATTATTGAGTATTGAGTACTCACACGTTCCATCATCATTTAATTCAGTACGGCACTAAAATCTAGAAATATCTTATAGGTGTGTTAGTATTCGCCCGCGTGCATAAAATATAGCCTATGTTACTCAGGAATAAAGCAGCTTTCTATCGGTGAAAAAAATTTAGCAATCGGACCAGTACTTCCAGAGATTACCAACAAAACAACATAAAAACAAAGTTTACCTCTTTATAATATTAGTGTAGATCGATGGTGTAGATATATTCAACATTCAAATTTTCAGCGACTAGTTTAATTTCATCCCATAGATATAAAATTGTGCTCAAAAACGACAACATTTGAAAGCCAATTTTGTTTCTGTTCTTTTTTCCCTATGGTCGACTCTATTCTACCCAACTCCTGGTCAAACACGCCGCACCTTTTTCTTTGTATCCTTTCCAGGCCAGTTAACGAACTGACCGGAAAAAGCCATTCTCTGACTAAATAAAATTACAAAATCTGTACCTATCTAAAATGTATCTTTGTTATAGACATCGTTGCGTATAGTTAGTTACCTATATATCTGTTTTGTCAAAACTTATGTATAGATTTGAAAGGTTGACTATTTACTGTATGTAGTTAAAATCGATACACAACTTTCATCAAATAACGTCTCCCACTCTAGGTGGAGCGAGAGTGTCAGACTTTTACTAACTAAAGTCCACCTGTGTTCGTCCGGTTGCTTTTTGCGTTTCAGGACCGCGGTGATTGTTTCGAACAATTCCGTAAAATTGTCTGTCACATCGCTCATAAAGAAAACAATACATATGATTATATGGTCCAGTAGATATGGTATATATGTGATCATATGCTCTATCTTTACAATTTGACAATGAATCAGTGTTAACGATTGTCCAAAAATACAAAAATTTCTAAAATGTCAGCACTATCAAAATACCGCATAATCTGTACCAAATATTGTGAACATTCAACACGCGTTATGGCTGAAAGAATACCTCTCTTTGTCTCAAGGTTCTGACGTATTATGAGTTATGACGTGGAAGTGACAGTCCACCTGAAGGTAAAAGGCAATTACGACATTTTTCCGACAGGCCTACGACATTTCGGAGAAATTTGAACCAGTACAGATAAATTGACAGCTTATTCAGAGAACGTCACGGACAGTTGGCAAGAAACAGACAAGTATTGACAGATAGGTAGATATGTATGATGATATTAATGCAGAAAGGACTTCAGAGTATGGGACAATGCGGCATCGAACGCAGTGAGCTGAGATAACGCGAGGAGACGGCGTATCTTAGTGTGTCGAGAAAAATGTTACATGATATATGTGCGAGATTATCATGTTATAGAGAGAAAACATGAAATATAGGTGGAATATTTATATTGATACGTGAAAAGGTAATTTGCATAAAGCGTAGCGAAGGAGCGTGAAATTTAACACAGTTTTTATTTTTAGAATTACTAGTAGAAATACATGAATGTAACTAAAGATCTAGTACAGCAAAGGTCTCAAAGGTGAAGCCTAGATCTAGCATTGAGGCTACTTGGCATAGAAAATGGCGAGATATAACATTTCATACCTTACAAACTCTACTATGTACGTTTGTAAACGTTTTTTTTCAGTTTTGCATCTTATAAAGACGAAAGAAAATATTGTACAACGTTTTTTGACTCTAAATGAAAATCATACTGTAGATTCATTATATTGTAGTAGGTAAATTGTGAGAGTACCTAGACTGCAGCTTCATCAGAAAGTGGGCCACATCAGCAAAATAGCTGTGAGAAGTAGAGGGAGTGAAGGAAGAAGTATAGACCCATATTATAATAACAATAATAAGGTAACGCTTGTAACGCTTTAAGTATAACCATATATTAACCTGATTAATAACTCGTCGTCTAGCTAAGCTGGTACAATATCTACAAAATCTGAATACCTCCCCAAAATTATTCAGATCCATAGCAGACACAATCCATTACACCACACCCGACATTTTCTCACTACATCTTCTCGCATGCACCTCACACTCAGACGGTACCACAGAGCAAGGAATCGCAGCGCTGGCAGCTTCTGAAGATAGCTGTATAGCATAACATAGCATAGTCAACCTTATAATGTTCCCACTGCTGGGACTCGGGCCACCTCTCTAGGAGAGGGAAAGGCCATAATCCACCACGAGGGTCCAGTGCGGATTCAGAAATAAAAAATCAGAAACGTTTATAAAATAGACCAATTTTCAAATAGACCAATTACAGGCACTTTTGAATTGTAAAAAAAAGAGTGGAGCTAAATTGCACTTTCCAAAGCGTAGATCTCTATGGAGAAGAACGTGCAAGAAACTCCATGAAAACTCTTTTAAATCATATTATGAGTTACATAAATCTTGGTTACATATTTCTTGTCGCTTCTAATATGTGATTGGTGGACGTGACGTCTTCGAATGTCTGATTCTAAGACATGCCGGTTTTCTCACGATGTTTTTTTCACCATTTTGAGAGCAAAGGTGTTGAAATAAATAACACAAAGTAATGCCCCTAGCTACAACAACAGCTCGGTAAGTCGAAGCCATTCCACTGGTCTACCACTGGTCTCAAATTCAGATAAGATGCATTTATCCTGTAGCTTCATCTCTAGCGTTCACAACGGAACCAAGATGACATTGGCATGCTATAGCAGGTAGTGTGTCTTCATTAGTCAGTTACTATCAAAGTTATATTGTTGTATTTCTTTCCTTTTTTTTTCCTTAATGTAAAGTGCGATGTTTGCTGGTGTGTACTATAGCGGTGGCCGCCGCGGCGTCATGTTGCTCTGTGGCATATGATTACAGTTCGAGTCACGTCATCAACCTAATACAAAACTACAGACTGTCGCGCTGTTCACGCAGGGATGTTTTATCAGCTTTTTATTATGGAAACATTACTTTAGTCTACATGTCTGAGAAACTGGAAATAGGGTTTCTGAAGATGTTTAGGTGACAAGATATATGCTGTCCAAGAAATGCTGTTTATTTTGGAGGATTGATATGTTGTTGATGTCTTCATTAAATGGGTATTCGATACGCATAATAATAACTTGGATGCAGAAAATTGCGTTGGATGAATACAAACGAGTGGAACTTGTGGTACATACTAAACAGAACAGTAAACTCGTCTAAAGTTAAAGTTATTTTCAAACCGACAATATGCTGAGCGTCCTGATTGTCTATGGTCTTTCTATATAAGCTAAGTTTTACAATACTCATGTTACACTACAGAGTTTACTGCTTGAACTTTAAAAGAGACTTTAACCCCTGAACTTATTTCGGTATTTCTTCTGTGTTAGAGTAGTCAGCTAGGAAACACTGGCCTTATCTAGTTTAAATTGACGAAAAAATTGATGTGTAAAAGTGTTTTTTTTTTCAAACCTATTTACAAAATTAATATCATATTACAGAAATTTGCTAAGTAATTTCTCTTGTTTTGTTTTAACTTTAATATAATAGTAATTTATTTAAGTAATTTTACAAAGAAATACATAAAACAAACGTATGAATACTCAGTAGTACTACGTTCTAAAAAGATTGGCTTCGTTACCTAATTATATAAAAACTAGAAAACTTTACTTGCACGTAAGTTTTGCAAACATATTTATTTATCAGCCAACCCTGATTTTTTGTTGTTTTATTTTTGTGTTTTTTTTTGTTTGTGTGCCTGAGTTTTTGTTGATGAAACCTGATTATATTCTTTTTTGTTATCGTACTTGTTAATGATCCTAAGTTTTCTACTACTTTTTCTGTGCCTACCTTTACCCGTGAGAACCTGTAATTGGCTCAATGTCTCCTAAACAATTGGCATTCATTTCACCTCATAGTCGGCCTTTTAATGTTCCCACTGTTGGGACTCAGGCCTCCTCTCTAGGAGAGGGAATGGGCCGTAATCCACTACGCGGGCCCAGTGCGGGTTGGTGGATGTCACATGTCTTTGAATTTTTGGTTCTAGGACATGCCGGTTTCCTCACGATGTTTTCCTTCACCGTTTTGAGAGCAGCCGTTTTTCACCTATGATTAAATAAATAAATAATCTCTTCTTCATACCTTCTGCTCCCTAAGCTGCATCTCCAGCACATCGGCAGTATTGGCCGGCGGCTGCATGGCAGCCAGCCTGGCCTCCATCCTGGACAGCCAGGCGTCCGCGTCGCGCCGCCTTGCCTCGTAGCGCTGCGAGTCGCCCAGCATGGCATCAAGCTGCGCTTTGCGTTGAAGCACTCGCGCATTGGCTTCATCCCAGTGCTCACGAAGTGCAGTTACTGTGGACAACAACACAAAAGTTGATTAAATAAATTTAGAGATTGCGTAAACCTTTCTGGTTTGGAAGGAGACAGACGAGGGCTTTGCCCAGCTTTAGTTTACTTACAAAAACGGAATTTTTGTGTCTCTCGTAGACCGAAATTTCGCCACTACGGGACTTCACGTGTCGATGACTATATGTAGACTGATGAGATGTTTATAATGTTTGGGTGCGTAAGGACAAGCAGCCGGTTCGTTTCAAGATTTATTTGCAATATGACACCAAAGTCAATCCAACTACAGATAATAATTTACTCGAGTACTAAGTAGGCACTACAGTACAGTTTTTAATTAAAATAAAATTATTGTTGTTTTAAACACGAAAGGCAACGTTAGGGAATGGACCATACAATGAGAGTTCTCAGGAAAACTCACACCACCAGTTGGCGCCACTAAGCCAAGAGATTTTCTACTTTTGAAAACGTACAGGTACATGACGTTGACGTCTAACAGTTAATATTGATGTCTAATTACTAATGTCATTAACATAAGCATTGTGACAGGTGCCTAGACCTGACGACTCAGTGCTGCCACCTGGTGAACGTCAATTTAGAAAAGCCTCATTATTGTAAATCTAATCCATGAATAAATTCTTCTCTGTATAAAGATTTTTTCTCAACTAAGAGCATTTATGACTTTTAATTATGAAAGATTAAATAATCTTGTCTGCTAAACGGTGACTAGATGTCCCTCATTGTAACTATGAGCACTTTTCAATTTAAACTTAGGTAATTGCTTTCCTGTCTCTGAAGAGTCTTTAGCTGAAACGTTTTCAGTTTAATTATTTATTGGCTTTTTTATTTCACCTTTGATACCGTTTGTGGGTTTACTCACGAGCTGTTACGAGAGCCCGAGACGGTGGGACATAATTAATTAAATTAGTAATTTTATTACGTAGCTGAAAAGGTTTGTAGGTTTTATCAACGCCGGTTAAGCGAGATAATTAATAAAGTCTAATGTGGTAATAGGTATTATGATTATGAGTCTTGGTAAAATAGGAAAATTATTACAATTTTCTTGAGTTTAGGGAAAAAAGGATCGGATATATTGCAAATTAACGTGAAGGGATGTCTTCATACCTTTTTACCCTTAACAAAATACTTGTACGCATTATGTATGAAAGGCTTATGATAAGGAGAACCCAAAAAACTGTCCCCTTCGCCCTTTCCTTTAATATATGGTCCCAACCAATAATAAGAGAATTTTCTCAACACATTCTTAACAAAAGAATTACTTACAAGGTTCTCAACAAAAACAGCCATATTACGAACCCCAAATGTATGTTTTTGTGTCAAGGAATATACATGATATTGTATGAGATGCCCAAAGGGACCGGTTTGTCAAACTGAACCATGTATATTAAAATATCTATTCACATATTCAAATACAAAATGTATTCGTACTGTGAAACGCAACTCGATATTGAAAATACACGACCGACCAAGTTGGTTTTCCATTGCGGGTTTAGACGCACGTCTTCAGTAATGTTATTGAAGGAAACCCGCAATGTATTCTAAAACAGATTTTCATTCGAGATTTGATGTGGCGTGGGAGATTGCAGGGTACCATTATCCAGTAGATCAAGAAAGATAGTAAATATGGAATAAGTTGAAAGTAAATTGCTTTTGAACAAGTACACAGTAGGAGTGATAAGATTCTTGTGAGGGAGATTTGTTTTAATGTGTCAAACAAAGCTGCTTCAGGTTGGAAACATTATTTTGACGTTTTAATGGACGTGTTTATAGGAAGATCAACGAATCTGTTGAGTGTTCTGACTTGTCTTCTTTCTTCTAATGAACTGTTATTTCTTAAGGTTTAGAAAACTGCCATACATATTGTCGTTATCTAGATAAAAAGCGTAGCTCTTTGTTTTTCAAATCAAATCAAAAACATTTATTCCAAATAGAAAATTTACAGGCACTTTTGAATAGTGAAACGGGTATCCTATGTGCTAAAACAGGACTTGGCCAACCCGTGTGCCAAAATTCATCGAAATCCGTTTAGTCAGTTGAGCGTGAAGAAGTAACAATCATTCATACAAACGTTCGCCTTCATAATATAAAATCTCTAATTAATTTTCACGCTCAAACATGTTGTTTTCTTTCAATTCCAGCTCGATAACACCATAGAATACAGTTAGTTCAACACAACACACGAAGCTCACAAATAATATCTAAACACAAACATTAGAATCTCAGACCGATGTATGACGTTTATGAATTAAATATCATGCATTTGAAATTCAAACCTTATTTAGATAATACCAACTCTACTACGTGAGTAATAAGGTTTGATTTTGAATGGTCGTGAAAAGGGGGTGAGTTTAGTTGAAAATGAGTTGATGTGTTGAGTTAGAAATGTGAATATTATAATGAAGATATATTTCCCGAGGACCGCCGTCTTTCATGTCAGCCTAGCAAAACACTTCGGGTGATTAAAATATTATTTTTGGACAGATTCTGTCATATTTCTACTGCTTTGTTTACCAACATTATATTTGTTTAGTAAGAAAACAAACACGTATTTTTTCTAACTAGCTTCTGAATGCGGCTTCGCCCGCGTGAAGTAGATAATTTTAAATAGGTCCAGTAGTTTTTGAGTTTATTTGTTGCAAACAAAAACATAAAACTTTCGTCTTTATAATATTAATAATTAATTAATTAACTATAGACAAACAAAAAGACAAAATATTTGCTAAACTGCATTAAAGTTTAAAAAAAAAATGGAAAGATTTTAAATATAATAGAATACAAGATTAAAATAGTCCCCAACATCTGCAAACACGACTAATTTCACACTGAAATAAAAGCAGCCTTAAAAAGTCAGTCCCTAGTGCTGCGAGGTGCGATGTTCCTGGCCAAAATTCTGTGCAAATGAGATGCACACTGAGTCAAATAGTGTCGCACTAAGGTCGTTACGTGATGCCAAGTGGAATACTGTGTCAGTTTGATATTTCGTTCGCAGTTTGCCGAGGGATTTAAAATCGTGTGCAGAATAAAGTTAGTTTAACGTTTTGGACGTCATTGTTGTGAGTCAAAAGGTTTTCGTTTTATGAAGACTTGATAGGACTTATGATTTCAAAAAGTTTGATACCTATGTGCTGATCTATAGGTATCAAACTTTTTGAAATGCACCCTATGTTCTTCGTACAGCTGACAGGTCCTTAATTCCTTATGCCTCTCTGCTAGCGAATTCGCGTGCCTTGTGTGATACCGATCTACACAAGCAATTAAGTCATAGGGTGCCTTTAACCGTTTAACTATTGGCTGGTATTGCACCAGTCTGTGCGTAGGGATATTGCATGCGTGCTTGAAAAGAAAAACCAAGTATCCGATTTCCTCTTCGAACACAAAACAGCCACAAGTAGACTTAAGAGTCGGAAGAGCTTTCTTCGTAGCACACAGGCCATCCAAGACCCACCATCTAAAGAAATAATCAAGCTTTGAGAAGAACATCATCTACCACCATCCGACTTCTTGAAACCCCAGGAACATCTGCCACCTGGACATAAATTGCGGTGGCCTATATGGAAAGCAATAAATCAGTTGCGCACCCACGTAGACAAATACAACTTGGCGTAATGGCGTTTTATACACTCGTTGAGTGCGGTGCCCCTGTTCAGATCAAGAGGCGCACGTTGGAGTGCCCCAAGTGCCCATACACCTGCACTTTAGATGACTTAGTGAATGTCACCGATGCTGCAGTTAAGTTAACCAAACTATTTAAGGAGTTTGAGTTTTTACCACCGATTTGAAAAGAAGAAGAGTAAACTGAATAAGAGCTTGTACTCTTTACCTGTTTGAAATAATGGCTGAAAAGAAGATAAAACGACATAAAAATCTCCGTGAAAACGTAACACACGGACAGACAAAACTTAAAGAGTTATACTCCATCTGTTTACGTAATTAACTAAATGTAAACCATCTTAAGATGTCTTTTATCTAAAAGTTGTCTAAAAATGTTTACAATTTGTTATTTAACTATATCGATGTTTGGTAATTAACTAAATTTAAATATTTTTTGTATGTCTTTTATACGGTTTTTTTTTTAATAAAATGTCTAATCCGTTTAGTTAACTACCTAAACAAATGGAGTATAGTTTCACAATAATATGACATTGATAAAAAATTAAATGATGTGTGACATTATGACAACACAAAGAAGATTACAAAAACGAAACCTTTAGCATGACTTCTAGTAACACCATCCAATTAATGTTGGTATTATGTCATATCCGATTAGTCCCTACAACAGGTTTTAATTTTCCAGTCGGTACCAAAGACCAATGCTGCGATAAATTACAGCCTCTTCTCTCGTTAAAACATAAGTGAATACGAATAAAATAACAATAATACAAGTTTACGCTCCGGACATACTTCTTACGACGCAGTAAAACTTTTCACGACGTCGCATTACTGCGGTGTACATAAAGTCACAATTCTGTTAGTAACCAACAAATGTTTATTTTCAATTGTAACGACCATATTTTACGTGATCACTAAAAACTGTGTGAATTAAAAGATCAATTAATTACCTATATGTATGTTTTTATTTATAATCGATAGAAGTCAATGAATTTTGTTTACAATTTTTGAATCTGAAATTGAGATTATGTTAATTGTATTATCTATAAAATACGTAAATTTATTTTTACAATTTTTAGTAGGCTGATTATAAAATTAAATCGGAATCAACATATATTGTTATACATTTGGTTGATCATGATATTATACTTTACCAACAATAATTATAATGCCTCCCCAATTTTAATAGTTCGACTCATAATAACAATTTAACTACCCACAAACTTCTAAAACTACATCCATTCGTCTTACAAGATATCCCATCTTCACCGACATTTCAGCAGCTCACCTACTAAAAAGCCCAGTGATACGACACGACAACGTAAAACAAAATTAATTACACTACGCAAGGGGACACCGTGGTCGTTTAGCTTTAGTTTACAACTAAACTTTGTCCAGGAGCGAGCGCGCGGCGCACTGTGCGGCAGCTCCACACGCTGGTTACTTTGACCGCGTCATTTAATTTACCTACAGTTCGTATAGGATTATTGAGGGTGACAACGTAACCCGTTGCAGTTTTACGACCACCTGGGACTGTTTAAGTCTTGGTAATCTTATACACAGGTACTTTAAAATTTTCTACTTAACAATATATTTCATTTAAATTAACTGTCATATCCAGACCAGGAGGCGGATCAGCTAAGCAATAAGAATTACTGAATATATTTATCAAACACCACGAAAATCAATTCCCCATAAAACTGGTATCATGTTTGAAAATGTGGCAGTTTTTTTTTTCTAATATCCTTGGCTCACATTAGGAATTACGCCTGTATCGTGCATTCACAAACATATAAAGTTACATACACAAGATGCTCAGACCCAAAACCACTACTATAGGTCATACGAACAATTTTTTCGTGCGAGAATCGAACCCGGGATACATAGCACAGCAGCCAATCGTTGAACCACTGTGACAACTGCACCACCAAATTAAGCATAAGATTTTGAGTTTTAACGGCCTATCACGGACTGGTGGCACCATTACTGAGATACGGCATTATATTTTGGGGTAATTCGGTAGACAAAGAATTTATATTTAAAGCTCAAAAGAAGTGCATTAGAGCAATGTGCCAAATAAATAGTACAATTAGCTGTCAACTTTACTTCAAAAAACTAAAAATTCTCACATTGCCTTCCCTATACATTTATGAGTCAAATATTTTTGTTAAATCAAATCCAAGCTACTATAAGACTGCTGTCAAAAGCTATTATCGAAAATTAAGGGATAAAAAAAGGTTAGAGGTACAAATACCTTATGGTAAAACGGCACTATTAAATAAAAGTATTTTATGCATGACATCATTAATCTATAATAAATTGCCTGATGACATTAAACAATTACCAATCCTCCAGTTTAAAAAGAAACTACATTCATTCTTAATAGACAGATGTTATTATGATGTCAAAGATTACTTGGATGACAAAAATATTGTATTCCAATGACAAGAAAGGAAAAATAATTATCATTTTTTTCCCACGTATGTATGATAATATTGTGAATTGATAATTTAAATTGCTTGTTTCTTTCCTCTTTAATATATATTGTATTATTATATAAGAATTTAATTGGCAATGTTGTAATAATGAATTATGACGAATATGACTTCGAATTTAATTTCTATGTATTAATAATTTGGAATATTTTAATAATGTATCGAGACTAATATGATTAATTGTGTTTTAAATTCTGACTTATATTTTATTATTGTATGCCTCAACGGCGGGACATAGCTGAACTTATTTTAATTATTTAAGACCTGTATTTATGATGTATACCTATAGTCCACAATAAAGATGATTTGATTTGATTTGATTCGATCAATGCTTCTAAATTAATGACAATCGTCACATTAATGTCATAACTATTACTAAGCCCCATCAATGGTTTCAGTTAATATTCAGCCTATCCCTTTGGGAAATGTGGGCGCGTTATCAATATCTCAATAGATATCAATGAAAGTAACTATCGGTAAACACATAAGCGACACAGGCACGAAGTCATCATTATCATTACCAACTTGGCAACGCTCGGGACATTATCGTCGCATTTGTAACTACACAACTTTGTCCGGGCGGTCAGACTAGTGAACGCACTGTGCAGTAACCTACGTGATTTTATAAAATTGTTTTTTTAAGTTAAGGAAAAAAACCTAATTATGAAATGATTTTATTTAGTGTTAAGAGTCAAATTATAGATTTATTACATTGTTGTTATTGTTGTTAAGTTTTAAAAAAAACGCTTCCAAAATCTGTTAAGTGTTATTTTTAATTAGCTAAACACTTGGTTTATTTTTTGTTACTTATTATTCAATCAAAATTATTTAGGGCAAATTATTCAATCATTAAAAGAATAGAATATGGCTTTTGTCATTTCTAGCTGACATATTTTATTCTCCAATTAAAAGTTATGTAACGATTGAACGATAAGCCCTCAGTTATTTGTATGACTCAAGCGTCGAACCTTTTAACAGAGACCGCAAGTGCAAGAGCGGGGCGCTCGTCTGAGACACCGGGAAACCGGTAATGTTCGCTGAAATAGAAATAATACACATAGCACTACATAAACTATACATAGATATATTGATAATAAAATATGCATTGCGTTATTATAAATTTTTACGAATGTTTATATAGTGTGACTGGTAATTAGTGACCGATACTTAAACACGTGATCGTACTCATGATCACAAACAACTTTCCCAAATATTTTTTTTTTGCACTCATTAGTTTTATAACAATAACAAAACAGCTGTTTGAAATTCGCGTGCGTGCGCTGCGACCGCTCAGCTGTTAGCCACGTAAGACCGTTGTCTCATGTACTTTTTGTACCTTACCTTCAATAGTGATAGAGCACCCGCGCGGCTTGCAAACCCATCGGTGTACGTAATCATTCAGTTAATTGGACCTTGACAGTTTATAGCGCATTGACTAATTGTCAGGTTTTGGCACACTGAGACAGATCCCAGGGGTCTAATTGTGTGCCTTTTCTAAATTTAAGAAAATCCCTTGTTTTTTATAAAAAAAAAAACAAAATCTGTGTAGGTACCTACATGTTTCGGTTAATTAATATCCAAAAACAGTTAATCTAACTAGGAACCGTGAGCCTTTAAATGCCTAATCCTGAGCCACAGAACATAGGTCTACGCTGCAGATGTGACGCCCCGGCCGCCGTGTGGCCATTTAGGTACACAGTGTTATACCAACATAAAGTTTCTCTGTTCATGACACGGTGAGGAGACTAAAATAATTAAGAAATTATCTAGTATTTTGTTACTTTACGTGCGCGCGCTACAATAAATAAATCCATAATGCGATTGTTTTGTTACTTGTCTACAATGTTCAGAAGCGACTTATAAGATACCACTACATTATGAACCGACTCGATGCCTACTTGACACTGGGCATTGTTCAAGTTAAAGTTTTCATCCTTCTTGTGTACAAGAGTTGGTACCTTACCCCCTTCCGAGTAGTAACACATCACCATATCACTGTATTCACCACGCTCACTCGTTGCGTAATCAAATGGCACCGTGAGCGCGAGCGCCAAAAAAAAAAAACAAATCATGTACAAGTGCTTGCGACGCGCTTTCAGAGTTGACTGATAATATTACAGCGGTGCGGGCGGAAAAGGGGGGGGGGGGGACGTGACTCGTGAGGCGCGAATTTCAAATAGCTGGTTATTGTCATAAAACTAATGAGCATATAAAAAATTTTTGGGAAAGTTGTTTGTAACCATGAGGACAATCACATGTTTAAGTATCGGTCACTAATTACCAGTCTCCCTATATAAAGCTGTGAAATATCAGATTAAATTTATACTTATAATTTTTTTTTGTCCTGAATGTCTGACTGACGGATCAAAGCACAGCCTAAACCGCTGATCGTAAAGACCTGAAATTTGGAGGGCATGTTCTTTGTATGACGTAGGCATCCGATAAGAAAGGATTTACCTAAATTCACCCTCTAAAGGAATGGAACAAGGGTTCAAAGTTTGTATAGTGAAACCTATGTTCACGCGACCGAAGCTGCTGGCAGAAGCTTGTCTAATATATTATTATATATATATATATAAAAGATGAAACTGACTAACATATCAACACACAACCGTAATTTTGCACAAGGTTTCCTTGTATGACGTAGGCGAGCATTAAGAGATTTTACAAAATTCACCCCCTAATGTGATGATACGGAGGTTCAATTTTTTTTATAAAGAAACCTACTTCCGGCAGCAGCTAATTCTTTCTTAATTCTTTATTGTACATCAGACCAACTTATAAAATAAGTGGATAACAAAGGTCACGTACACAGGCGATCTTAACTCAAAGTTGAGTTTTCTTCCAGCAAACCGTTGAGTTCTTTATACATATTATGTTTCGTTCTTTATCAATTTAGGGATTAAGTTGCAGTCCTAAATTATAAGTAATGTTATTATAGTCTAACGTTTCTGATTGGAGCAGTTTCAATAAAATTCATATAAAGCAGTTTTCAATGAGTTATAAAATAAATCATTTTTATTATAATTGAATTTTCAGCCAGCCAGGTGCGACTGACATAAAATAAACCGTTTCGCACGAAATCATTTTACAGCGCTTCCCACATTGTTAGAGGCTTTAAAAAAATACGACAGCTAGCTCGAAGCCGGTGAGCCTGAAATCTTTATTTAACGAGGTCTAATCGACCCGTCAACAGGCCGCTATTAGTGGCCGTCAGGGGGTTAACCCGAACTGGCCGCTTATTGATCACTTTTTGGCCAGGGGGGGTTTACTGTACCCGACTAAAGCTCCTTTATTTTTAAAAGGATTTTTTTTTTCTATTAATATGCAAAGGCTATGCCCACGTGAATGGGCAAAGCGAAAGTTTTGCTTAGCGTTAAGTGCTACAGTAGTTCAATATACTTAACAGAGCAGAATAACGTATTATTTGCTAGGCCTGTTCTCAGTATTGAGTGAAGTCAGGCCGTGATGCCGCCATTTCCTGAAACTATTTGAAATTTAACAAGCTAGCAAAAAACAAATGATTAATAACCACATATTGATTCCATTCGTTCGGTTCTAGTTTTACCCCGTTGAGTTTGTAAACAGTATCTAAAACCATAATAGGTATACGTACCTATGTAACTTTATCGGTAAAAAATACTATGGCGTTACAACAATTCATACGAGATAAAAAAAAACCTCGGGGAAACTGCAACAGCTGCAAAATACGCGCCTCAACACTGTGATATCGGGATTTAGAACATTTTTTTATGTTTTCAAATGTTTTTATTGAATCATGGAACTGTAAACTTTTATTTGAGTTTTGCTTTTATTTGGCATTTTATTTCTGAACATGTATGTTTGCTTAAAATGACTAACCTGAGTACGACTGATAACAAAACCGACTTGTTACGCAAAAAGTCTGCGTATTAAAAGTATTCTCCTAGTTTTTAGAAAACACTCTAGAAAAAGACTACACTAGGATATACCGAGAAAGAAATCACACTTCCCACAAGGTGTTGCCAGCCGATACAAAGAAAACAAAACAAGAAAACTCTCCGCCCTCTTCACAAACATAATTGGCAATTGTAACACGCAACGTGTATCCACATCTGCGACACGATTCCTTTTGACAACAACAATATTAAGATGAAATAAAAAGCTGGCTTGACACAGTCGACAATGTCGGTATAACACCAGTTACTAAGTAGAAAAGGTTCCTCAACTGACATCAAAGGAATCCCCCGTCGCCGCTGGTTACATCATTTGCCTAATTAAGTAAAATAAACGGAATACTGAGGCCTTATTAGCTGGCAAGTTATCAGATGTTTGCAGATGGGAAAACTAGATACCTAATGTAGACGAAGATTAATCAAGTCGTTGATAGTGGAGAAATGGTCCTTCCTTTTCTAAGCAACATGACGTGAAGATAATTGAAGATGTCCACAAATAATAATAAATTAAGGCTATAACCTAATTGTTTAATTACTTCGTAAAAACTCATCACCAAAAAGGGTCGAAATATTAGTGCCACAACAGCCCTATTAGACCCTAAAATTCTAAAGTGTATTGGTAAACCGGGCCGGAATGGTTGTCGAGGAACAAAGTAGATATGAGTACAGAAGGTCAGCTCTACACAACGAGCGTAAACACACACTCATAGACATGATTTAAGTACAGGGGCCTTAACTATGACGTGTCAATCGTACAGCTACCCTATATAGCTCCATCCCACAATAGTTATTTAACAGTTCAGTTAGAGTTTAGGTAGGGCCTCAGGAGTATCTGTGCGTGTGCCTTTTTCATTCATTGATTTTGTAAAGTTGATCTTCTATTTTTTTTTCTATTCGGTGACCGAGTGCTGAAAGCCGAGAGATTGTAAAAAGCTCGCGCTATGGTTTAATTACCGAAACACAATTAGCGATACCGCCCTTTTAGTTAATTAAACCCTTAGAAAAGGCCGCTTGATTGAGAAAGAACACGTTCGCTTTATGTTTGATTAGGTATTAACGTGAAAGTGGAAATCTTTCTCATCAACAAAATATTTATTTTTCCTTGAACAGACCTTTTAAAGTAATTAAAAATTCTGTTGGCTTTAAGAAATGTTATTCATAATAGACAACTTGATAAGTTAGTGAACTTGTAGAGTTGTAGCTTAGAGGGTTCATCAGGTAACAGGCGTTTCTTGAACCCGACATGTTTTATCCGTAACTTTGGTAACTGGTCGAGAAGGCAGATTAATGTTAAAGTGGAATGAACATTGCTACTATACTATACTGCCCGCTTTATACTTACATACCTCTCTATACGAGAACAGCCTCCAGCAAGTAGCCAAGTAAACGCCAAAACGAGGAAGACACATGTCTACAAAGCGATCCTATCTTCCTACAAACATTGTTACCTACAATAACAAATAATCTGAAGAACATAAACGCCACTGCCTTGAAAAAAACAAAGGCTTTTAATTGAATGTCATAGCGAAAGGGGATGGTGCTAAAAAAGACAACGTTACGAACAAGTTAATAAGATGTGGAGGAGGGGGGGAGGTGCAACCGGGTTGCAGGCGACATCAACACTGGAGCACCCCTTTACGAACTGAGCATCCCTAATTTCGGTGATTGCATGCAAAAGTACGGAGGTAATAAAAGGACGCTTACTGTAGTGAATGTTAATTTGGGTTCTCTGGGGACTGTTAACATGGCCGACAGAGGACGGGTTAAATTCTAGGTATAGAAGTTGTAAACAGATGGTCGATGGGAACGAAGGTTCTGGAGTGGCGACCACGTACCAGAAGACGCAGCGTTGGAAGGCTTCCCACAAGGTGGACCGATGACCTGGCGAGGGTCGCGAGAATCCAGTGAATGCGATACACACAAGACTGGTCGTTGTGGCGACGCCTATGTCCAACAGTGGACGTCTTTTGGCTGAAATAAATGGGAAGTTAAACAGTGTACCTGTAATAGTAAGAGGGTCAAGCAAATATTGATGGCTAGCTTACGCACATACCACACTTACAAGCGAGTACCTTGTTATCGACCACCGTGTAATTATCTCGTAAAAATGCTGTTACCATTTTTTGTAGACATTATATTATAGACGGCACATGTTCATTCCCAAAAGAAAAACTTATTATTTTCTCATTTTCTGCCCCAGAATTATGAAACAGGATTTAAAATGTTTTCAAAAGTGTCCTTTTTAATAGACAGAAACTATGTTTTTTTAAAGGTGAGGTGAAATCATCCAATGACTTCTCCCGCTCTAGGGGAGCGAGAGTGTGTCAGACTTTTATTGGCTTTTTAATCACCTTTTGCGTTATAGAACCACGGTATCCCTTTCGGAAATTCCCCGTGACTCTAGCGGGCATTGCCTCTCTGGGCCCCTACGGTTTTGCAGACATCGCTTTAGGCATGCAAGGAACAGTACGCGCCGTTGACTCGGTCTTTACCGGACGGCCGGGTGGCGAGTTACCCATTGCTCGTCGTCCGCAAATCCGGTACAGTGCCGACGACTCCATACACCCAGGGCGTCTCCTGTGGTTGGATGGAGCTTGAAAATGTCCGTTCCCTCACGGTTGGGGCCAGGCACTTTAGGTAGTGTTTGAGAAGCCATCCGTTAACAAGAAACAGTTTATTGCATCCCACTACGGCAGTAAGTAGTCAGCAGGATAACAAGGATTCATAATTTGAGTGTTAATCGCAAAGAGGCTGTCCCATAATATATCTTGGTCGCGTGGGTAACAGACGAGGGACAAGTGTTGACAATCATTACACGTGTTGTGACGTAGTGAGGGTACCGGCCGGTATGGCAAAGTTTTAGAACGTCGGTGAACTCTACATGTAGTGAGCCTGGGGTGGAATGGATCAAAGTTTGCAATCCTTTAACCACTACATAATATCAAGAAATATACCAATTTTTAACCGACTTCAAAAAGGAGAAGGTTCTATGTTCGGCTGAATGTATTTTTATTATTATGAACTGTAAACATGAAGGTTTAATTTGTATTGACGTCAGGCCTCTTTCGCGGGATTGTTCGGAAGAACCCGGCACACGGATGGGTTTTAGTGTGTAAAAGTCAAACTTCCCTCCTCTCGCTTCACCACACAGAGCGGATGAAATTATATTTGAAGATATCCCAACCAAAGAAAAAAATAAGACCGGTGTCTTTAATTAGACGCAAGTCGGTAGCAGAAATTACACTTTGCAGTGAGAATAACTTTAGATGTCTTCAGGGCTAAAGTTATAAGCTCTTAATAAACTAGTGCGCCTCACCATCAACGATTGCACCACTGCTTCCTATCAGGTGGGATCACAGTCAAGAACCGGTTCATATCAATTTAAAAAAAAAACACTTAGATTTTGTTTTAAACAATTTTTTCCCCCTAAAACTAAACAAAAAAAAACAAATAAAATAACACTAAAACTAACGCAACAACGTAAAATCCATTCGTATCAAAAATAAAATTCATTGCCACTATGCCTGCAAAAAGTTTTATAGGAAAACTGAATTAAATGACGTCACAAATGACACGTATATCGCTCGGGCTGGCAGTTCAATCCTGTCCGAGGTATTATTTACGAGGAGTGGCCGGCCGACAAATGCGAACTATTTATTATTTATACTATGATTATTTCACGGCTTCCATTTCAGGCAACTTTTAAATTTTGTGATACAAATAGCGGGGTTTTTAGCGTGACTGGCAGCGGATTTTGGATGGTTATTTAGGGTTCCATACCTCAAAAGAAAAAACGGAACCCTTATAGGATCACTTTGTTGTCTGTCTGTCTAGCTGTCTGTCAAGACACTTTATCTCGGGAACGCGTAGAGGTATCGAGTTAAAATTAAAACTATATGCTCAGGCCTGCGGTCCCTTGAAGCTGTGACAAAATCAAACTTCTGAGTTAACGAAAAAAAAAGATACGGCCGTTTATGTCGCAAAAAACGTATATTTTGACTCTCAAGAAAATCAAAATTCATAGGGTACTTCCCGTTGATCTAGAATCCTGAAATTTGGCAGGAAGCAAGGTCTAATAGAACAATTATAGGAAAAAATCTGAAAACTATTTTGTAGTTACGTCACAAGAAAAACTTTTTGTGCGATTTGGACAAATCTCCGTACCTCAATTTGGTAATTGAACTGTTTTCATAGGAAAGTTTGTACGGAACCCTCAGTGCGCGAGTTTAACTCGCACTTTCTCGGTTTTTTTTTGTCAGCAGTGGTCAGAAAAAAGGGTTTAGTTTTGATAGTCTGCTTTAGTAAATTCTGGTTTAATTGATGAAACACTTACAACAGCATTCATGCTCTGTTTCACAACATTTTGAAAGAGATGGTGATAAAATAGTAACTGCTGCTGCACACAAGTTTAAATGGGTAAAAAAAAAAAAGAAAGAAACAGTCGTGACATGGCAACAATCACCAGCTAACTATAAGGTGACACACAAATGAAAAAAATAAAATTGTTTAATTTGTTTAGTTGGTCCAGCAAAGTTTAAGTTGTAAGTTGTTTAGTTGGTCCAGCAAGGTTTAAGTTGTAAGTTGTTTAGCTGGTCCAGCAAAGTTTAAGTTGTAAGATGTTTAGTTGGTCCAGCGAGGTTTAAGTTGTAAGTTGTTTAGCTGGTCCAGCAAAGTTGTGGTCTTCCAATAAACCTTAAGTGATAAGTGACGGAGCCAATGGTTTTTATCGTATTGTACTATATTCAATAACAAAAAAAAAATATTTTCATAACATAGACAGGTAAAGATTAAATACATTCAGGCATAATTAATACAATGAGTTCAACATTTTAAGTAATTACTGGGCAAGTCCATGTCATATTTTAAACACTATTAATGGAAACATTTCATACCACTGTAGCCAGAAAATACTGAAATAAAACAGTATTCTTTTTCATCGGAACCTCTAGCATACTTTCACATCCCGACAATAGTGACAAATGAACTCGCGATACGTGTACACTCGTACACTGCATTGCAAAATAATTTGTATGCGAAAGCGTTCCGATGGATTTTAAATCCGAATCGTCGAATCTCTCATTTATATCGCGAATGTCTGCGCTCGATGGCAATGGACAGCTTATTACGACGCCAATTAATCGGGGGCTCGGCACTGTATTTCCATGGCAATCGCCGGCAATTGCTGGCGATATTCTTTAGCAATCCCGGATTAGCTGCTCTGTTAAATGTTTGCGATTTGTAAACGTTGGATGTTTTTGGGTTTATTGATTTCGCTTTTCACTTCATAACAGTTTGCTTTTGTTATATTATTATACGGAGTGCGTGAAAGAACAAAAACCTACTTATAATTAAAAAAAAATCTATTATTTCAATACAACATATTTTTTTAAGTGATAGGTATAAACAAGTGCTTGACTCAAGCAGTGGTGCAATCGTTGATGGTGAAACGCGCAAGTTTATTAAGAGCCTATTACCTACCAATTTAAACTAGTAGATACCTACCAATGCTAGCAAAGGAGGCGGCCGATCGCGTGAGGCAACGGCAACGGTCCTCACGCCCCAACCGCCGCCGGGATTTTGATCCCGATTTCCGGCCACGGGCTTGCGGACGGCGAGCATTGGGTTGCTCGCCGTTCGATCATCCGGTAACCGTCCGGACCGAGCTCAGGTTGTTGACGGCGTGTGGTGTTCCACACGCGCCTCAAGGAGATGTCAGCGAAACCGTAGGGGCCCAGCAGGGTCGAAGCCTACTGGGGCCACGGGTAGTGTGAAAGCGAAGCCCGGGGCCCCGGGATGAAGGCAAAGAGGGAACAGGAGTGGGTTTTTAGTCAGTAAAAGTCTGACACTATCTCTCGCTCCACCCAAGAGCGCGATTTGTCATTAGATGATTTTCCCACCTTAAAAAAAAAACCTACCAATATGTAAAACACCATGAAACACTATTTCAATACAACAGAATCACGAAAAAGATAACACCTACCTCATTCAACAGATAGCTACTTCAAAGACTTTTATAATTAAACCTCATCAAGATTGTAGGTGATTTACCAAAAAAGATTTTCTTTTAACAAAACGCAAAAAGCGTTAATGTTTCTACCACCGATCAAACCACAAACGTGTTAGTAAAGTATCTGCCTACACAGTCAAAAGTATGATTAATTTGGGTACTGTTGAAGTTCCACGAAGCGCCTCGGTAACGTAACATACGACGCCACACGTAGATAAATATCGCCGCCCCACAGCGACTACCTCAAATATTTACTACCACCGTTCGACCGGAAACACAGTAATTATAATTCAATAACAATGATTAAACAGGCTACCGACTGCCTCGTCCGCTGTAAACCTCAGTTAACAATAATAAACCTGTATAAATGGAGATCGAAAAATCGGCAATCATCGGGAAGACTCGGGAGCACTCGGAAATGTAAAGGTTCGAGAGGGCTGAATCGTCCGGGGACGCCACGATTTTCAGCGGCATTGTAAAATTCGGTAGTAAGTCTGAATTGTATTTTGTTGAAGAAGAAAAATGTTTTGTTTGGGTGTTGGAATACCTTTTCTTCTTGTTAAATAAATTTTGAGTATACTGATAATAGTCTATCAGTTTCTGCATTTCTAAAAGTAGTGCAATTCATTTTTCATTAATCTTACCTTTTAAAGTTAAGTTTTATTTTACAAACAGTTTTGGAAAATGCTTGGTTTCATGTTGAAAATTATCTTATAAATTAAATCTAATTGTAGAACTGTACATAGCTGTTGTATACTTTCGGCTAAACAGAGCCAACGTCAGACTAACTCCGCGTCAGCCAGGCCAGTGGCCGCCAAAGCCCGGGCTTTCCTATCCCCTGAGCCTGCAGGCTATACGCTGTCTCACATGACTCACAGAAGGCACAATCGTAAGAAATATATGATGTTTTTTACTGAACTGTTTTGCTGAATTTACATATTTATCAGTATTAAAAGAATCCGTGTATACTGACTAGTCGAGTATTTTATTTTGGATTTTTATTTCAGAACAACAATTACCTAATATTTCAGGACTTTTATAGATAAAGTTATCGAAATGATAAAAGGTAACAAAAACATAAAAATATTTTATTAAATATGATACGGGCTCAATGAGTAATTACTAATAACCCAGAAATGGCACAACGTTAATTTGACATAGTTTGAAAGACAGTTCTGATGACGATGGCGCCGCTAATGACGCCCGACGTCGTCTTCAGCAAACAATTTCACTTGCGTCAATAATAATAAAACCATCAGTCAGTACGCATTTAAGCGGGAGTTGCGTAATCCTCTTCTACATAAATAGCAGAGTCTCATAAACCAGCTAAGGAGCTGAACAGCTAAGCAGAGAAATTCCCTGCCGGAGTCTGCTTCCTCAGAGCTACCACCTGGAGGTCTATAAGTCAACAGTGAATATACTAGTCCTAGTCAAGCTTGCGCCATCGTCGACCACATCGTCACTTTTCATCAGGTGTGATAGTGGTCAAGCGCGAGCATATCAATAATTAAAAAAAGCCTCTTTCCGTTACTTTGTATAAATAATTTAGTTAAATATAACAACATATTTATATTTTAACTACCTATATTTGTATACATACTTTCGTATGCATGTCTTTCTTAATTATAGGTACTTTCTAATTTTTGTGTACCTTGCCATGTGCCACACATGTCTAAGGCGGTGGACTTGCCTTAGACATTTTTAGGCCTTTGTTTTGTAATACATGAAGTTTTAACAAATCACACATATTATAAAGGCGAAATGTTTATGTGTGTGTTTGTTACTCACGGTCAAACGTAAGAACGCATTTGGATGAAATTTGGCACACGGGTAAAATATTCATGGCCTGGAATAGTACGTAGGGTATTTTTTTGTCTCGGGACTATGTCCCCTTGGGATAATTTCCTACTTTCACGCGGGTGAATCCGGTGGCAGAAGCTAGACAGTAAATAAAACTTATTTTGCGGGGCGGCTACGATTCAGCCAAAAATAAAACTTCAGTCCTGAAGCAACCATGGAAACATTCATATAAAGGTCCGTATAAATTGTGAGGCCACTATGTCATACCCAGGCTGGCAACACAGGTCGTGACGTCAGAGCCCCTGAACGCCATTTCATTATTCATAGGACTTCTTTCGGATTATTTCTGTGCCCCGTTTTTTTCGGCCGCCATTGTACTTTTTACTTTATAAATAAAATATAATTTGTGTGTCGTTTACGAATTCATAGCATTTTTATTTGCCTATAGCGAAAAATATTGTTAGGTTTTTTATGTTTCTCCTTTGATCCTCACTTTAGTAGAGACATTCGTAAAGGGAATATTAGGGACAGTAAATTAGAGAGACGTACAATGTAACTTATTTGGTTGCTTGGACGTATTGTGGTCGAGCTGGGGTTCTCGAAAAGGCTTTTACTGTAATGAAGTGAAATATGTTTGTTCATGAACTGTTTTCATATTGAAGTTTCAGTTTGTTTTCTAATTAAATTAACCGCAAATGAGTTGAAAACAGTTCGATTCAATCAAATATCATCAATTTCGTGTTCAATTTCGGGAATCAAAGAGCGACGAACACAAAATATGAATCTGTTTAATTACAATCTGCTATTTTCGTCACAAATACGCGGAAAATTATTATTGAAACTGAATTGATCGCAATTAGAAAATGAATGACACGCGAAATATAATTAATAATATTTCTATTAATTTTAGACGTTCTATATAAGTTTCGGCCCAGGGTGGGAGGAGATATTTAATGATTTAGGGAATTAAAAAATAAATATATACGGGTATAAGTTGCCTGCGGGGTATATGGGCCACATTAACTCTTTCGAACAATCCCATAGCCCTGCTATGGGATTACTGCATGGAGTTAGAATAGAATAGAATAGAATAGAATAGAATAGAATAGAATAGAATAGAATAGAATAGAATAGAATAGAATAGAATAGAATAGAATAGAATAGAATAGAATAGAATAGAATAGAATAGAATAGAATAGAATAGAATAGAATAGAATAGAATAGAATAGAATAGAATAGAATAGAATAGAATAGAATAGAATAGAATAGAATAGAATAGAATAGAATAGAATAGAATAGAATAGAATAGAATAGAATAGAATAGAATAGAATAGAATAGAATAGAATAGAATAATAGAGTAACAATTACACAGAAACTTAAATCTATGGGTACAATGGCGGTCTTATCGCTGACAGCGATATCTACTAGACAACCTTAGGATGGACTATAAGAGCTTCAGCTAAAACAGGAGGTAATTGTGGTCGTCGACCACATCATCGCTTACCATCACGTGAGATAGTGGTCAATACCTATCCTATGTTATCCTATCATTAATAAAAAAAAGGTAGTCTGCGGTGTACTGCTAGCAAAAGTAAATCAAACAAAAATAGCGTGGGAAAATGGAGTTACCGTGGCCCTGGAACCCAAAAGACAACTGGAGGTTTTAGTCTGTGAAATTCAGACGCTCCCTCTCGCTTCACCCAGAGTTCGAGGAGTTAAGTGAGGATTTCCCACCCTCAACAAAAGAGGTCCTAATTATAAGTGAAAATGTATATTTTGGCTACATATTAATCTGGCAGCTATGATTCGTCGTCATCGCAACGTAATTGAATTAATCAGTAAGCACATTAATTTGAGAAGCAATGAAAATATAGATAGAAGAATTTTTATGTCACCGTTTTTTGTACCCATATTTGCAAAATAAATTATCTTATCTTATCTTAGAAAATTACAAGTTTCAGTTTGACCCATATACATAATTATTATTAACTGACTTCAAAAAAAGGAGGTTCTATGTTCGGCTGTATGTATTTTGTTTTATGTACGTTCACCAATTTGACGGTCAATTGTGGACCGATTTAGAAAATCATTTTTTTGATTGAAAGTTTATACTTCCAAGTGTGAACTTCGAAGATATGGAATAGAACATCTCATAGGACCACAGCTTGTTTATACGTGTAGTCGACGACTGACTGAAAAAAGAGGGGGCGGGGGATATATCGAACTGATCTGATGATGAAGCGGGATGGCCTGGGCTTGGCTTATTGGAATTGTCTTGCAATATTTTAATCATTAAATTCTATAGAAACCTTACTATAGAACTTGCACACTATTTAAGGTTAGCAGAGGGGTACTTTTGAGTTGTGGCACCACAACTAAAAAGTGTAAAAAAAAAACTAGTCGGTCGTATTTCGGAAGTCGATGTTAAATAACGAAGAGTCAAAACTATTATAGAAACACCGACTTCCGAAGTCAAAGTTATTTTAAACTTTTTAGTGTTTTTTAAACATTACAGTCGGTTGTTTTTTTTTTTTTAGTAAAATGTATTTTTATTTCCTTTATTCATTTTATATGTAAGTAATTAAAAAATGTATATTGCATGTACTATATATATAACAATTATTTTAATAATTATTATTTTTAATTAATCCCAGTGATACTTCCCAGTGATATTTAATTTGACGTCGGAAAAGTATCTCATGGGATAAAAAGTGCGTTGCTTTAGTCACACTTTGTATTACAAAAAATATTTCCTAAATTCAGCGCATTACAAAATGTTACAATTGAAGAAAATCACGAATCACAAAAAGTCAGTAATGAGGTGAGTTCACACGTCTCGCTCGTTCCGATTGTCGTCGAATTAATTTATCTCATTGAGTCCCGGAATCCCGATGCCTCCCCGAGTCCCGGCGCGCTGGAGTCCCGGTGTCGCTCGGCTAAGGTTATTGATCATGCGTATTTTTGTAGTCCGGGCTTGAATCATTATACAAAGGTGGTACTTCAAATTCACTTGGATTGCTAAAATTTAATGTAAGCAGTTTTATTTTCCATTGTGGAAATATATACAGGCTGTAACGCAAATAGGTGGCGCATACTGCTTTTTGCAATAGAAATGATAAATTTCCTTCAAGAAAGTCACATTAAAAATAAATTGGTTCTATCTCTCATACAAATTTCCATCAACTGAAATGGCAATTTGTATTTTTTTTTCTTAAAGAAAGTTATTCATTTCTATAGATAAAAAGAGTATTTAAAATATTATAACACATTTACACTAACTTATCAGTCACGTTTATGTAGCTAGTCAGCATTTAACTGAAAATCGAGTTTAGTATTCAGTTTATCGCTTGTTTTATTGTGTTGTTACTTAAACTTTAATATTGACAGAGATGCTACAAGTTTTTGTGATCCGTTTACCCGACAACAACCAACTACATACATTTTGGGCACATTCAATTAAAAATCGATTTTCTATCAGATAATTGAGTCAGAGAACTCTCCTTGTAGTTAAAAAGAGAAAATGTTGTATTGTTAATTAATACTTTTTTAATTCATACATTGATGATAATGATAATACAATATATTTTAGTCAAATTAATATGGATTTTTATTTATGTACCGAAATCTAAAAACACATTAACTTTACTTAGTCCTCACTTTTACTTAACACTTCAAACATTATCAGCACTAAATAAAATCTAATCAACCACTGGATTGATAAATGGCAGTGAACGCGAATAGGCGGCATATTAGCCGAGCTAATGCTTCGGCCAATCAATCAGGAGCGTTGGGTTCGATTGATTCGCCGAACATGTCCCGAACAACCGACCAATCAGCAAGCTACGGTGTCCATGTGTCACGGGATTATTGTCAAAATATATTGTCATATATTTTTTTTCTAGAAATATTGATGAATATTGAATACGGCCAGAAAAGTTGACAAGACCTTATCGTTATTATAATTAACAACAAATCTCAAACTTCAAATTACTTTTCAATTTCTGAGTCAATATTGGTTACTGCATCTGACAGTTTCTTAATTGGCTTCCGATTTTTGTGTAAGTATATATATATAATCCTTTTACGTTTTTCTTTTATTTTCATCTCAACTGGTCAAGAAAATTCTAAGCAATACACGACAAAATCCTTTCCAACCCACAAAAAAACGTGCGTTATCTCGTGGCGACCCTAACGGGTAGGATTCAATTTGTCAGCTGTGCACGTCTCGCGAGATTGCGGTCGAGTACGAGACGGAAGCGAAGCGGGCCAGCAATGGACTGTGACAGATACGCAGCAACGTAATGGGCCCTATTAATGTGGAGTATAAGAAACGACGACCTGTTTTTGCTTCGTAAGCATTTGTAGGGGACTGAAGTGGGATAATAGGTTTGATTATCTTGATTTGTGTCATACGAATATTTTTGAAGTAAGTTAATTTATTATTGCTTAAAATTATTCAATAGTATTGCGACTAAACTTACTAAGAAAACAACACAAAATTAACATCTAACCAGTTTAAATATATAAATTATAAACAAAGAGCAGACATCTTAACCAATTAAACCAGTTTGCTCTAGCTACAACCGGCTCGAACCAGTTTTTCACGATGCTGTTTCCGCTTTGAAACGTTGTTCCACTGCGTTTGTACTTTTTACCCTCGTTGGAACGGTGAATAGTTAACAGGCAGTATATTTAAAAAAATATTATTATTAACAACGCTACAATCCGGTCCAAAAATCTGATGCATACAAGTGGAAAGCATCATTAATTTTTTGACACTAAGTAATAATACAATAGAGCAAAATGTCCAAAGTCTTGAGCAAAGTCCTCTAAAAATGTCCAGAAGGTGAAATTTACGCCAAAATATATATTGTCGATACTCCATAAATCTAATTTGAGAATTGGGAGTTCTTACTGTTTGGTATCAGTAACAAAATTATATGACAAACACGAGACATATCTGATTTTGTCTTGTTGAAAGTTTGCCATTTTATTTATTAGAGTGTACTGCTATTTCTGTGTTAGAAGAAAATATTTTCTATTTTGGCGTGTTGTCGCTAAAGCTTGTGTTATACAATTTAACATATTTGTTTGGAAGATCATGTGGGAAGACATATTGATAGCCTGTCAGTTGCAGCCCCGCAGTAACCTAGTTTTCAGAAAAGAAGACACTATTTTCTGCACTGTCTATTACGTATTTTCTAGTTTTTCTTACGAACTAATCGTAGTAAAATATTAACTATTGCCTTCTAAAATACTACCTAAAATTGATTTAACATAACTAAGTTCTTTCCCATTAGCCCATTTTTACATTAGGCGATAACGACACAGACACGATATTGTGGAGTCTCAATACCTGACGATGTTGAGGTATGAACCCACAAATCTTACGATATCTTATCGGTATCGTTTAATGTCAAAAGGGCCTTAAACTGTTCTAATCTTAAAATACATTAACTAATTCAGTTTATAAAGAACCCTTTTGCATAATATATTCATGTAGTTTTCCGTAAAGTCTCCAAGTCAATAGGGATATAAAATAAGCAGAACACGAGTAAGGGGAGGCGACAGCTTATATTGAAGGTGATGGATGACCAGGCTGCAGGGCTCGTGGATCACGGGCCACTTACTGACGAGCGGGGTGGGGGGGGGGGTGAGGTTGTTCCTCTTTTTATGTGGTTTAAGGAAAGTCTGCGTCAGTAAGTGATTGAATGATCAAATTTTGTATATTAGCTTTGGAATTTCTTTTTTAATTTCTATTACCATACAAAACAATTTTAATACTTATTTTGGCACTCTCCTTATTACTATTAAAAATTTTACTGAGCCCAACAGTCTATAATTAAAATAGAATAAACATAATTGTTCATAATTGTTTTTGTTATTATTATTGTGTTGATTGTTGTTGTTTTGTTGTGTTGTAGTGTTATTTATTTATACTTGTTTGCATTCTAATATTTACCACCTGATATGTGCATTTGAATTGCAAAAAAGATTTGAGGTTGAGAAATCTAGATCCATAGAAGAGTCAATTTTTTTAGCAGTTGGTTGCACATCATTTATTACATAAATGCATTTGTCCAGCTTATTATTTTTTAAGGAGTTATGCTTAATTTAATTCTACCTAGTTTGAAAAGCGATAATTTAGTTGATACGAGCCACACCGACTCATTGGCTAGCACAAAGCGATGATAATCCGCCACTAACATCGTAATAACTTCGCGTTCCATCCCACTGCACACGGTCGCCAGTGATAATGCGACAAACGCTAAGCACCTGAGCATTCCGGCTCAATTCCATTAATTACACGTTTTCGCGTGTCCTTTCTCTAACTAAATGTTGAAACCAAATTATCGCACAGTTTGCTGTAGCGTTGATAAGTTTAAATCGTTTTAATACTATCAGAATTTGGTAGCCGCCTCAAATATTCTTTATTTCACAAAGTGAAAGTAAAGTAATTATTATTAATTCGCAAACGGAAAAATTATTAAAATCCGTTCAATATTAAGTAATTTGGAAACCTTTCAAATCTGTTGGAAGGGGAAAATGTCAAGTAACAGAATAAGAATGTACATACTAAAATGTGACGTCACCGCCATTAGGCTGCGTGTGTACAAAAGGAATAGCGAGATATTCCCACTTTAACTCCATTTTTCTTCATGCCAATATTTGAAATGCCAATTGCTGCATAACCAATTTTAATGCTATTTAGTATTATTTGGTATTTAGTACAAAATATTGTACAAAAATAAACACACTAAATTATGTGCTATAGTAGAAAATAATATACTCCTGGAAAAGCATGTCAGATATTTGGGTCACGTCCCCATATATCACATGATTAGAAAACCGTAAGTGACGGAGTATTAGGCATACTCTATTTTGGGGAATGCTTAATATTGCGTCAAATACTATTTACATTACGCTTTGGCCGTCTATATTGTGAATTATACCTACAAGAAAATGCACATTCCCATGCAAAGAATGGATAACGTTTTTATACAGTTCCGTCACATCGGGCTTTCGACGGCATTCGGAAAAGCTCGGTAACGTTCGGAAACGTCCGACTAGCCGGCAGGCAAGCGATGATGCGAAAGAATTGCTTGAAGAATACTCTTTTGATGTCAAAGCAGCTTACGCGAGGGAAGGTTTTGCAGTGTGTTTTGTTGTTTATTGACGTATGTCCTGTTGTTTTGTCAAGAGAAAATATCGACAGTTTTGTTGGATAAAACAGTTGTGACTTTTGTTTTATTGTGTAAATAAACTAGTACTAGCCAGGCAGTGCCTAGATTTAACATATATTATAACCAGCGATCCCGGCAGACGGAAGAAATCAGAAATCTGGCTTTTCGTCACAGAAGAAAATTGAGAACCCGATTGCAGCGCCACCTACCTGGCTTAATCGTATTTTCAAACCACCCAGAAACCTCTTCAAATACACGTACAAAATTTCATCCGCAGCCATTTTCAGCCATTTAGGAGGAGTTAGGTGACCAACACACGAACAAAAGAATTATATATCTGTATGAAGATGGATAAAAAAGCAAATGAAAATATTTCGATTCTAAATATTTTACGATCATGGATACCCTAATTTAAAATCGAGTAAAAATCTTTTTTGCCACTCATAATATTTTTACGTTTATACTGAAAAGTCTGCTAACCGCATACATTAAACATAGAACAGATAAACTGCATATTACATAACTAGCACTTACAGGCACGTTTTAAATTCGCGATAGCCGTAAACTAGCTAGCGCAGGACTTGTTTATCGCCGATAAACGTCTGCAGGCACACTTCACACGAATTATTTTATTTCTATAAATGTGTTCCTGTGTTTGCGTGGCTGGAGCTACTGTCTATTTAAATTGTCAGGGAATTTCGTACTGTAATACCATTCATGAAAACTATTTTTAGGGTTTCGTACCACAAAAGGAAAAAACAGAACCCCCATAGGATCACTTTGTTGTCCGTCCCTCTGTCTGTCTGTCAAGACCCTTTATCTCGTGAACGCGTGGAGGTATCGAGTTGAAATTAAAACCATATACTCAGGTCTGCGGTTCCTTGAAGCTGTGAAAAAATCAAACTTCTATGTTAAGGGGAAAAAATACGGTCGGTTATGTCGTAAAATGTATATTTCGAAACTCTCAAAGGAAACAAAATTCATAGGGAACTTCCCGTTGACCTAGAATCCTGAAATTTGGCACAAAGCACAGGAATTGGAATAAATCTAAAAACAGTAAATTGTTGTTACGTCACAAAAATAGAAAAAATGTTTTGTTCCATTCGGGAAAATCCTATTTACATAGGTAAGTTACATCAACGATTGCATCACTGCTTACCATCAGGTGGGTTCGCAGTCAAGCACTAGTCTATATCAATTAAAAAAAAAAAGTTTGTACGGAATTCTCACTGCGCGAGTCCGACTCGCACTTGCCCAGTTTTTTAATATTGATAGGATCGCTCTTGATCATGTCTCACCTGACGATATGCGACGATGTGGACGACGATGGAATACGCTTGCCTAGAAGTAACCTTTTAATTCTTGACTTAAAGACCCCTACGTAGAACCCCTTAGCTGTACGAACAATTAATGTGTACCTATACAAAACGTTGTGTGATTATCCAACATGATAATTTATAGTTTTCATTCTTATTTATGATCGCTACAGGGAGAAACGTACGTAATTGTTCAAAGGAGGTAATTTCCATTTTTTTATTTTTTTTTATTAAAGATTACTTTATATATACATCTTAACTATTAATCTTAAATATTATAACTTAATAAATATATAAACAAACTGAAAATAATAATATGTACAAACGGGTAGAAATAAAACTCATAGGGCATCAAAAAATTCGTCCACATCGATGTCAATGGGAAAAGTGCCCAGAACGCTGGCAGCATTGCCACGCTGGATGGAGGTAATTAATTCTTAAGCCGCGTTCCCACTATGTCGTAACGGTTAATTTGTCCTCGGACGACTATCGTTTGTAGCTGTTCCCACTATAACAACTTTTGGCCGTGGCCACGACAGATTGTCGCAACAATGACACATGATTTACCGTCACAGTTCAGTATTGACAATTTTATCGGATCGCAGTCAAGCACTGGTTTATATCAAATAAAAAAAAATATATATATCTAAGCTTCAACACTTATAACTACACGATTATCTGCCGGCACGACATAGTGGGAACGCGGCCTTAAAGTACTGCAGCCATACTACGAGATCTTAACGCGATCCATTTGACGACCACATCACGACATTTTTTTTTGTTTTTTTTCTGTTGAGAAGATGAAGGCAGCTATATAGGGTGTATAGCTCCAACCTTCGTTCTCGCTCGCACGCTTTACATTTTAACACGCCATGGCTAGTGTGAGAGGGAGTGTCAGACTTTTACTGACAAAAACCCATCTGTGCTCCTTCAGTTGGCCTCTGCACTCCAAATGACCTTATGATACTTCAAGTGTTGCGTGTAAGTCAACAATTGCATCACTACTTACCATCAGGTGGGATCGCAGTCAAGCACTGGTTTATAACAATTATGGACAAAGCTCTCTTAGTGGTCGCCTACGTCATAAAAGGGATGTAATGAGGGTCCAAAGTTTGTTTGAAGAAACCTATTTTCATGCGGGCGAACCCGCTGGCAGAAGCTAGTATATAGATGACGCGACTTATTTATTTCTCTCTCTTGCGGTATAAAACAACTAAAAGTATTAAAATCAACTGAAAACAGTACACCTTCACTTCTGAGGCTTGAGTATTACTTTTTAAATAGGTATTTATGTACCTGACGGACTTGTGGAAGCCTCAAAACTTTTCTTTGATAAGTTTCGGCAATTTCGTGTATAAAATTGTTATTTTGTTTCTGAAGTAATTTGTCTAAGTAAGACCGCCAACCCTTGAGACTTCAGTCACTACTCTTTTTGTAATTTAACCCAACATTGTAATTTTCTTTTAATCATTTTACCCATTTTTTATTCCATAATAATAAAGTTTGAATTTTTTTCATGAAAAGCCAAAAGAATGGCGGTCATCAATGTAAGTCTGTAAGTTTTTTGTATAAGAAATGTGGCCCCACACTACGAATTACACCTGACCAAGGATGTGTTCACAAACACGTAAATTCACATACAAAAGACACCCAGACCACGGTCAGTTCGGGAGGTTCCTGCACTGGAGTCGTGCGGAAGAATCGCCCGGGTGTCACCACTGTGTGGACCGCCCGGAGGACACGGTGGAGCATACGGTAGAGGTGTGCCCCGACTGAGCAGAGCACCACCATGTCCTAGTAGGAGTGATCGGCAGCAGCGATCTCTCACGCCGGGCCTTGGTACAGGCTACGGTCCGAAGCATGGAGGAGTGGCAGGCGTTCGCCTCCTTTTGCGAAGCAGTAATGCTAACAAAGGAGGGGACAGCATACGCACGCACGAGCGAATAGCCCTCACGCCCCAGCCACCGGGATTCCGATCCCGATTTCCAGCTAGCTCACCGTCCGAACCGTCCTGTAACCATCCGGACCGAGCCCAAGTCGTCGACGGCGCGTAGTGTTCCACGGGCGCCTCAAGGAGATGTCAGCAAACCGTAGGGGCCCAACAGGGTCGAAGCCTACTGGCCCTGGAATGCAAGGCAACGAAGAAACTAGAAGTGAGTTTTAGTCAGTAAAAGTCTGACTCGCCCTCGCGCTCTGTCATTAGACAATTTACCACAAAAAAAGGCCATCTACCGTTTCGTGCGGGAATCGAACCCGCGACCCACAGCACAGCAGCCAATCGCTCAACCACTGCGCCAACCGTGCCGTTGAAGACGACGACCAATGAATCTGGACTAAGATAAATAACTATAATAATACTATGACTAAAATAATTTTCAAGTTATTAAAGAAATAGAAAAATTTTCAAACAGATTCATTTTGACAATGGTGGGATGGCGGACTAAGCATTTCGCCTCGTCGGTTATACCGCGTACATAGCAGGACTGGAACGATTTGCCTGCTGTGGTCTTCCCGTCTAATTATAATTTAAGTGTCTTCAAGGCTACAGTGAATAGGCTCTTAATAAACTAATGCACTTCATTATCGTTTGCATCGCTGCAGATGGGATCGAAATCCAGCACTAGTTATAAATATCATTAAAAAAATGGCATAGATAATATAATTCTAACGTACAGGCATCTGTACGCTGCCTCATCTCATACAACGAAACGTGACCGTCGTAACAAGGGTTTTCCGGCTGGCAGGCAATTTTATTTTGCGTGCGGGCGCGCCCTTCACGCCTCGCCTCATCGGCGTTAGCAGTGACGCCTTATGAGTTAAATGAATTTACTTTTAAATACCATTGCCATTTTATTTCTTTTCTCACACTTTAAAGAATCGTTTTAAAGTCTTTTAATTAGGGTTATACAATGTTAACTGAGTAATCGGAAAAACTTTAAATTTAAAACAGCCATTTATTAGCTTATTACATACGAAGCGGAGCTTTTGCCAGCAGCGTCGACGTCGCCCGCGTGATAGTAGCAAATATATGTCACTCAGTGAGAAGGTAACATTCTCCTGGTGAAAGCACTTTTTAAATTGGTCTAATAGTTTTTGTGTTTATTCATAACAAACAAAAATACCAATCTTTCTTCTTTAAAATATTTTTATATATATTTTTTTTTATTGATCCGACCTGATGGTAAGCAGAGATGCAATCATTGATGGTGAGGCGCACTAATTTATTAAGAGAGAGAGAGAGCCTATTCACTCTAGCCTTGAAAACATCTAAATTATAACCGCTATATTTTAAATAATATCCTCTACTCGACCAAATTTTTTGAAGCTTCTTTAGTTAAATAGTGTTACGGTACTTTCAAAGCAATATTTTTTTTTCTATCATAGTTTTTAAGTTTCTAGTGACTAACCGTGGATCTAAAGTTGTCTGAGAAATAAATAAATAATAATTATTTACAGTTACAGCTTGTTATGTTGTTGTTAGCTCGTTGAAAGTCGATTTTTTCATTGTCATAGCGATGATTCTAATAACTTTTACGTCGGTATCACATACTAAACCTATACAAGGTATTACCTCACTTAAAATCCCTCTATAATTTATCACAGGTCGTCGTCCCGGGCTGGGGTCGTCAGATTTACGAGTCCGGCACAACACCTGGCCATGGTGGCTGCCACGCCAAATCCAATATTGACAATAACCAGATACTGGGGGTGAAGTAGTTTATGAATTGAAGTTTATGATTGGTAAGTAGTGCAGTGGTGTTCTAGTAGTAACACTACCGACTTACGATATTTAGGTAATGGGTTCGATGCCAATCTCGTGGTCAGATCTTAGAATGATCACTTCATGATATGACCGGCCAGTTCATGAAATGGTGTTATTATAGCTAAACACATGATTATTTCATATTATGGTCAAACATGGCTGATCATATCGTAAAATAGTTACGTTGTCCACCGGAAAGTGCATTACGAGTACATCTCAATGTATTTCTGTTTTGTATTATGTATTTGTAAATGTTTTTCCTTCAATTAAACTATGCTTTTCTGGGTGGTTTAAAAATAAAGAAAAATAAGATTTTTGATGCCTAGAAATCCTACATTAATGATATGGCCAACCGTGGATTGACATATCTGGCCAGTTTTAGTTGGCCAAATCATGAAGTGATCAATTCTAAAATCTTACTACGACATTAATGTCGATGATCTCAAAACGGTGAAGGAATACTAACCTACACTTGAATGCAATGATCATAGAAACATAATTATCCATTCTAACATAGTTCCCAACGACCGCAGCACCTCTGTTATCCGTTAGTAAGCGATTACAGGTGAAACCGAACGCAATTACAAGTTGTAGCCGCGACGCCTCGGAGTTGTCAACTTAGACCAACTTCGACTTGTTACCTCCTTGTTTATACTGATTGGAGAATATAAAGGGAATGGTAATGTGATTATAACATTATTGTTTGTAAGAAATAAAATCATTTAACGAAAAACTTTGGAAAGGATAAAGGACATTTTTGTATGACCTCCGTACCCGTCCTCCCGTACTCAAGTTGTGGCGTAAGTTATTTGATAGTTCATACATAGTAATAGCGTCATTTTATTGTATGGCACAAATAGACTTATGCAGGGAAAGAATTATGACTCATTTTATTTTAATAGTATATCATCAATGCTTCAGATGATTCTTCTATTTCATACACTAAACTCCATTTTTCGTCGATATAGAAAAGGTAGAAGATATACATTCTCTTCATTGTTCCTACACCATAAAAAAATACAGTCGGAGCTTAAAATTAATAGGGTGTAAAAATGGGCGGGCTTATCGCTGCAAGTATTTTTTTACAGACCACCCTTGGATAGGTTTGACAGAGTAGCTTTTTTTTTCGGTGGGAAAATCATCCTATGACATCCCCCGCTCTTGGGCGGAGCAGGAGATAGTGTCAGACTTTTACTGACTAAAAACCCGCTCCTGTTCCTACGCTGCCTTTCGTACCAGGTCCGAGTCTTCCTTTCAGATTCAGACCTTTGGCCCCAGTAGGCTTCGACCCTGAATGGCCCCTACAGTTGCTGACATCTCCTTGAGGCGCGCGTGAAACAGTACGCGCCGTCGACGACTTGGGCTCGGTCTGGATGGTCACCGGACGGTCGGACGGCGAGCTACCCATTGCTCACCGACCTCAAGCCTGCACCTACGGTGGCCGGAAATCGGGATAAGAATCCCGGCGGCGGTTGGGGCGTGAGAACCGTTGCCTCACGCGATCGGCCGCCTCCTTTGCTAGCATTACTGCTTCGCAGAAGGAGGCGACCGCCTGTCACTCGACAGAGTAGTTAGTAGTGTACAATTTACATTATATACAACAAAAAGGAACTTAAATCGTTCAGTGGTGAACAGAGCCTTCGTTTTCGAACTAACTCACTTAGCTCTGTTTAGAGTGAACGCAGTTGGTATGCAGCGGACGAAGCAGATACTTAGCTAGAATTCTTAGTTTATAATTGATATTTATTAGCGTGTACAATAAAGAGTAGTGTTTAAATCTGTCCGAGTTACTCTATTTATAGTAAGTAGCCGTAAAGTACGTTCGTAACGTACGTTACAGCTACCGTACGTAAAGTACGTTCCTGATGCATTACATGCTTTACATTTAGTTGAGAAATAAAGATTTTGAAAGATTTGAAAGATGCAATTGATCATAATGATCTGTTGCATCAGGAAGGTACTTTTCAGAAAGAAAATGTAAAAACTATTGAAACCATATACAACCCTTAATATATCATCCAAAACATTTACTTTTCTATTTCCGTAACCATTTAAACAAAACGCCTACCCTAGAAAATCTGCCGTATAGTAAATTTCCATGAAAATGCATGAATAATGAAAGGAGCGCACTTGCGTAGGGCGACCATGGCTCGTGACTGAAAGTGAAACTCGCACAATATTTATGCTAAGTTTATGCGTGGCACTTGCTTATGCAGTGTACCGTGAACAAGATGGGTTTTTCGTATCCTTCTTATTAAGTCTAGTATGTTAGCTCATGGCGCTTTCGAGGACAAGATTATAAGGGAAACATCTTGAGACTCTTTACTTATTTTTAGCAAAATAAACTTCGTATGAGACCACTATGGCTCGCTTGGCTTGATGTAAGAAAAAAATATGTAGAACTTTTCCTAGCATAAATAAGACTTTGAAACTTCAACCAAATTATTTAGAAATCGAAATAACTGGTAACGTTTCATAATACCCCTTTAGTTCGTAACATTCGATTCCCTGATTGTACAGTGAAGAAGAAAGATTTTAATTAAAAACAAACAATACTTTAAGGTAAAAGGTGCCAGGAATATCCTTCACTGCCCTGAAAAATGGCGACCCAATAGATAGCTAGAAAATTACTCATCTAACAAGAATTAGTCGGTGTAATCTAGAGAGGCTACATGAAAGGCTCGCCTCACCATCCTGGAGGCTGTTATTCCGTTTTATTTCGTCCTCAAATTCGCTTCCGCCGCTATTTTACAACTGAAAACCCTTTTTATTCGATTTGTCAGTTTTTTTTTAAACGAAATAGATGAAAAGAAAATATCTGCTGTTGTGTTCAGTCGATGAGCTGGCCACCCTTTTTGCCGGCGGCGGTGGCGGGAAATGGTCACACCGGGCGCTTTTTAAGGTTCCGTACCTCAAACGGAAAAATACGGAATCCTTATAGGATCACTTTGTTGTCCGTCCATCTGTTTGTCTGTCAAGACCCGTGATCTCAAAAACGCGTGGAGGTATCGAGTTGAAATTAAAACCATATACTCAGGTCTGTGGTTTCTTGAAGCTGTGAAAAACTCACAACTTCTAAGTTAACGAAAAAAAGTTACGGCCGTTTATGTCGCAAAAAACGTATATTTCGACACTCTCAAGAGAATCAAAATTTATAGAATACTTGCCGTTGACCTCTAATCCTGAAATTTGCCATAAAGCAAGGTCTTATAGCAAAAGTATATAAAACAGTAAATTATTTGTTCCGTCACAAAAAAAAAAATATTTTGCGATTCGGAAAAATCTTCGAAACTCCATTCGGAAATTGAACTATATACATAGATAAGTCTGTACGGAACCCTCAGTGTGCGAGTCCGACTCGCACTTGCCCAGTTTTTTTTTTTATAAGTACAAAGGGGTGCTGTTTTATGGCTGTTAGTGAATAGCTGATGATTTATTTATGCCGTTTTGAGGAATTTCTCATTAAAATAAAGGATAGAAAACAAAGCACTAATACGAAACAAAAATGACTTTATCCTTACATAAGTCTCCCATCATGTCTCTCTGTCTGGTCGCGATAAACTCAAAAACTACTGAACGGATTTTCTTGCGGTTTTCATCAAAGGACAGATTGATTCATGAGTAACACATTGATGTATAGGTAACATATATATTTTATAGTAGGGAATAGTAGATAATTTAAAAGAATTGTAACACACATCCGAAGCTGAGGCGTATCACCAGTTAGATTGTAAATATAATAATATGTAATAGATTCCAGTTTAACAAACTACTTTCACAATCAAATAACCTCGTCCTTGCTTTCAATCCTATAATCCTTCCTCGATAGATCCGAGTCTGTTTACTTTCATTAAACCGGAAAACTTAGATTTCAATTTAAGATTTTATCCAACATTCTATTTTATAAAGAAATTGTGAAAATCTTCACGATGTTTTACCTTAATGGTTGTGTGAAAAAGAGGATTAAAAAAGATGTTGTACAACTTTCATCAACATCATTAGTTTACATTAGTTTTCTATGCTTCGTACTTCGTAAAATAATTTTATAAAAATAAATCTTAACACAGAAATTAAGGTTCAAATCATAGAAGAACCCAAAAATTAACGGTTTGTCCAAAAAAATATGTTACCCCGCGTGTTTGTGCGGCCGCCATCTTGGAAATCTAGTCACGTGCTAGGGAAGGGACATCCCGACAATACGACGCCAAATATTTCAAAGGATTATTCACATGGATTCGTTTTATTACTATATTGTGTTTTTTTATATGTTGTTCGCTTTTTATGGGCTATGTTTTATTTTTCAGTTCTGATTTCTTGTGTCATTTTTGTTGGAAGATGACAGCGTTTTGTTTAAATAACTTTGACGTTTTGTCTTTGATGTCATAGCGTTTATTGAAAAGCTAATAAAACAGTCATAGATTATTTTTCACATGTTCCAAGATTTTTATGCTCTGTAATTTTCACTGAGTGATAATATCTCTCAGTGAAAATGAAGATCTGAAGTTTGTATCTTCAGTAGCAATGAGGCATACAGACACAAAGTTACCTACTTGTTAACAAAGTGCCTCCACATTACAAGCGACGTCGAACGCAATTATAAGTGTCGAGAACTTTAAATTGGACGTTATGCGGAACAAAACTAGTTTGTGTCGACTGTGTGCTGCCTCTAATTGGGATATTGTTTGTTTTCACTTATTTACTCTGTGTTATTTGTGCTCATACATGGTATTTGTTATTTATTATACACTACTACCAGTAGAGTACTCCAACACACTACATTTTATATAAATAACAGTAGGTACCTACTCATCCCAGTACATTTTCACAAAGTGTTAGCGGAAGGTAGAAAATAGGTTTTAAATTTCTTTTGCTTCTGAAATCTCAAAGGGTATTAAAAATTCATTGTCTGTCATGTCAACGTAGAGAGATTATTTTAAATATAAAGCGACTTTCGACATTTTACGGTGTCGTTACGCGAACCGACACTGATTTCCAATTATCTTTTTTAATGAAATGCTTTTATAACGCTGTTCTATTGTTTTCTTTTCTATAGACAGTTGAATTTTCGGCTGAGATGAGATAGCGAAAATAACTAGAGTTGGAAAATAGTGATGCGAACATACACCTACATAGGCAGGTAGGCAGTATTTGAATAAACCAATTAATTCGAGTTTGAACCTTTTAATTTATCTTTAACAATTTTCCAAAGTTTTCCGCCAACAGTTCCATCAAAGACTCACCTTTTTATATGATATTGCTCGGTTCTATAACAAACTTCTAAAATAATTTAATTTTGATGCCATCATCAATCTGTAGCGGAAAAATAATGATAATTGATCAAACTCCCACGACGCGGCTCCATCAATCATCCCCATTATCATCCTATGGGTGGTATCGTGAAGTATGTGGAGTATTACACAAGCCAATGTTTTTGATTTCGGGGCGGTCAATGTGCACCCTTAGCCGGAGAATATGTCACTTATGGCGGTTTAGAACAGCGCCATCTGTTTTTGAGATTTACGACTATTTGGTTTTATAAGGGTTGAAAATAGCAATTCGTAAAAATTATATAAAGGAATATTAACAGTGGCCCTACGACAAGCTCTTAACGCGATCTATTTGACGACCTAAACTGAACTGTTAATAAGGGTGGTTAATAGGTAGGGCTATAGATAAGGTGTATATGTCACCGTATAATTGTAAATATCGTTAGATTGTAATCTATATCGCGAGATTGTACACCATTGAAAGATTGAGAACAGTACAATTCAATGCATTATTTTTCAATAGATTATAATCTATTCAAGTGAAACTATTAAATCACAATCTATCACGCGTTGAATTGTCAACTGTCCGAAGGCTGTCCCTGATTGGTCGATCTTACAGTAGGCCGTTCTGTGTGACTAACACTAACATATTTAACACTGAAACTGCACTTCTTTGGTTAATCACCGATTCATTTTATTTCCACAACAATTTCATGAAGCTAGCTAATTCTAAAGTTGTGAGTTATTTTTAACACGAAATCAATTCAGAATCAATAAAACACTGTTTGTTTACATTCGACAATAAACGAATAGACAAACAAATATGGCGGCGCGGGGCACATGGCGTTCAACCATCCACCACGCGAGATGCGTTCCGTTCTATACCATTTCACAATTTACCAATTTCACTTCTATAGATTATAGTCTAGTCTACCGAAAAATACTGCGTTAAATTGTAAGCAGTATGTTCCGGTTCACAATCTTTCGATCATTTACAATTCCGCGAGATAAATTATAATCTTACGGTATTTACAATTTTACGGTGACATATATAGCTCCATCCCTCTTTCTCACTCGCACACCTGACATTTTAACATGTCATGATAAGACCCTAGGTGGATTCTCACAATTGTGAGTACTTATCTTACAACTTACGATTTGACATCAGTATTGAAGTTTGTAGAAACTGTATATTACCTGAAACAAAAAGAAAACAGGAAAATTTAATAAACATTCCACGCAGTTCGATCACAGACACAAAATAATGAAACTGCGATGAATTTATATTTGTTGAAAAGTGTGGACGAAAATTCAGTAGCCGTGAGATATTATAAAGGTGGGTCTACGCTAGAGGAGTCGAGCACGAGCCGAGCTCAAATTCGTGTAATGTCGCTCGTGCTCGGCTCCTCTAGAGTCAGTCCACACTACACGAATTTGAGCTCGCCTCGTATTTCGCTCGTACTTGGGTCCTCTAGCGTAGACCCACCTTAAAGAACCAAAACATTATAGGTAGGTAGGTACAGTGTGGTCCCAACTGAAACTTGAACGAAACGTTTGTATAGCACGTTGTGACGTCACGCCACCACAAAGGCCACTTGTGTCCGAGACTCCCCGGGGATATGAATAGAAATATTGTTTTCTTTTGTCGTTTAAGTGCGTCTTCTTGGACCAGCGATTCTGTACCGAACTTGAGACTTGTGTGTAATGAGAATAGTGTAGACAAAGTTTATAGACGTACGTTACAACGTTCATACGAAGACGTGGCGACTATTTGGTTCCCAGAATTTTTGCCGAGAATATTGGGCCCCGGTTTCTGAATTACAAATTTTTAGTTGAGAACTTATATCGACGGCGCCACTACCATCTGTGGCGACGATGTACCGGAAGTCGCAGCGTTAGAAAGCCTCCCAAAAGGTAAACCGATGACCAGGTGAGGGTTGCGAAAATTCGATAGATGCGGGACGTACAGGAACGGTCGTTATAGCGACGCTTTGGGGAGACCTATGTCCAACAGTAAACGTCTTTCAGCTGAAATAATGATGATGATTATCTATATCTGTAAAACTCTACTTTACCATGAAAATCTATTAAAATATGGCATTAAAGTAGGGTTCGACAAGTTCTTAATTCTTAATTCTCAATCCAAAAACCAGACAGTAACATCTACCTCAGTATCAGAAATGTCTAAATCAACTTCCTAACTGTGTCCCAGCTTGTCCTCAACAAACAGGTAGAAAAACAAACATCATCTATTCCCAGGTACGTCCCCTACACGTCGCGCGCTAAATGAGAGTGTGTGCGCTTTGAGCGCGCGACGCATTGTGCGAGACGTCATCGCCGTGACGTCACAGGCGCACCTCAAACGACCGCTGTTGTTCGTCCGTCTTGTGGAAACACTCTCTAAACACCGCGAGATTGTCGACGGTTTAGTAATGTGAGGATGCTTTGAAGTGTCGTTGTGATTTTGTTTGAGAAACTTGACTAAGTACACATTCGAACTGTCCTAGGATCAAAAAATTTCATAATAAGACATCTAGATGAATGGTTTAAGCCATCCATTAGCTTTACCCCGAATGGAGGCGAAAATCGTGCGAATTTAATAAAACTTGCACGACACAAAAGGAAGGATGAGACAATACGCAAATCACATTTCACAACAACCCACAAAAAATGCCAAAAAATAAACTTTATTGTTGATCCTCAAAAATTTTCGCATTTAAACACGCCACAGATTTTACGGAAATAAAGCTCTGTTACATTTCCGCGATGAATCACCGCTGTCCGGCAGAGGGCGCTATCTTAAATAATTACCATCCGAAAGCCGGCGGTGTCCGGGTGTCCGGATCCCTGACAAAAATGCATTAATTTTGCACGCCCAGTATGACGTATAAAGCGTACGACTATAAAGCGGATTTCAAATATTTAACTGGGGCAGGTTTAATTTTAGATGTAGAAAGGTGCATGTTAGTTTAGTGTAAGGGATCTAAAGGATCAGGTTCTTGTAATAGGTTTCGTTACAACAGTAATTAAATGTTTCAATTGTCGCCGCGTCGTTTGTCTTGGTATGGTCATGTGAACTCCTCTTCACAAGACCTTACTAAAAGAGAATTGAGTAGGTATACATGTCAAAGAAAAAATGTTTGGATTGTGTGAGGAGTGATATGAAAGTCACTCTAACTCCCTTTAGTTAGTGATAGTGTGACGGGTGACAGGACAAAATGGAAGAAAAACATCGTGTTGCGCCAACTCCAAGTAACTTGGGATTAGGGCAGGAAGAAGAAGAAGAATCGTCGCCGCGTCATCTGTATTTTTATGATAAATCTGAGTTTTTATTTTTATCTGATTATATAAATTAACTATAACATACATATACAGATGAATGGACAATTATTATAACAATTAATTTCGCAACAAAATGGCCGCCAAACTGACTGTTGTACAAAACATAACAGTTTCCGTGTTTAGCAAACATTGAACAATGTCGCCAGGGGAAACACTTTCTAAAAAAATACAACGTTTATAAGAGTTCCATTGTGTCTCTTTTATTCTCACTCGAGAGTTTCCTTTGAAACAATTGCAATGTTTGAGAGGAAAATTGAAAACTTGAGTCGCTTTGTTAAACGCTAGGAGATGTCAGCGAACCGTAGGGGCCCAGCAGGGTCGAAGCCTACTGGGGCCAAGGGTCTGCTTCTGAAACGAAGACTCGGCCCTAGTATGAAAGGTAACGAAGGAACAAGAGTTAGTTTTTAGTCAGTAAAAGTCTCACATACCCTCCCGCTCTGCCTAAGAGCGAGGGATGTCATTGGATGATTTTCCAAAAGAAAAAAAAAGGGTTGATTGGTGATTTTAAAACGCTATAACTATTTTAACCACGCTCGCGCTCTATCGTCGACCACATCGTTGCTTTCCATCAGGTGAGATACGATCAAGCGGGAACTTATAAATTATAAAATAAAACAGTATTTTAACACAGGATTAGTCGGTGCGGCCTATTTGCAGCTGTGGACAGCTTTTCGAATGATGAATAAGAAGAAATCAGACAGCCTGGAGACTTCCAATTAAACAAATAATTACTTTGATTAACAGACACGTGTCAAGGAAAACCTAAGTACACAGGAAAAGGATTCGTTACCGTTTATATTGCGTACATCAAAGGACTAGAACGATTTGGCTGTTGCGGTCTTCCAGTCCGATTTTAATTTAGGAGTCTTCAAGGCTAGAGTGAATAGGCTATTAATAATCTAGTGCGATTCACCATGAACCTATGCAATAGCTTATATAATTAAAAAAAGTATAAATAAAAAAACAATAAAGCTTAACAAGATCAGCGATTTTTTCTAAGCAATTTCATCCATTACCCCTTATCAGCGGTCAGTTACCTCTGACGTAAGAAGGATGGGCGCAATGTGACTCAAACAAAGTAAATAAATGTTGATACACACTTGACCAGCACGTGTGGGCACTCGGGAGGGTTAACAAACACGGCAATGTTTATACATATTTAGACACGACCCCCGTGTGACCCGTGTCAACCGTGCGATGTACACGCACTTGTTTTTAATCGTTTATAAATAGGTTTTTTTTAATTCTGTCGAGTAGGTACCTATACAAATATCTGTCTTGGTAAGGTGATATATACCTACATTTTTTCCTTTAATATTAAGAACAAGTTCTCAATCATTGATTACAATCTAGCCTAAAAGACTAATAAGTAATTTAACTCTAACTTATTTTTATGCGTTATAGGTTTTGTTAAAACTAAGAATAGCGTCCTTTAGCGCTTTTATTAAAGTCCATAGCACTTTCTTAGAGTCTGGTATTGATAAAAACACTTTGTTTAATTTTATGTATATATATGGACAATGTCTGAAATATTAATGTAAGCAATTCAATATATAACTTAAACTATCGTTACAAATGGATCAATGTTCAAAACTTAAGAGTTCGAAAATCAACCAAGCTAAAGTGGGAAAACCATAAAAAAATATTAATTGATCATAGCAAAATGCTTATAATAGAAGACAAATTTTTGCTGTGGTATTTCCTTTTAACTTGACATATTTGACTAACTTATATATCAGTTTGACAATTTATTTGACAGATAAACAACGTCGAGTAGCATACGACTATACGATTTTTGCAAAATTGACGTGAAATTAATGTTTTCAAGCTGTTCAAAAGTTAACGCAACTCCTAAATATTTAAATGGCTTTTCAGTATTCGGCCGTAAAGGTAGACGAGCTGAACACGAGTGGAGAACAAGCGGAGCACGAGCGTAGTACGAGCGGAGCACTAGCGGAGCACGAGCGGAGTACGAGCGGAGCACGAGCGAAGCACGAGCGGTGCACTGGTGGAGCACGAGCGGTGCACTGGTGGAGCACGAGCGGAGTACGAGCGGAGTACGAGCGGAGCACGAGCGGTGCACGAGTGGAGCACGAGCGGAGTACGAACGGAGTACGAGTGGAGCACGAGCGGAGCACGAGTGGAGCACGAGCGGAGCACGAGCGGTGCACGAGCGGTGCGCGAGTGGAGCACGAGCGGAGCACGAGTGGAGCACGAGTGGAGCACGAGTGGAGCACGAGTGGAGCACGAGTGGAGCACGAGTGGAGCACGAGTGGAGCACGAGTGGAGCACGAGTGGAGCACGAGCGGTGCACGAGCGGTGCACGAGCCGACCTCACATACGTAAGTAAATATTTATTTGTTTATACATGTTTGTGTAGTGTCGCTCGTGCTCGGCTCCTCTTGAGTCGGTCCACACTACACGGATTTGAGCTCGGCTCGTGCTCTGCTCCTCTAGCTTAGACCCATATTAAGCAAGTTTCATTCTTCGCCAGAGAGAAACTACATGTTAACAAAAAATAGAAATATAGCCAGAATATAAATTTTATATGCCAATATCAGATGCCATATTAACGTTCCGTTATTTTAATAAAAAAATCACAACTCAGTCACATTCTGAACCCAATAAGCTCATAAAGAGAGCTGTCAGGGTGACGTGACCTTGCAACAACGACGACGTCAAATTGTCGACAACACTGAATTATTCAACAATCGACACGGACGAAGATGACGCTTAATTTATTTACAATTTTATTATTTCAGCAAGACATAATAACAAGTTATTTTTGCTGGAAAAGCTTCATTTTTTAGATTCGTAACGTTCGTTTTGGTGTGCAGTATTGTTTTCCTTATGCGATCTGAAATTCGAACCCAAGATACTGTGCTTCATAACTCGCTGATAAACATCAAACCTGGACCTCTGCCGAAGTTTCATAGACAACTCAATCACTAAGACTAAGAACATGAAGACTCAAAGTTGTTACCCGCAAAAGCTGCTACTCTTATGTGGGATATTGCAGGACATGTCTACCGCATGTCAGATGATCTGTGGGCTAAAAGAGCCACGTATTGGGTCCCATTAAATGCAACGTGACCCCGCGGCTGAACATGATGCAGGTGGAGAGATGATATCGCAATGGCCGAGGATAGACGTGTGTGGCAAAGGGAGAGGAAGGCATAAAGGTGGACATAATGGGCTATGTGTTACTATTACTGGCATTCAAATATCACAAACACATTTTTTAACTTCAGCAATATATCAAACCTCTGAACATGACAAGACCATCCATATAAATTCGTCACCTGAAGCAATATATCAAATTACTGAAACCGCACAATATTTAAACAGTCGTAGTGCCGTACCTCAGCTGATATCGATCCGCTTCCGAGCACCGTCGGATCTGTTCCGCTGGCTGACAAACTAACAGTGATTGTACACGGGAATACACTGGCAGGCATTAGTAATGAGTAACGGGTAAATAGGAACACTAATACGCATGTTACAGTTGGGATGGGCAGGTACTCGTAATTATGTTTGAAGTTTGGAGGGGAGACGGTATGACAGAATCATCATACATAATGGATGAAATGGCTTCTTAAAGTCATAAAAATGATTATTCTTATGTTAGGAGATGTTCATATAATATCTGGGATATTGTATAAATGTCAATTGAAATATATTGGGTCATGCTGCAACGATATAGATAATAGATATTAAACAAAGCAGCCTCATTAAGGAGTGACTGGAGAAGCACCATAGCGTCCTCAATTTCCGCTTGACGTAGGTCGTCACCAGACATGGACCATTGTGCGGACCGTCCGGAGAACATGGTGAAGTATACGGTGGAGGTGTGCCTCGCATGGGTGGTGCACCGCCGTGTCATCGTGGAGGTAATCGGCGGCGGCGATCTCTCACGCCCAGCCCTGATTCAGGCCATGGTCTGGAGCGAGAGGAAAAAGGGAGCGGTCGCCTCCTTCAGGGCTGCAACAGTATGGGAGACAGATATCCTCACGCTCCAGCCACCGCCATAGGAGACGACCCGGGTGTCGGGAGTCGCAGCGCACTGACCACCGTTGGATCGGGCAAGCAATGGGTTGCTGGGAACTCTATTCTATTTTATCGATCGCCAAACAATTACCGACTCAGAGAACTCTCTGATTTATTATAGCTTTACCCCTCAAAGATGTTCAGTTAGAACAATAAGTTTTTCAGCAAATTGAATATCATTTTAAATTATACCTACATGATCTTCAAATCACATCTCATTTCTTGCCAATCTTAAGACGGCAAATTCTCGTAGTGCGTCAATCTGCTAAACAATATATTTCTGTTCTGACTGTACGCAGAACAAACACAGAGTACGGGCATGAATAAATGAGTGCATGGCAGAGTGAGCCAAGTACTCGAGCGTGCAGCGAGACGAGGGTTAAATATGATTCCGTTATGTGCATGAATTGTTATAAGTGACGGGTTTACTAGGTGTTGGTCCTTTGTTTGATGGACCTTTGAATGTGATGATATTTTGATTCATTTGGATAAATATTGCGTCATGTCAGTACAGTATCAGATTAATCCAGGAAAGCCCAGGTCGGCTTTTCCAATCATGCTACCATGCCATGCCATTTATGTCTTATCTTGAACGTTTTGTTCGTGTAGTCTCAATACTTTCATGCCCTTCACATGACATTTGACATCCTTAATTATTTGCAATAAAAAAAAATTACTAGACAACTAATTAACACTGTTCAACCTTAATGAAACCACGACAGATTACAAGTAACAGCCCGTAATTTCACCAGCATGAGTAGTCCAATTTCCCCAAAGTCCCCGACACGAGTAGCGACGAGACCCCGATACAAAGGCGGTCGAAATAAACGTTCTTTGTGGGGGACATTAGTGGCAGTGGAAGCTTTTATGGGTTAATGACGCCACGGATTGATGGGACCGAACCGATTGTGGGGAGACCAAACTATATCGATATATTGTTATCGAATGCTAATTACATGTTATTTGTATTATGTGCTCTATTGTTTTAGAGTGTTTTAAATTACGTGCGTTTTTTATGTTTTTAGTTATTGTTTTCTTTTTTTTATCAATATTTCACTATTTAAGGCTCAGTTTCTGGGCCACTACTACTTCTAAGGTAAGTAAAAGTAAGAAAGTACGATTTTTTTCTTATAAAAAAAAATCAAACTGCTTTGATACTGCCATGCTTCAAAAACAATTCACAACAAAATAACACCTCTTGTTTCTGTCCACAGTACAACAAATAGTGATTTAAGCAAGTATCGACGTATCGCACCTCTACAGGGCTCGATGGGGTGAAAGTGGCTCCTCAATCATGGGAAGGTTCAGGAAAACGCGCCATATTTCCACGTCGGAAACACGGCCTCACACTGACTGACCCAATGGCAGTTGGTTCAAGTTCGGAGTATGGCGCCTTCCAGCCAAGTTTGCTTGGTAGTGACTTTTTAATGTACCTGTTCACATCTGTTACTATTTTGAGTATCTTTTTTTTTTGGTTTCTTAAGAAGAAAGTAATTCCATGTGTTTTAAATAAAATTCGTCTCCTCTGTGTTGTTATCATTTATGGCTATTGCTATGAATCTACCATTTATGCTCACTTGCACAACAAATTGCTAAACACGTTTACCGCCCAACGAATTTAAAACATTGTGCTTTTTGCAAAACATTTAAATACGACACTGACATACTAATTATCTGGTTCGGCCCAATCTAGACGTTTTTCGTACGATTATGTATCCAACACCGCTAACCGCACACCGCAGCGTTGTGCGGATTAAATAAGATACTAAAGCGTTCTATATATTGTTATATGAATCGCGTTGAACGTAAGCATTTCAACTCTTGCATCAATGAACACAACTAGTCTAAGTTTACAATATCAGAACGCCGCAATAGTAACCAGCCGTTAATTACGAATTCACCAATCAGCGCGACTAATCAGTTTACACGACGCTCTAACACCAATCATCTTCATCGCCGTCAGCATGCTATGTCAGCGGTAACCGCGTGCGTGTCCTGATTGGCGGGCTCTACACCAATTAACAAGCGCTGTCTCAGGAAAGACTAATCTTGAAGATAAGCGGGAAATGTGATAAGCTCATACGATTGTACACTTGGAGGTAAGTGGTCTAATACCAACACCGGCGGTATCAGACCACACACACAATAAAAAAAGACGATTTTTAAGGGTTTTTTTCAAGGATTAGATACTAATTGACACCCTATTATATAGATATTTTTAACTGTAAAATAAAAATATCTGCTTTACATGTTTTTTATTGTAACAAAGCTGTCAAATTGCCATTTTCAATAAATACCTACTGGATAAAGGATATCTCAGTATTGTAAAATCAGCCCTTTTTTCCAATGATTTGTATGCGTCACCGTGTCCTCCGGACGGTTAACATAACGGTAACACCCGGGTGTTTTTTCCACCTGAATCCTCCTGAATCCCGAACTTATAAAGTCCGCTGAGGACCTGCGTCAGGCGGAAAATGAATGAGGTCACCATGACGCCTCTCAAACCACTCCGCAAAGAGGGGACTTGCCACCATGATTATGGCGCGCCCAAACTTAGCCCCAAAAGACTGATTTAAGCAAACTTTTTCAGGCTCAATTCGTAGCTGTACGGGTGTGCAACATTTTCACATATTTAAAATGTCCATAGTCTAAATTTAAACATATTTATCTAAAAAAACTTTTTACGAGGAGATCATGCTACTTCAAAATTTTAATAATAAAGAACTGCGATGGCAGTAAGGAAATAATATCTCTCTTTCTGCATTTTCTGCTTTAGAACAATAGTTAATTAACTGTAAACAAATAAAAATAGCTGTAATTATAGGTGTGCCTCGATGCAGTTAATTGGAACTGTCAGTGCAACGCCGCCGCCGCGTGCTGCACTTTGTGGGGACTCACAGATCAGCCGGAAGGAATGCAGACGCGCTCAGGGAACGGAAATGTAGCACGGTGGAATATTGCAGCCATGTTGGAAAATAATGTTTAAAGTTGCCAGCGTAACAACAAACACGAAGGTCTGGAACAGTTTGCCTGCAGCAGTCTTCCCGTCCGATTATAATTAAGATATCTTCAAGGCTCTTAAAAAACTAGTGCGCATCACCATCAACGATTGCATCACTGCTTACCATCAGGTGGGATTGTAGTCAAGCACTAGTTTATATCAATAAAAAAAAACTAGCTGGAACTCTAACACTTAAGGCTGATTTCTGCATCGAGTATTTTTGGTGTTTAAGAATATAATATTACGCCAAACATTGCCTATAAGTAGAGTTTAACAAATACTCAACCTCAAATTAATAATTCAGAAACCAAGGGTTACTCTACACATTCGCTAACGTTTAATGAAATCATGACCAAAAGTGAACACATCGGATGAACATGATGATGCTAAGTTGAGGTATTTTGTTAACCGACTTCAAAAAAAAGGAGGAGGTTATTCAATTCGGTTGTATTTTTTTTATAATTTTTTATGTTTGTTACCTCAGAACTCCGTCGTTTATGGACCGATTTGCAATTATTTTTTTTGTTAGTTTGTATGTGTGTTTTGTGTATCGCATTGGGTTAGTCCGAATGATAACTGTATGTGTATGTATGACTAATACATAAATAATAATGAATATAGCGTATATTGTAGCGTTTGATTGCTAGGACAGGCATTTTTTTAGAAGCCTTTATTGTGTTCCACAGCTAGGCAAAAGAAAAGGAGGCCTCACTTCCTCTTTCCAAATAAGTTGGATCTCAGGTTCAATGCCCGGGCAGTCTTTTGATTTCCCATTTTCTTATTTACCGACGCAGTTCAGTAGTTCCCTGAATCTGGAATGCCTAACTGTAGAAGTAATAAAGTATCTTCGGTTGTTTTGGGACTTATGTACATATAACATTGATGAAATATAGTTATAGATACCTATTTAATTCACCACAACCATTACTCCTTTGGAAAACATGAATTACGAGGCAAAATTTTAACCCCACTATATCTGCCTAAACGACGTCATAACTCTTTGTGCGTAGACATGAAGGGTTTGTCAGAAACAGTAGCTACCATGGCGGGTATCAGACGAAGGGTCAGATTTCACCGCTCGCGTCTGCTGCAAACCGGTATAAACTAGTATAAACCGGTGTAAACCGCATCGCGACTGCGCGAGTTGGTATAATGGAAGGGGAGGAACGGGCGAAATGGACGGTGATTTATAATGTATATTGGTATGTTTAGTTATTTATGAGGATAATGCTTTGAGGAAAGATTTATACAAATAGGGCGAAGAAAAACTTTTAGTGAAGTAATTGTATGTGAAACGGATTGTCGGTCTGTCTTTTCGTTCGTTGAACTACTACCTGATTAGAATGAAAGGCAAAGAGGCAAATTTTGTCCCTCTTTTTCAAACTAAATAAATTTTAAAATAAAGTCTAGGTTGTAAGGTATACTTCAAAGCTACCACAACCAACAAAGACTAACTTTATTATTCACAACCAAAACTTATAAATTAACTCTAAATTTACACCACTACAAACTAACAAATCTTTAAAACGGACCTCGAAACACTTAACCTCACCGTACGCTGCAATTTTCTCGCCATTGCAATAGTCTTATAGTTTGCTAGAAAGCAATTAATAAGTCGTGTCGGGCCACAGCGCAGGCGGCGCGATAGATATGCTAATCTAGTGTTTATGGCGGCGGTCACGCAACCGCTAATGGCGGGGGTTGAAGAGTGTATGTACCCACTAATTGGGCATGCTGTCTGCGATTGAGGAATTGAGGGGAGTTGTAATGTGGAATCGGATATACGGTGTAGCGTAGACGGTTAGCTTATGGTTTATCATATGAATTTTGATATGATTTATTTCTCAGAAATCCAAATTCAGCATTTGTGAACAATTTATTGCTACGGTCTCCGCAGCGTATGGGACTTGGTATAACTTGGTACAAGTATGATAATGTGATTCAACCAAATTCTTTTTGAGGCTTGAAAAAATTATTCAGATTAAAAATAATTTAACTGAGAAAATAAACAAAAGAAAATGGAAAGTTTTGTCGAGGTACAGCCTCAAACTCCAGTGTACTGCACTGCGGCAGACCACTAAAATCCTCATGACGAGCACTCATCTAGCTGGCCAACTCTAGCGCATCACCCATTACTAACTCCACACGGTCAACCAGTGCGGGCAGTAAATAAAAAACATGGCTAATAGGCTTCGGGTGTAAAGTATTGGCACTACCAAACTGAGAAACTAAATACAAAAGGGTCACTTGAAAACAAGTAAGGAAAACCTGATTGGTTTTAAGTGAAAACAGGTAAGTTCCTACTACGATGCCGATCACACGTCACGGTAAGTCTCTGGAAGTAGTAGAACATCAGCTCCACACACATGTCAGTCACAGCACAACTCAATTATTCACATACAAGTACTGAACAATCGCCGATGTATCGCTGAGAGTTATGAAGAAAGAAATAATAACTTCTACAATTCCTAAACTGATTATTGAAAAACTAACAAAAATAAGGGTCTTTCTATTCGACTTTGGAACACTAAACAAGGAAATAAAAACCAGCCAAGTGCGAGTCGGACTCGCGCGTACAAGGGTTCCGTAACGTCCGTAGCAAAAAAGTCACGTTTGTTATATGGGAACCCACTGAAACATTTCTTTTATTATGTTTTTAATATTAGTTGTTATAGTGGCAACAGAAATACATCACTGTGAAAACTTCAACTTTCTAGCTGTCAAGGTTCATGAGATACGGCCCGGTGACAGACAGATCGATAGCGGAGTAATAGCAAAAGGGTCCTGTTTTTACCCTTGGGTACGGAACTCTGAAAAGGCCAAAAAAGGATTCCTAAAACAAAATTTGCTTGTTATTAAAAAAGAGTTTTAGTTATCCATCTTGAGTGACTGCAATATGCCATTATTAAGCGAAACAGTTTCATACAATAGAAATAAAAGTCTCCACCCTACTGCAGTCGATTGTTCGCGCTTTTGCGTCAAATTATCCTGCATTGTGTAGAGTGAGCCTTCTTACCCTTTCATATAATAGGGACGACGCGGCGTAAAGTATAGCACTAGAGTTAATTGCAACGCGTTGTGCGCTCGTGGTCATGCGCGTGGTGGCTGGGAAATTTTAATCAGGTGGAAGACATGAGGCTGCGAGGTGCTTTACAGTAGAGAAGTTATTTAATTATTTCTTAATTGTTTATGCTTTGAATTGTATTTGTATGTAGAAAGTATCGAGCACCACAAACCTATTTGTTCAATTATGAGTCACGCCGCCGTTGCCTACCGCAAAAACCTACTGGGGCCATGGGTTGTGCGAAATTGAACCCCGGGGCCCTGAAACGAGGGCAAAAAGGGAATAGGAGTGGATTTTAGTCAGTAAAAGTCTGAAATACACTCCCGCTCCGCCCAAGAGCGACAGAAGTCATTGGATGACATCCTACCTAAAAAAAAATCTCCATAAAAAAACAGGAAATGAGTTTATCGTTTTACTTATTACGTGTTTATTTTAGAACAAAAAAAAAAGCGATGCTTTCGACCGCCCTTGACCCGTTCAACCTAAATCACAAAATATCTCCATTACGGACCTGTGTACAACCTGACCCGACCCCACCCCTTTAAAATTCACCGCCATTTTCGTCTGTCTGGTACGAAATAGCCACACTTACCCCTGAACTTCGTAGGTGGGGTGGCAAATGTAGCGTAGTATTGAATTTTTATTAATACTACCCTCCATACTTACAATAGTTCGTTAATGGCGTGGACTTTACTATAGTTTACTACTTGTGTAGTAATGTAGGAGGGGTTCGTTTGTTTCGTGGAAAGTATGTTTTGGTAGAGTTTTGTTAGCACGTAGATATTGTAATTGCTAATGCTACATTATTGCTGTATGCAATGTAGGTACTAGTAGTATGCTAATGTCAGTTTCACATTTTACACGAACGATTTTTCATTAAATACAATCATTATTACATAGGTTGGATGTTTCAGGCCACTCTGGGCCCCATCCCGCGAAATTATAATTTTCTTAAGTTTTTTTGCAATTTGCAAGTCAGTCTCAAATTGTATGTTGATAAAAATATGATTGGCAGCCGTAACACGTAATTATCTAAGGAATTATAATTGTTAAAATCATCATTACCACCCTCTCTATTTCATCAAAAAGTAATTGCAAGCTACCCTGGAGAATCCCCCTTAAGTACTAAACAAAACATAAACTAAAGTTACCAACTACTGGTTTTTTTTTAATATCGCTTTTTATTTTGTAAATAACGGACCGGTACCAGGCGTACAAAAACCCAAAGCACGTCTACACAACACATAACCGAAGGCCCCCGATGTCCTCAAATGTCCCCGCTGTCCCCCGCTGTCCCCAGTTGCGTCGGATTTGTGTCCGCCTGTTATTAGCCTGTTGGGATGACTTTTAAATCTTTTATGGGTCTGCAGCAGGTGTCACAGTGAGTCCGAGTTTGAATTGGAAATTAAACTACTTACAGCTGGGGTTTTATTGCTTTCTGGAGCATTTAAATTACAGTGTCGGAGTTTGTGATAAGGTATTTTTATACAAATTACTAGCTACTGCCAGTGGTTTCACTTGCGTGAAAGTAGAAAATTGTCTCAAGGGAACATACCTCTGGGATATAACAGCATCCTATGTGCTAGTATAGGACGTGGTCTACCCGAGTGCCAAATTTCATCCAAATCCGTTGAAGCGTGAAGAAGTAACAAACACACACAAACTTTTGCCTTTATAATATTAGTGTGATTATTGGTAGATATAATAGGATTTACTTCAAATGAATGGCTGCTTTGATCAATGAGGGTGTTCTGAAATAACGTTTACCAGGTGACAGTGCTGAGGCGGCAGGTCTAGGTACCTGTCAAAACGCTTATGTTAATGACATTAGTTAGACGTCAACGTCATGTATACGTTTTCAAAGGAAAAGGCCTCTCGGCTAAGTGGCGCCAATGGTGGTGTGAATTTTCCTGAACACCCTCATTGAATAGGGTGTACCATCACCTTACTAATAGATATCGACATTATGCTGCTGCTTTTAGCACAATAAATAAACATGCATAGGTTAGTTTTCCGAAATGGTTTCAAATCTAGCTTCATTAAAGAGCAATACAATATTTCCTAATGCAGAAATCACTACGTCCCAAAGCAATTAATGTTGTTAATGTGTACCACGCGTCACACGTCACAGGCGAGTGAAGTAATGACACAAAATGGCGCCATTTGACGCGCTGTCAGATTATTGTGACCAGTCATGTTATTGCGGTGGAGCGGTCGAGATGGAAGGTTGAATAAAGGTTTGGTCTAATGGTAGGCAATGTTTGAGTAATATTCCTTAATAATATGTACATTTTGAGTAATACCTTAATATATAAAAAATTAAAACAAGAAAAAATATATTCTTTAATTTTTAGAGGTTGTTTCAGAATGCATTAAACGATAGTAGCAGTTGAACGAATTCAAATATAGGTTAATTTTTATTCTTTACAAAGGTTTTGAGCTGTCTATTCGTACCTATATTTTTCTGCTGACTGTACCTACTTAACTGTGTTACAGCAAACTGTAAACGGACCAAACCACAGTGATTCCAAAGTCTAGACCTCTATCTTTATTTAGAAACTTAAATAATAAATCAGTACGATAACAGAATAACTACTAGAGCCACAGACTAATTCTTTCCGCTAGCACCCCACCGCGTCGTACCCAGTACAACAATGGTTAGCATACAAAATTTGCCCGCGTTGGCGCTTCACAGCCGTTTATAAGCGAGGGGTGTCGCATTCTACTTTAATATTGCAAGCAGACTATCGCAATATCTCTTGTACTTTATGGTTGCAGACAACCATAACACGCAGTTAACCCTGGATAACTAGTTAACACATTTATAGCCATATATTTTTAAACAGCTGTATTTAAAATTATATGGCGATAAATTTTGAAGATTATGCATGATTTAACTTTCTTTGGGTAACGCAATCCATCCTCAGCAGTGGTAGCCCAGTGGTAACGGCCCCGGCTTACGAGTTGTAGGTCACGGGTTCAAACCCAGCCATGCGCATTACTTTGTGTAATGTATTTCAAAACGGTGTAGGAAATGAGCGTGAGGGAAACGGCGTCTTTGAACCAAAAATTCGAAGTCATCCGCTAATCCGCATTGGACCCACGTGGTGGATTACGGTCCATTCGCACTCCTAGTGAGGAGGCCTGAGTCCCAGCAGTGGAAACATTATAAGGCTGACTATGCTTATTATCTTTATACCCCAACTTATTGAATTTTACTAAGCTAATAAGGTACAAACTAAAACTGCAGCCTTATCTGACAGAATTTAATATCCACATATTTTCCGAGACGATAAAAAAAAACATGTACCTTTTTCATTCTCTCCTAGAAAAAAGCAGATTTACCTTAACGTAACAAAAGGTGACAAGTTTTTAATTCTACTCGGTGTACTGTGAGAATTGCTTGCTTTAAGTAAAACAGCGAAGTTTTCATACACTTACAGAGGAACGTCTTATCTTATTGCCATTTTATTCCGAGTTAACTTGCAGACGGTTGGAGCAGGTGCTAGCTACGAGTACTATTCCTATGCAATATGATTAAATTTATATGTTTAAGAGGACTACACGACCTAAAGCGCGTTTACCCTCGGACTGCATACAAAAGAAAGAGATGCGCAAATACAGAGATGTCTTCAAGGCTAGAGTGAATAGGATCTTAATAAACTAGTGCGCCTCACCATCAACGATTGCATTACTGATTACCGGTGGGATTGCAGTCAAGCACTAGTTTATATCTATCAAAAATAAAATAAAAACAGAATGCTTGCAAATATGGAGCATTTTAACAATTAACTAAAAATCTACAGATTTGATTATAAAATTAAAACACTAAGTCGTTGTTTGTAGCATAATCTGACAAACAACCAGAATGATTTCAGGTACAATCACCTGGTTTTTAATCGATAAAAATATTTTTTAGAAGCATCTTCGTGATTTTTTCTATCGTACTAAATTAGCTGTATTATGTTTTGAACACACTATTTATCTAGCACTTATCCTGAAGATTAACATTTTTTTTTTATCCTGCTTACTGCAGTGATTCATATACTTATCCGTTTTGTAAAATTTATGATTAGCTCTCGTAGTCCTCTTAAACGTGTTGTTCATTGAAGTAGCGAAAACGTAATTTGAATTTCCTTTCAAGGATCTTAAAAAAAGTTTCTATAACAATTACATAGCGATGTCCTATATGTGCTATGGCGAAGCAAGTCAGACTTTTCACACCCATATTCTTTCAATTGCCTTACATTCTAGGATCACGGGTTTCCCTTTCGGAAGTCAGCCCATGGCTCCAGTAGGCTTCGGCCCTCCTGGGCCCCTACGATTTGACGATTTGATTCGTCACCTCTCTGTGGATGGGGACCAACTTAACGTACCGAGATTCCGTCGTGCCTTGGAAAACACATTGAGCTGTTGGTCCCGGCTATCATTTCTGATTATAGTCAGAAGATAGAATATTTGACACCAGACTTGCCAAGGATACCCAATTACTATGTTGTGGAGGTCAGAGATAGGCAGTTGATGCAAGTAAAATACTGGTATCCAGCTGCATCTGCTTAGACTGGAAGCCAACCTGAACATAGCTTTTTTTGTTGGTAAAATCATCTAATGACATCCTCGCGCAGAGCGGAGCGGGAGATAGTGTCAGACTTTTACTGATTAAAAACCCATTCTTATTCCTTCGTTGCCTTTCGTACCAGGGCCGAGTCTTCTTTTTAGAAGCAGACCTTTGGCCCCAGTAGGCTTCAGTCCTGCACGGCCCCTACGGTTTGCTAACATCTCCTTGAGGAGCTCGTGGAACAGTACGCGCCGTCGACGACTTGGGCTCGGTCCGGACGGTTACCGGACGGCGAGCTACCCATTGCTCGCCGTCCGCAAGCCCACGCCTACGGTGGCCGGTAATCGGGACCAGAATCCCGGCGGCGGTTGGGGCGTGAGGACCGTTGCTTCACGCGTGCGGCCTCCTCCTTTGCTAGCATTACTTCTCCGCAGAACGAGGCGACCGCCTGCCTAGCCTCCTTGCTACCTGAACATAGTTGGGAAAAGTCAAAGCAGATTGATTGATCAGGTACAAAATTCAAATTCAAGTTTTTATTTCACATAGGCCTACATGGGCACTTATAATACGTCAGAAGCTAGTGTACGGTCCCAAATTGGTCGTTTCCTATGGAGAAGAACTGGCAAGAAACTCCATGGTTACTCCTTTAAAAAATAAATGTTGTACTTACAATATTTCCATATTACAGTATTAATAGATAAAAAGATGTCGCTACTAAGTAGATTAACTGCTGTTAAGTAGTACGTTATCTATTTTAACAACCAATTAAAAACGCATAGTGCTGTTCTGTCAATAGTGTGCTAACAATCCCCAGCATCATCAATCATCACTTTCCTGCCCTTGCCCGGTGTTATTTGGGGTTGGTGCAACAGGCTTTTTCTTTGATTCTGTCCTGTCACCCGTCACGCTAACATTAACAATTTTTTCTTTCATATCTGACCATCCGCAGCAAAAGATGGAACGACTGCTTGTGCCCAGTTCACTTCACTTAAATACTTACTCACGGTAACTTTTTTACACAAAAGGCGAGCTCAGGCAGACCAGAGAATTACGTAGAATAATTCTCCATTATACTGTTAAATTCTATTTCCCAACGCTGCATCACGATAAGCGGCACTAGAGAGCCACTCCAGCCTCCAGCACGCTAGTTACCTCCGGGTAATACCCAACAACCCCGATTGCATTACCGACCAGATAAGTCCCGGATTTGCTACCGAATTGTTTCGCATCGGAAATAAAGGGAAATACGCTGAAGGTTATTTGTTTGTAAAGTGTACGTAATATCGCTCCGAGGAAAAATGGAAAATGTTGAATATCCTCGCTCTCGTTGTCTGTTAGAGATGGGATTGTACGGACATCGATATCGACAGAAATCTATTGAAAGTTGACAGCTTGGGTTTATTATTTGATAACAGTTTTGAATTGAATGTACTTATAGTTCTGCATATTTTTATCGGTTCTTCTTCTGCTTGAATCAATGGTTTTCTTTTCCCTAAAAGTTTTTGAGTCCAGTAGGTTGCCACGTTTTTTAGGTTCCGCAAAGTACGGATACATTAGGCGCTCTAATAAGTCGTCGTATCCTACGAATAGGGGCGTAACTGCATAATAGCATCTTTTCAGGAGACATTTTTTTATGTTAAATTAAATTAAATATTATCAAATATGTATTAGTGATTTCATATAATATGTAAGTCTTAAGATTCGGCTAGGATTATTTTCAATAAATTATCTTTATGTTTAAAAAGCATTTTGTCCCTTAAATCCTTATTCTCTGCTGTGTTAATCTATTTTCAATATTAGGTACATAGAAAAAACCATAATGGTGATTGTGGCCGTGTTCTATGGAATGGCTATATTGCAATACGAAGCCCTAATTACGTTTGTGTCTTTCTTCTATATTTCAAATTATTGTATTGTATTGTTGTTTGTTAGTTTTATTCTAATCTATTCTATTCTATGTTTTTACCTTATTCTTCCGCAGATAAAAGGCATAATGTAACTTATAGCTCAAGTCCAGCACTAATTCGCATTATGTAATTAGAATGACTTAATTAAGTACAAACTCGTTGATGTTATGATATTTGAACTTATTCAATACTACAATTTAACAAAACGCGTTCCGCCAACTAGTGGCCGAGAGGCGCTAGTACGCTCTCTCCGCGCCCGCGCACCCCCCTACTCGCGAAGAAAGAGGGCGCGACGGCGATTGTAACTTTTTTCTTCGATGAAAACATAGTGCTTTAAATTGTGGCTTTTTAGAAAACCTAATTATTTGATAACCTCTACCGTTTCTATTAATTGTTTTGTTGAACTGGTCATATGTTGTATGACGAGAAGAATTGGATTATGCAATAAAAAAAGAAAGCCCCTATGTTCGTTAGGGCACTATTCGCAGGATACGACGAAGTGGGTTATCGTCTGTTCAGGGGAATTTTTATCGATGTCTCCTGTCTGCGTAAGAAAATTGAAATAAGATTCGAAAGTTGACGAAGAAATCATAGCATAAAGAACCAAATTATTTTTAAGGGAGTATAACACCGGGAACCCACATGCAATGTGCGGGAATAATACTGATCGTAAACTGTACGAAATCCCGCACCGGATAGGTGGGATTGACAAGAAGTAAAATTCATAGGGAAGAAAATTCACTATTTTGTATCAGATAGAGTGAGTGGACTAAAAGGCACAGGTAAAGGCTAAAGGCACACACACCTTCAATTGTATAAAACGTATAACGTCAACGCGCCGCGTCCTACAAGCGCGGAAGCAAACAAGTATTTCCTGCTGCAGCTCATATAATACTTATGCAATGTCAGAACTCGTCTTGCTGACAAAACAATGAATACTTTTATAACTTTGTTATCGAAGCTATGCTTTATTTTATTTGCAATGTCTTACCCATGACAAGGTATCCAGAAAATGTTTAAATTCCGCAGAATTAACAATGTCCAGTTCCGTAAATAACAGGAATGAAGTTTTCTTACAGGATTGCATTCGCTAACTCTATATAATCAACTACGAAGCTATCAGCCTTGTATCCAAAGACACGATACAATTTCAACTTTAAACAAACATCTTGGAGCAAGATCACGAACGTAACAAGCGTTCTCAGAAGTTGCTAAGAAAATAAGAATATCCAGCTTTCTGTTCATCTAATTATTTTCATTCGCTCATTACCTCTCAAGTGAAGACACATAAACACATTTTCAAATACTACACGGACAGTTTCGACCTTGCATCTCACCAAACAGATGTTTTATATCTAAACAAGATAGAGCACAAACAGTTGAACTGTTTGAGGTGGAAACTAATAAATAAACTAACAAAAAATGCAGTTCTGCGAAGATAAATAAATTGTTGAAGTTTATATCAGTGTCGAGTGTGAGAGCGAAGTGTGAGCGAGGCGGAGCAAAGCGGAAGCGAGGTAGGAGCAAAGCGGGAGCGAAACAGGAGCAAGGCGAGAGCGCAGCGGGTTTCTCTCAACGAGTTGCTTTCTTATAAGTTGCTATGGTTGGCTTAATATTAACGTATGGCTTTAGTTTCTGATGGAAAGCATTTCGGAACCGGTTTTGGTGTAAGAACTAATACAATCACTCCATACAATTGTTTCCCTTCTTAATAGTTAAGTGCAGGAAATAAAAAAAAAACGGCACGGAAACGGAATTTAGTACGTATTAAACAAGAATTTGCACTATTGATCAGATGCAAAGAAAGAAAACGGCTTTAAGATATGGACTCACGCTAATTACCTACCCATCTTCATACACAGATCACCAAGATGACAGACCAAACATGCATAACCCATTCATGTCATCACAGCTAACCCACACGCACCGGCCATCGAGGAGAACAACAAACAAACCGTGCTACTTCACCCGGACTAACCTAATAATGACGTCACCCGGGAAAACGTGTTTGCATGTATCATAATGCCGCTATCCCTGAGGGCCCTTAATTTGTATGTATCGGTGTTATTTCGGCAAAGGTAAGAAAAATATTTGGAGGCTGGGATATGATAAATAGGTGCCTAAGGGATGAAAGGGCCGACTGCTTCTTGGCTTAGACTTACGGAACAAAAATACGTCTTTATTTACATTGGAAATGAAATCTTTTCATGTCTGCGACTTTCAATAACCAGATGTGGCTAAGTTTTAGATTTTTTCAATTACGCAAGAGAATTTACCTATTGTTTAAGAAAGATTAGTTTTCAGATTTCCTGTCAACTTATTGGGGAATTACGGTCCGGACTAAGCGTTTCGCCTCGTCGCTTATACCGCGTACATCGACTCGCGTACCCCGTTCGATTATAATTTAGGTTTCTTCAAGGCTAGAGTGAATAAGCTCTTAATAAACCAGTGCGCCGCACCATCAACGATTGCATCACTGCTTACCATCAGGTGGATCACAGTCAAGCTCTAGTTTATATCGCTTAAAAAGTAAATATTTCAACGAAATAATTCGAACGCAGTTTGATCAGTCTAGTCAATCTTTAGTGCCTATTATTTCGGTTTCTTCAATCGCCCATGAACAATATTGTCGAAGTTTGTCACAAACTAGACCCTAATAATGTACAACACAAAGTGAGGTCGAAATAATCATTACAATCGTTCCGCAATTTGCTAGATTACTTGTAAAACAAAGTTTGTTCCCGCTCTGTCCGCTGGAGGCGCTACCGTCGTCTACCTCGTCGATAACTGCGCAATCAAATTAGGGACACCGGCAGATGTAGGCTTGGGTCTTGTAACAATCTAAATTCTAAAAGTCATCATCTATCTTACCTTTCTTTCGCAAAAAGATTAAGGTTCGCTCTCAATTAGATTATTTGAATGATGTTGGGTTAGTTGATTGATTTCTTTCCTAAGTACCTACTTACATATTCCTGGTTACGTACAATAATTTACGGTTTGCTTACAAAGAACAGAGACAAAAGGAAAAAAAGGAAAAAAAAAGGAAGGAAAAAGAAGGAAGTGTAAAGAAGGTCCGATTTTAATTTAGAAAACTGGGCAAGTGCGAGTCGGACTCGCGCACTGAAGGTGCCGTACAGACTTATCTATGTAAATAGTTCAATTCCCGAATGGTGGTTCGAAGATTTTTCCGAATCGCATTTTTTTTTTGTGCCGTAACAGAAAATTTACAGTTTTCAGATGTACCTGTGCTATAAGACCTTGCTTTATGCCAAATTTCAGGATTATGGGTCAACGGAGATTACCTATGAATTTTGATTTTCTTGAGAGTGTCGAAATATACGTTTTTTGCGACATAAGCGGCCGTTTCTTTTTTTCGTTAATTTAGAAGTTTGATTTCTTCACAGCTTCAAGGGACCGCAGACCTTCAAGGTTTTAATTTTAACTCATACCTCCACACGTTCTCGAGATAAAGGGTCTTAACAGACAGACAAACAGACAGACGGTTAAGAAAGTGATCGTATAAGGGTTCCGTTTTTTCCTTTTGAGGTAAGGAACCCTAAAAAAACTTAGAATTCCACGCATTCGCTTACATTTTGAAAAAAAAAATAGGTACAATTGTACGCATCATAAAATAAATACTATGTGGAACAGAAGTAGGTTTTAGTCAGTAAAAGTCTGACATACCATAAAAAAATGTCCTGTCAGCCCTAACAAGCTCTCGTAATCGTCATAACAACTAATTCAATTGTTTCCTCTCACCTGCCCAATATTCTACCGACTTTTAATAGCACTGAGATTTTGAGCCGTTTCCGACTTCCAAAATAGCCTGACTTTAATTTCACCAAAGGACGACAGGGGGCGTTTTGTAACTTTTTCTTATGGAAGTAACCGTTTTCGAGGGGATAAAAGAGAGAGGGCTCAAATTACGAGAATTCTCAGGTAATGGTAACAAAAGGTTTCATGCCTTTCCCTGTTCATGAAATTTTTTTTCTTATTCATTTTTTTGCGCGAGGATGAAGTTTTCTGAAATAGTGTTTGCTTGCTTTGTTACTTTTATAAGCTTTCGTTTAGTTTCTCTTGATTGTGTAAAGCTATTTTTATAAAGTTAGAATATAATTTAACAATATAATAAAAAACTGGACAATCAATAAAAGTCTCGAGCTCTGTAAAATGATACATTGAGTAAATATAGAAGAGAACTCTACAACTCGGTGTATCATTTTAAATAAAATAAATGAGAAAGTCTCGAACTTTGTTAATCAATCACGGCTTAACGGCTAAACGGATTTAGGCGAAACTTGAAATACGGATAGACCATGACCGGATTGGGACACGGGTCGCGAACGCGGTACCCATTTCGTCAGTAGCAAAAGACTTTTTAAAAGGTGGGAAATCATCTAGTGACTTCTCCTGCTCTATCGTGTCACACTTTTACTGACTAAAACACAACTATGTTCCTTCAGTT